>CM019149.1:301495314-301555314 GCA_009733165.1 Naja naja
CCCTTCCCCTTCCTGCCCAGTCGGTCCTTAAGGTATTTCTTTTTCTTCCCTCCTGATGATCAGCTGTACCAGGATCACCCAGGAGGCTTCCCTGAAGCTCAAGAGGCAAAATGGGGCATGCAGGGTGTGTGTGTGCGGCCTTCCTCCCCCCCTGGACCTTCCTGGACTTCAGGGAAGCCTTCTGGGAGCAAAAACACTCCCCTAGGAGGCTTCCCTGAGGCCTAGAAGGCCCAGGATTTAAAAACATGGATTTAATGTAACATTTCCACATCCCCTAGTACTAGCTACCTAACCAACACAGAGGGATTTGCTTTTTTTTTTCAAGAAGGAAATACAGGAAGAAAGCCAAGGAACCAATCAGAGCAGGAGTCTCGCCTCTGTTAGAATGAACTCATTTCCAAGCACACCTGCTTCTATTTGATATTGGAAGAGCCTAAGAAGTCCCAGATGGTGCTTGCAAACTTCAGGAGGCTTTTTGGCCCCAGTTGGTGTTGAGATGCTCACACCTGATTCCTTTTAATGAGCTATCAGGCTAGGCAAGCATTTTCCACCTGATCATATTTAAAGAGGCATTAATCACGGCGGCTGTATTGAACTCAGTCAGCTGTGCATTTTGCAGTTTTTAATACAAAGAACATGCAAAACTTCAATGGAACACAACCTCTTAAATTGTAGAGCATCAGCATACAGAGCGAACTCTTGAGTTTTGAACTTAGAGGCCTGTTGCTTCTCAAAAATGGCAGAGAAGGAACTATTCTCCAAGGGACTTTGGAGGTCTTCTGGTCCAGCCCCCTGCTTGTATTATATTATATTATATTGTATTATATTATATTATATTATATTATATTATATTATATTATATTATATTATATTATATTATTATATTATTATATTATTATATTATTATATTATTATATTATTATATTATTTCAGACAAATGGCTGGACAATCTTTTCTTAAAAACCTCCAGTGATGAAGCACCCACAATTGAAGGCAAGCTGTTCCACTGGTTAATTGTCCTCCCTCTGTTAGGAAGTTTCTTCTTAGTTCCAAGTTGCTTCTCTCCTTGATTAGTTTCCATCCATTGTTTATTTTCTTGCTTTCTTGTGCTTTGGAAAATAGGTTGACTCTCTCTTCTTTGTGGCAGCTCCTCAAATACTGGGCTACTGCTATCATGTCTCCTCTAGTCTTTCTTTTTCTCTAGACTAGCCAAACCCTGCAACTTTTCATCCTTTAATCATCCTAGTTGCTCTTCTCTGCACTTTTTCCAAAGTCTCAATATCTTTTTTTTGTAGTGTGGTGACCAAAACAAGATGCAGTATTCCAGGTGTGGCCATACTAAGGATTTATAAAGCAGTACTCATGTGATTTTAATTCTGTGCCTCTGTTTATACAACCAAGGATGGTATCTCGCTTCATCTGATGGCAAACAGAGTTCCTCTCTTCAACTTAATCCCTCATTTGTCCTGCAGTGTTTAGTGCAGCTTATCTTGACCCACCAAAGCAAGCATGATTTTGGCATGTCAAAATGGCACAGGAGGTGGAAGGGAAGGCCGTTCATTTTTCTTGATATTTTTCTGAGCCAGTTGGCAACCTTGTTTCTCCCAGTAATGAATGGCCACCTTATTTTGCCTAATAATTAATGATCACTCCTCCCCCCCTTATCCACCCACACATGATTGTCTGGATGGAGTCATTAATCTGCAGGGATGAAACCCATTAACAAAGGGCTGCTAAATCACATTCTCAACCTGCTTCTAACCCTGCAATCTGTCTTAAAAAGACACCAACAAAGACAAACCAACAAAAAATTGCATTTTTCTCAGCTCTTGACTTCATGACAGTCAGAGAATACATTATATTTTATAAGAATCTAGATTTGGAAAGGATGCTGGAGGCTACAGAGCACATATCCTGCTTGCTTCAAGAGAGAGATAAAGCTTTCTTGCCAGACAGTGGTTTTGTTTCTGCCTGAACTCATCCAAGGGAGGATCCTGATATTAATAAAGGAGAATAATTGTAGCTCAGGGCTGAAAGAAAGAGTCCTTGGTGCTCTGTGAGCTTGGATGTTTTATTGCAGACTTGGTAACATCATCAGTGCTAGAAGGGATTCCTCCATTTTTTAAAATGATTGTGTGGAATGACTCTGCTCTGCATTGATAGAATAGAATAGAATAGAATAGAATAGAATAGAATAGAATAGAATTCTTTTTATTGGCCAAGTATGATTGGACACACAAGGAATTTGTCTTGGTGCAAATGCTCTCAGTGTACATAAAAGAAAAGATACATTCGTCAAGAGTCAAGAATCATCAGGTACAACACTTAATGATAGTCATAGGGTACAATAAGCAATGAAATCATACTAGGAAACAGCAATATAAATCGTAAGGATACAAGCAACAAAGTTTCAGTCACACAGTCACAAGTGGGAGGGGATGGGTGATAAAGAGTGATGAGAAGATTAATAGTAATAGTAGTACAGACTTTGTAAATAGTTGGACAGTGTTGAGGGAATTATTCGTTTAGCAGAGTGATGGCGTTCGGGAAAAATCTGTCCTTGTGTCTAGTTGTTCTGGTGTGCAGTGCTCTATAGCATCATCTTGAGGGAAGGAGTTGAAACAGTTTATGTCCGGGATGTTAGGGGTCTGTAAATATTTTCACAACCCTCTTTTGACTCATGCAGTATACAGGTCCTCAATGAAAGGCAGGTTGGTAGTAATTGTTTTTTCTGCAGTCCTAATTACTCTCTGAAGTCTATGTCTGTCCTGTTGGGTTGCAGAACCAAACCAGACAGTTATAGAGGTGCAGATGACAGACTCAATAATTCCTGTATAGAACTTTATCATCAGCTCCTTGGGCAATTTGAGCTTTCTGAGTTGGTGCAGAAAGAACATTCTTTCTGTTGTGCTTTTTTGATGACGTTTCTGATGTTAAGTGTCCATTTTAGGTCATGTGATATAGTAGAACCTAGAAATCTGAAGGTCTCTACTGTTGATACTATGTTGTTTAGTATTGTAAGAGGTGGTAGTATGGGAAGGTTTCTCCTAAAGTCTACCACCATTTCTACGGTTTTGAGTGTGTTCAGTTCCAGATTGTTTCAGTTACACCACGAGGCAAGTTAGACAACCTCCCATCTGTATGCGGATTCGTCGTTGTCTTGAATGAGACCAATCACTGCTGTATCATCTGCAAACTTCAGTATTTTAACAGATGGATCATTTGAGATGCAGTCATTCATATATAGGGAAGAGAAGTGGAGAAAGCACACAGCCTTGGGGGTGGGCTGTGCTAATTGTACAGGTATCAGATGTGATTCTGCCTAGCTTCACCTGCTGCTTCCTGTCTTTTAGGAAGCTTATGATATTGTTTGCTAATTGACATGGAAGTTGGTTGTGAGGATTTTTGTACATAAATCCTTGCAGTCTTATTTGGAACCTTGACTTATAAGTTTTAGTGCCCATAGGTACTGCATTTACTTTACAAGAAATATCTTTACTACCCTTCTGTTTTTCTAGCAATTTAGTTGAAACTATGCTAATGACCTTAGGTTTTAATCTCCTCTATCTAATCCTTCTTCATGGGTGGAATCCGAACGTAAATCCTCCTGTTGATTTAATATGATACAGAGAAAGATCCTGAAGATTTGCTGCCAGGCATTTATAATTTACAGGGATACCATATTCAAAGGTGGGAAATGAATATTCATAGTTTCCTTTGTGGTTTTTCCTCATCCGTGCTTCACTTACCTCTCCATAGACATTCAAGAAGCCAGAATAAAGATACAGTTGGCCAAACCAGAGCAGAAATAGAATCAAAGAGTTGGAGGGGAACTTGGAGGTCTTCTAGTCTAACCCCATGCTCAATCAAGAGACCTTACACCATTCCAGACAAATGGCTGTCCATTCTCTTCCTTAAAAACCTCCAGTGATGGAGCACCCACAACTTCTGGAGGCAAATCGTTCTGTTGATTAATCATTAACTGTCAGGAAATTTCTCCTTCATTCTAGGTTGCTTCTGTACTTGATTAGTTTCCATCCATTGCTTTTTTGTTTTGTCTTCAGGTGCTTTGGAGAATAGAATTTCTCCTCTTTGTGCCAGTACCTTAGATATTTGGATACTTTTAGAACTCAAAAAAGCTAAAACCAGTCATTATAGAAATAAGCTGTGACGAAAAGGTATTTTCTCCTACCTGCAATTTTGTCCTTGTGTGCCTTCAAAAATATTTGTCCTTGCCATGAAGCTCTTTCTAGATTTGTGTTGGTAGACGTTGGGGCATATGTCTGTTGGAAGAAATATCCATCTGGTTCAGTTCCAAGCTGGGAGAAAGGCACTGGAGGCAAAATGGAGTCTGGAGGCTGTTTGGAAAGAGGGTCCATTTATTGAAGAAGCAGAACCACCAAGCATGTGTGATTCTGGGCAGCTGACCATGTGGAGTTGAGAATGAGGGGTTTTTATACCTTCTCTTGGGCTTTGCACTTGAGCTTCCTGTTCCTGCGCAAGAACAACTTCTAATTGGTTGTTGTCAGACTCCCATTGTGGCATGTACAAATCCTAGGAGTTTGTCTGAGGTAAGTTTGGTTGAAGTTTGGCTGATGCAATGAAGGGGCTTGTTGGGGAATTACTATTGTGGCTAAGGGCTAATCCTGCCTTTGTTCAGACCTTGCTGTAGGGAATTTGCTTATGAATAGAGGTAGCTATCTCTTTATCTCTTAAGTGCTGACATCTGCTGAGGGCTATTAAGAAAGGTGGAGGCTATTAAGAGCGAATCTATTTCCTGCCTTAAAAAAAACATGTTTCTCCATTTCTCATCCAGGGAAATATAATATTCTGCTTTTTAAATTTTTTCCTCAAAATATTTCATTGTTCTAGGAGAGGGGTGGGTGCTAACTTTCTACATGTCCATTCAGAGGATGTTATCTTATCTTTACCGAGATAATATTGGCCTCCACTTTGACACATTGTCACAAAACCTTGAAGACTTTGATTTTACCAACAAGCCTGGGGACCCCAGAGTGGGATGGAGCCCATCAAATGGCTCATTTGACTGTTGTCACCAGGAAGGGCAAGGAATTGCCTTTGTTAAGGTGTTGAGATTTAAGAATGGACCAGCTGCTGTAAGGCTGATGCAATGTAAGGCTGATGCAATGTAAGGCTGATACAATAAGGATGAATCAGCAAAGGTATTGCTGTTTTAAGACTATGTATGGGTCCACAGAAGTTTTACCACTTTAAGAGGTGTTTATAGAAGGCAGTCATGAGAGGGCATATTTCTCTCTCCTTGTGTCCTGTCTCCATTGCAGAGTTCTCTGTGTAGAGTTAAGAAGATTGATTGCTTGTCAGGTATTTGCCTACCACATATATTTCTGTATATGTCTTGTATATAAACCATTGTTAAATAGTTAATGCCTCTTTATGCTGTGTTTTGCTCCTGGTTGTCTCACAATAGTAGTCATGCTGCAATTGCTGTGACAGCCTTTTTGTTTTGTTTTGTTTTTATATTTGTGTTTTTATCTTTGTAAGCTGCGTGGAGTCCCTGAGAATGAGTTGAATGGCCATATGCATTTCCTTAAATAAATAAACTAATGTAAACATATACAGGCGGTCATCGGCGTATGACCACAACTGAGCCCAAAATTTCTGTTGTGAATTGAGACATACGTTAAGGGAGTTTTGCCCCATTTTATGAACTTTCTTGTCCAAGTTGTTAAGTGAATCACTGCAGTTGTTAAGTGAGTCACCTGGTTGTTAAGTGAATTGGGCTTCCCCAGTGATTTCACTTGTCAGAAGGTCACAAAATGGGATTACATGACCCCGGGATGCAGCAAAACCATCATAAATATGAGTCGGTTGCCAAGCATCCGAATTTTGATCACATGACCATGGGGGGATGCCACAAAGGTCATAACTGTGAAAAATGGTCATCAGTCACATTTTTCAGTGCCATTGTAACCTTGAACAGTCACTAAACATCAAAAAGACCAAAGAATTGATTATAGACTTCAGAAGATGCAAAGCAGAGCCTCTCCCACTATATATCAATGCAGACTGTGTGGAAAGAGTTCATAGTTTTAAATGTCTAGGAACTCATATTTCCGACAACCTTACTTGGTTGGTCCACACTATGGCCAGTGCAAAGAAGACCCAAGAGTGTCTGCACTTTCTGAGGTTGCTGAAAAAGAGGGGTTTGGGTGAGAAGTTGCTGGTTACTTTTTACCAGTCTACCATCAAGAGCATTTTGGCACACTGTGTAACAGTGTGGTATGCTGGATGCTCTGCAGTGGATAAGAAGATGCTCCAGAGAGTTATAAACACAGCACAAAAAATCATCGGTTGCTCTCTTTCCTCTTTGGAAGAGATTGCGAAGACCAGACTCCTCTCTGGAGCACTAAAAATTTCCACAGACTGTTCTCATCCTGGACACACATATTTCGATCTGTTACCATCAGGAAGGTGTTATAGGTGCGTTAAAATGAGGATTAATAGATTGAGAAACAGTTTCTTTTCCAAGGCAGTAATTGTCTTGAATCAAACAGTGCATTTGTGATTTAGTACTATTATTATTATTGTTATTATTGTTGTTGTTATTATTATTATTATTATTATTATTATTTTATTTTTTGAAAAACTCAGTAGTGTGATTGTGATGTGGTGTTTGGGGCACTGTGCTGGAGTAGCTTTCAAATTTCATTGTATTCGTGGAATGCAATGACAATAAAGGTATTCTATTCTATTCTATTCTATTCTATTCTATTCTATTCCATTCCATTCCATTCCATTCTATTCTAAACAAACTGTTGCAAGTTGAGGACTATCTGCATAGCCCAAGGATTGTAGCAGTAGCATTTCAGTTTTCCTCAGGAGAAATTTTTACCTCAGCATCTCAAATACTTTAATATAAGAAGATTGACGCTTCGAAGCAGCATGCTGAAGTCTGAATAATTCCTTCCCAATTTTTTTTGTTTGCCTCGGTTGCGTTTTTATCTTGCAAGCCGCATGGCTTTCCTTCTCGTCCTTTGACAATTTTCTTTCTTTCTTTTTTTACACATTGTCTACAAGGGCAGCCTCAGGCAATGCCAGTAGCAAAGGTTTCTGCTCTAAGAAAAGGAGCGGGGAAAAAAATGTCAAAATGGGAAAAGGAAATCTGATCAGTTTACACAGAGCTGGCCTTCTACGGGAACTTTATTTTGGAGATCAATTTGAATCTCTGTAGTGGAAGTTAGACATTTTGCTCCCTTGGAACCATACTGAAATGCAGACAATCTGAAGAGAGTATCAGGAAATCCTTAACTGAAAGGCAAACCTGCAGACACAGAACTAGTTAGTTAACACTGGCTTCAAAGTTACTTTTCCACCACCGTTATAACTGTGAATGGTTAGGGTTAGGGTTCACCCTAACCCTAACTGTGAATGGTGACTAACTAAGGCAGTCACTAAATGAGGACTACCTGCATTGGCAAAACAAGTGAAGCAGAAGAAGAATATTTGTAGCTCAGTTTTGAAATGTGAGGTACTCGGTGTTCCCTGAGCTTGGTTGTTTTCTTGCAGACATTTCTTAACCCAGCTGGGTAATATCATCAGTGCTAGATGGGAGTGGGGTTTGCAGAGATGAGTGGGAGGAGGAGGAGGAAGAGGAGGAGTGGGAGGAGGAGGAAGGAGTGTAGCTTCCACAGTGTTCTCTGAGCTTGGTTGGTTTCTGTTCCTTCAGAGAAAGAGTAGTAAAAGCTTGAAACCTACTTGCAGCAGAGGTAGATCAACAGTATCTAAGTTTAAAGGTGCTTGGGATAAACACGTCCATCAGTTGACAAAAATTGTAAGATAAAATGTAAAAACAATAAATAATAAGTTAAATGAATTGGCAAATTAAAATAAAAGAAAGAAAGAAAAGAAAACAAAGAACAAACTCAAAGGCAGACACGATGGAACACTAGGTTTTTTTTTTCTGCTGTCAGTTTTCTATGCACCTGAAATAAATATTTACCAGACTAAAAAGCATATCCCAATGCAATGATTTTCAACTGTGGCCACTTGAAGATATGTGGATATAACATAGCTGGCTGAGGAATTCTGGGAGTTGGTCCACACATCTTCAAGTTGGCAAGGCTGGGAAACACCAGTCTAGAGGTTGGTGTGGCTTAGTTAGTGGTGCTGCTGTTTTCTTCTATCTAGAGCAGGGTGTTCAACTCACATCATCACAGCGGCGTCATGTGACATATCAGGAGTTTTTTCTCCTTCGCTTAAACCGGGTGTGGGCGTGACCAGCATATGATACATCCGGTCCACAGGCTGGGAGTTTGACAGCCGTGATCTAGAACAATCTGGAAACAGTGCAGAAAAGAGCAACCAGGATGATTAGGGGACTGGAGACTAAGGCATATGAAGAACGGTTACAGGAACTGGGCCTGGCTAGTCTAGTGAAGAGAAGGACCAGGGGAGACATGATAGCAGTCTTCCAATATTTGAGGGGCTGCCACAGAGAGGAGGGAGTCAACCTGAGTAGTGGACTGCCGCCAGTTTGAACCAGTTCAGGTGAACCAGTAGTTCCAACAATCAGCTGGCCCCACCCACCTGCACCCGCCCTATCCTGTCCATTATTTCCTGCTTTCTAGCTCATCTCAATCATGTGGCACAGCTGGTTTCTCTCCCCTCACTGTTCTACTTACCATTGATGACTTGGAAGGTGAGCAGCTGAGCTTCTTAAATGCTCCATTTTAGCACTGTGCGCAAGTGCCTTAGGTGTGTGTGTGTTGACCAAAACAGTTGTTAAACTGGTCAAGCTATTTTCCAAAATACCTGAAGGCAGGACAAGGAACAATGGATGGAAACTAATCAAGGACAGAAGCAACCTGGAATTGAGGAGGAACTTCCTAACAGTGAAGACAATTAACCAGTGGAACAACTTGCCTTCAGAAGTTGTGGGTGGTCTATTATTGGAGGTTTTAAAGAAGAGATTGGACAGTCACTTGTCTGAAATGGTATCAGGGTTTGCTGCTTGAGCAGGGGGCTGGACTTGAAGACCTCCAAGGTCCCTTTCACCTCTGTAATTCTCTTATTCTGATTTCCTTTGCTTAGCCCTTCATCCCTACAGACCTGTTCTGCAGATAACACACCCTGTAGCAGAGGTCATATTCAGTAGGTTCTGACCAGTTCTGGAGAACCAGTAGCAGAAATTTTGAGTAGTTCAGAGAACCGGCAAACCTCACACCTGACTGGCCCCCATTCTATTCTCTGCCTCCCATTGAGTCCCAGCTGATCAGCTGGGTCTCCTTTGGTTGTCCTGCACAGGAGAATGGAGCTGGGAAGCAGGTTAGTGGGGTGGGGAGGGAGTGGGGATTTTGTAGTATCTGTATTGTAGTATCTGTAGTATTGTAGTACCTGCCACACCCACCAAGCCACATCCACAAAACTAGTAGTAATTTTTTTTTGAATCTCACCACTGCCCTGTAGTAAGCCATCTCCTCGTTCCCTAAATAACATTCCACTTGCTCAGGGCCTCCTAAAGCAGCTTCAGATATCTGTTTGGCTGTGGGCTCTTCAGTCACACCATCTGTCAGGTCTGCTACTTTAGCTTGCAACTCCAAGGTTCGCCCGAGACTGCCACCATTACCCCATTTATCCAAAAAGAACATGACTCTGAATTTAAAACAGCCACTCCCCCACTCCCAAACAGGACAGATTCCACAGAAAATAAAACCTATCCATTACCATGTTCTCTGGGAATTTAAGAGAGGCCTTGACTTGCAGAGGCAAAACCTGACACAGAGGAAGAAAAAAAGCTTGATGGATTTGAGAGCATAAAGAGACACAGGATGTACTTTTGAGGAAACAAAAATGTGAGCCCCTCCCAAAAAGAAGAAAGAAGGAAGGATAGTTTTAAGTAGAGGTGGTATTCATCAGGTTCTGACCAGTTCTGGAGAACCAGTAGCGGAAATTTTGAGTAGTACGGAGAACCAGCAAATACCACCATTGACTAGCTCCACCCCCATCTCTTGTTTGCTTCGCGAGTCCCAGCTGATCGGCTGGGTCTTCTTTGGTTGCCCTGCACAGGAGAACGGAGCTGAAAAGCAGGTTAGTGGGGTGGGAAGAGAATGGGATTTTGCAGTAACCTTCTCCCAGGAGTGGGGAGGGAATGGAGATTTTGCAGTATCCTTCCCCTGCTACACCCACCAAGCCAAGCCATGCCCTCCAAGCCATGCCCATAGAACTGGTAGTAAACTAATTTGAATCCCACCACTGGTAGGGAGGCTTAATCCGAATTATTGGCCACTGGCAGGCTCAGTTCCAGCAATAAATCAAAACAACAACAACTTGAAGGAAATTCTCATTAAGCAACACAAAGTTAGCTTTTCTTATCCGCTGACATTTGAAATGGCGTCACGTTTAAAATTCCACTTAATGTAGTAGAATATAATGGAGTGTTTTGAATTAAGTAATAGCTTGTAAGGTTCTCCCCTCATGTCTTCTGATCATACAAAGTGAAGTTTTGGATGGTACACTGTTGCTTTTGCCACTGTAGAAAGTTATCACCCCCTCTCCTGGAAGAATGAAATATTTTGAGGAATATTTTTAAAAAGGCAGGATAATATTTCCCCTAAAAGAGAAATTTAAAAAAAATCTTAAGAGAAAGAGTCCCAGCTCCGTGCCCCCAGCAGATATTTTGTGCCATTAAGAAAGACTGAGCCAGCCTATCTTCAAAACAAGCTCCAGGAAGATGGGATTAAGACATGATCCTTCAGGACATAATGGGATTAACCCACTAAGAAACAGAGCTCACTACATTGCACAATCTCCTAAGGGTATTGCATCACCCCAGCAAACTTCAACCAAACTTAGCTCAGACAAACATGACCTTTACATGGCCCCATGGAAGTCTGACAACAGCCAATAGAATACATGTTATTGCACAGGAACAGAAAGCTCAAATACAGAGCCAGATAGGGTATAAAAGCCACCCAGTCTCAACTCCATGTGGTCCACCCCCATGTGACTGTCCAGAATCACCTATGTGGTTCTGCTTTATTATTAAACCATCTTTCCAATCAGCCTCCAGCCTCCATTTTGTCTCCAGTGCCTTTCTCCTGGCTTGGAACTGAACCATATGAAAGTTTCTTCCAATGCCACTATTGCTCTGTAGTTCTCTTCTGACATCAAATTTCATCTGCATCTCCTCCTCCTCCTCCTCCTCCTCCTCCTCCTCCTCCTCCTCCTCCTCCTCCTCCTCCAATCATTTCCACATTCTAGCTGGTCAGATGCATCTAGGGGGAGATCCAGGTGTCACATTTTACAATCCAAATTTATACCTCAAGAGATAGGAGGGTCAAATGGATTTCATTGAAATAACAAGTTATATCATTTTAAACAAAGAAAAGAGTTTATTCAGTACTGTTTTAATTGGGAATTTTTGCTAGTTTGCCCGAAATAGAAAAAAAAAATGGAACTTAGGTTTTGGTTTGAAGATTGAACAATTGTGTTCTTATAGAAATGATCTGTAATAAGTAAATATAGTGCAAAAAGTTAAGGCTGCAAAAATGCAACTAGTACTTCACTGTGCTCGAATGAATCGAAAATCAATATTTTCTTTTTCTTTTCCTTTTTTCCCCCTGCATCTTCTTATTCCCCCCTCTTTTAATCCTTATTTTCATTGTATTTTATACTATCATACATATTAATAAAAGCAAGATTAAAAAGGAAAAAGAAATAGGCTATGCTGCTAAATAAAAAGCTTATACAAGCTTGGCAATTGTGTATATATAAGTGTGTACCCATGCAAGCAGAAATGTTACTTAAAGTCAGCACGTTTCCAATTAAGTGTGATACGTGGTACAAATGGCTCAGCAAAATACCATCAGCTGCAATACTTCAAAGATAGATTTATGCTAATTGTCTACTTACACTTTTAGCCAAAGGATCTTGTTGCAATTAACCTAGTAACACTTTTCTATGGGCTCATAGTTAACTTTCCCATTTAAAAAGTTATTTGTGAGGGGAACCTATCTTCCTTTCAAGTTAGTTCAAGACCCTCTCCTTTCCTTCCTCCTTCTTTCATCTTCCCTTTCCTTCCTTTCCCTTCTTTCATCTTCCCTTTCCTTCCTTTCCCTTCTTTTATCTTCCTTTCCTTTCCCTTCATTTTCTTTCCTTTTCTTTCCTCTTCTTTTATCTTCATTTCCCTTCCCTTCGTTTCCCTTCCCTTCCTTTCCCTTCTTTTATCCTCCTTTACTTTATTTTCCTTTCCTTTATTTTTCTTTCCCTCTCCTCTCCTCCTCACCCAATCCTCTTTTCCCTCCCCTCCCCTCCTTCATTTATTTCATTTCCTCTCCATTTTTCCTTTCCTCTTTCCTTTCCTCATTCTATTCTCATCCTCTTACCCCTATGTGCCTAGATAGATAGATAAATGGATGGATGGATGGATAGATAGATAGATAGATAGATAGATAGATAGATAGATAGATAGGTGGGTGGATGGGTGGGTGGATGGATGGAGAGAGGTAGAGAGGTAGAGGGGAGAGATAATAGACTGAACAGCCACCTCTCAGAAATAGTTTAATTGGTTGTCCTCCAGAAAGTTGGATTAGATGGTCCTCGTGCTCACCTCCAACTCTACTACTCTAGAGTGTTCAATGATTCAACCTTCAGCCAGCATTCCCTCACCTGGGTGGTGTCCCACTGAACTCAAAGGGATTTTTTTTGTGCCTTGATTTATGTAGAATTGTATCCAGCTTAAAGAATCAGGACCATTTGTAAGGTTGCAGCACAGATGATTTATTGAACACTATACAGGAGTATCT
The DNA here is from genome assembly GCA_009733165.1 of Naja naja. Lineage (NCBI taxonomy): Eukaryota > Metazoa > Chordata > Lepidosauria > Squamata > Elapidae > Naja > Naja naja. The sequence continues at coordinate 301,508,100 of CM019149.1, forward strand.
GGTCAACTAAAATGCAACACCAAATTGACACTGGATTCTAAACTGATAACACATTTAATTCTGCCCCCTCCCATCTCTGCCTCCAACAGTAACTCTGTTGAATTCTACTATATAGCGCAGTGTTGAGGGATTTTCAATTCAATATGTGGATTGTGAAGGATGTGTGTTTGTGTTTATTTTCATGGTCAAGGTGTGCACTGAAGATGGTGTTTGATTTTGTTGTACAAGGTGCAATGACAATAAAGTAAAGTAAAGTAAATAAAATAAAGTAAATAAAGTAAAGTAAAGTAAGTAAACTAAACTAAAGTAAACTAAACGAAACTAAATTGTCTCCAGATTATACTGCAGTGATACTTACAAAAGTGACAGAGACTCTTCATTTCCTTCCAAGGCAGAGCAGCTTTATACCCTCCAATGTTGTGTTTCATATTGTATGTCTAGGAAAATGTGACTTACCCATAAAGACCAGGCAAAATTGTCAGAGGGGTGGGGGGAAATGCACTGGACTATTGCAATCTTTTTCTCCTCTGCAGACCAAAGCGAAGGGCATCAGAGAAAGCTTTTCACAGGGCTTAGCCAGTTAATCTTGCCTGTAGCTATTTCCTCCGTATGAACCTGTCTTTCATGGAACGTCAGTAGGCCAGGTTTTTTGCTTCCTAACTACTGCTCAGATGTGGATGTGCAGAACCACAAAGTGTTTTTCAGTGTTTTTTTTTCAGTGTTGAAAAAGCACTACACAATCTAAAACCATCCCTATCTATTGGACCAGATGGAATATGTGCCTACTTCTTAAAAAAGCTATCCGCTGCCATGGCCAAACCTCTAAGCATAATCTTTGAAAAATCTTTCAGGACCAGCTCCTTGCCAAACCTATGGTCACTGGCCATGGTCATCCCCATCTTCAAAAAGGGAGACCCCAGCCTAGTTGAAAATTACAGACCAATCTCTTTATGCTGTGTCACCTGTAAAGTCATGGAATCAATTATTAACCAATCCATTATCCTCCACTTAGAGACAAACAACCTACTCTCTAATAAACAATATGGTTTCAGAAAAAACTATCCTGTAATCTGCAACTCTTACACTGCAAAAACATATGGACTACACAACTCGATCAGGGCAAAGCAATAGATGCAATCTACATAGACTTCTGTAAAGCCTTTGATTCAGTGGTACATGACAAACTATTCCTAAAACTAAAATCTTATGGTATCTCTGGACACCTGCATAACTGGATAGAAGCATTCCTGTCAAACAGACAACAAATGGTCAAAATTGGGAGCATCCTATCAAATTCTGTACCTGTCAACTGTGGTGTCCCCCAAGGCAGCATTCTAGGACCAACTCTCTTCATACTCTACATAAATGACCTCTGTGATCATATTAAGAGCAACTGTGTTCTCTTCGCTGATGATGTAAAGCTATTCAACACCCCAGACAATACTGCTACCCTTCAAAAAGACCTTGACTATGTATCAGAATGGTCAAACAAATGGCAACTTCAAATCTCAACAAATAAATGCTCTGTCTTACATATTGGCAAAAAAAAATCAGAAAATAAAATACAGGCTGAATAGTCAAGACCTTGTTGATGATCCAAACTCTGTCAAGGATCTTGGAGTACTCATCTCTAATGTCCAAGATGGCGATTAGCAGCTAGCGATGGTCTCTCCCGTGGAGGTAGCCGGCTTCTCTGTCCCTGGGGGCGTTTGGAGGCTTGTATTCCCCCTGAAAACTCACGAAACTCCCAGCAGAACATCCAAGGAGTCAGGTGGGGCCGGAATGATCCAGCCCCGTCGGGAGAGCTGCGCGTGTTAAACACGACGATCTCCGGTGTGGGCTTGCGGCTGGAATGCGAAATTAGGTGCCACCCCAGAAGCAGTGACTTCGCCAGCAACCAGCCCACTCTCAGAGACCCCTGGGGGAGCAGCGGGTGGGCGTTTTTGGCATCCACAGCTGCTATAACATCTATAACAAACTTGTGTTTCGTTCTGGCCCCGGAGTCACTGGGAGCAGCCCCTAGCGGTTGGAACATCTTGCGGGCCTGGCAAATTACATCTTGGCTGGGGGGTTGGTTATAGGTTGCGGCCCTGGCTACGATGGCTGTACCCCCCCCAGCTGGGGTGGACAGGATATGGCTTTTGTTGGCTGGGACCCTGCTCTGGTGGCGACGGTGGCAACGGTGGTCACGGTGGCAGTGTGGACCCAAGGCCAGTGTGGTTGCCGGAACCGGGCATGGATGTTGGAGGTGAGCCCGGAGGCTGCCCCTGGCCAGGAGGTAGGCACCGATGAAGATAAGGGCGGCTGCACCGTTGGATGCTGCCCCCGGTTGATCTTCGCCCCCTTTGCCTTCTTTAATTCTGACTCCTTGAACGTCTGGGATGAATGACTGGGTTGTTGGTGCCACAAGGGTTTGTTGGCACCAATTGATGTGATGCCGAGGGGCAAGAAGACTCTCCCTGTTTCCATCTGGGATGTGAACTATCGGATGGTTTTATCCATCTGCCATCCAGAACTCTTGTCTCCTCCGTGCTGTGGGGGTTACCTCTCCTGCCCTCATTAGTCTTCATTGGCGAGGGTGATGGAACTTTGTTGGCTCACCCACCCACTGTTGTGAGAGAACAATGGGATGGGTTGTACCACCTCCTCCCCAGCGCCTTCAACTGCAGTGCAACATCTCTTTTAATCACTGGGGGCCACGAGCGGTGAGATAGCAGTGGCCAGCCTTAGATGCTCGACCAACAGCCCCCTGGAATGCCGTGAGAGGGCATCCAGGGATGGAGGCAACTCAGTGGTTTTTGAATTATGCCAATGGTTAGACTATAAGATCTTTATGAGGACATACCACTTACATCTAGGGCCGCTCCTCCCTTTGTTGATGGGACATGTACCAACATATGCAGACTTTTCGGGCAGCTGAATTGTGGGCTCTGAGGAATTCTCCCCTCTCTTGGGTTTGGCTCACTGGTTTATCATCAGCCTATCTCGAGGATGGATTCTGGAATCCGGAGAGATGGCAGGAGTAGGAGAACATGCTTTGACTCAATCCAGCCAAGACAGAGTGGCTGTCCAGTTTGGATGTTCCATCTTTGGTCATGGGGTAGGAGGTGTTGCCCCCCGTGTACAGGGCACGGAACCTGGGGGTCCTCCTGGACTCATGGCTCAAATTGGAGGAGCAGGTGGGGGCCGTGGCCAGGGGGGCCTTTGCCCAGATCCGGCTGCTTCACCAGTTACGCCCATTCCTGGACTGAGATGGCCTGCGCACAGTCACTCAGGCGCTCGTTATTTCCCGACTCGACTACTGTAACGCTCTCTACCTAGGACTGCCCTTGTGTACCACTCGGAGGCTTCAGCTGGTGCAGAATGCGGCCGCGCAGGTAGTGATGGGAGCTTCCCGATACTCCCATGTTACACCCCTCCTGCGTGACCTGCATTGGCTTCCGGTTGCCCTCTGGGTGAGATTCAAGGTTCTGGTATTAACATTCAAAGTCCAGCAAAGCATGGGTCCAGGTTATTTACGAGAACGGCTCCTCCCAACATCAAATACTAACGCCCTGTATGGGCTCACAGACGGGTCTCCTCGGGTGCCTGTGACTCAATGTCGCTTGGCGCGACCGGGGAGGGCCTACTCTGTGGCAGCTCCCACTCTGTGGAATCTTCTTCTGCTGGAGCTCCACCTGGCCCCGATCTTGCACCTTCCACCACGATTTGAAGACTTGGCTCTTTTTACAATCTGGGCTGTGCTGATTCTCTGGGGTTGGTCCTATTTTAACTATGGGTTTTAATTTTCAATTCGGCTTAACTTGTTTAATATACTTTTAATTAATTTATTTATCATTGTATTTTTAGCTGTGGCAGCCCGAGTCCTTTTTGGAGAGGCGGCATATAAGTCGAATAAATAAATAAATAAATAAATAAATAAATAAATAAATAAATGATGATCTAGGTGCTAGAGCCCACTGTAACTACATAGCCAAAAAAGCATTAAGAGTTGTTAACCTAATCTTACGTAGCTTTTTCTCTGGAAATATTATACTACTAACTAGAGCATACAAAACATTTGCTAGACCAATTCTCGAATACGGCTCATCAGTCTGGAACCCACATTATGTATCTGATATTAACACAGTTGAGAAAGTCCAAAAGTATTTCACAAGAAGAGTTCTCCACTCCTCTACTCTTTGCAGAATACCTTATGCCACCACACTTGAAATTCTAGACCTAGAAAACCTAGAACTACACCGCCTTCGGTCTGATCTAAGTATAGTATATAAAATCATACATTGCAATGTCCTACCTGTCAATGAATACTTCAGCTTCAACCATAACAATACAAGAGCACACTATAGATACAAACTCAAGGTTAACCGCACCAAACTTGATTGCAGGAAATACGACTTCAGCAACAGAGTGGTCAATATCTGGAATACTCTACCTGACTCTGTGGTTTCTTTCCCAAACCCCAAAAACTTTAACCTTAGACTGTCTACTATTGACCTCACCCCTTTCCTAAGAGGTCTGTAGGGGGCGTGCATAAGTGCACCAAAGTGCCTACTGTCCCTGTCCTATTGATTATTTTTATTTTTATTTTTCTTATATGTATCCATTCCATGTATTCATAACTATGTTTATACTTATACCTATTATCTTGTAAGTGATTGACAAATCAAATAAATAAATAAATAAATAAGTGTTCAGTCTAGTTGGGGTCCCCAGTCTGTTTCAATTTTGAAAGTGAAACCTGTTTCAAAGGAGTTCTCCTCTAAGTCTAAACCTTAATGAGATCAAAGCTGTCTTAGGTCTCTCTGTCTCTCTCTGTCTCTCTCTGTCTCTGTCTCTGTCTTTATCTCTTTGCCCCTCCCCCCTCTCTCTGTCTGTCTGTCTGTCTCTCTCTCTCTCTGTTTCTCTCTCTCTCTCTGTCTCTCTCTGTTTCTCTCTGTCTCTCTCTGTCACTATGTCTCTGTCTCTGTCTCTGTCTCTCTCTGTCTCTCTCTCTCTCTGTGTCTGTCTCTCTCTCTCTCTCTGTCTCTCTCTCTTTCTGTATGTGAATACTATTCAGGTTTCATCCAGATGCATCCAAAGGAAAGGCTCATCTTTCATAAATGTGGTAGCAAGATTTGGGAAAGGAGATGATAGGGGCCAGTCACTGGGAAGGAATTATCCAGTTCACTTTCTGAAGCATCGGAAGTATGCTTTTTAGACTCCTTGTACCAATAGGCATGGCTGTTGTTGTTGTTGAGTTCCAAGAAAGACAAAACAAAACAAGAAACAAGCAATCTCTCTCTCACTCTTTCTCTCTCTGTCATTTAATCTATCTACTATCAATAGCTATCTCTATATCTACTTATAATATCATATCTATCTGTCTGTCTGTCTGTCTGTCTGTCTGTCTGTCTATATATATGTCATCTCTATCTATCTCTATCATCTATCTCTCTATCTATCTGTCTGTTTGTCTATCTATCTATCTATCTATCTATCTATCTATCTATCTATCATCTATTTATCTTTATCATCTATCTATCTGTCTGTCTGTCTGTCCGTCCATCCATCCATCCATCCATCCATCCATCCATCCATCCATCTATCTATCCTCTATCTATCAATCTGTCCATCCATCCTTTGTTATACACAGGTCAACAAGTACATGAAAATATGGAAGGTGCACCCCCAAATTCCAGCATACAGAATAACAAGATTTGAAAGGGACCTTGGAGGTCTTCTAGTCCAACCCCCTGCTCAAGCAGGAAACCCTATACCCTTTCAAACAAATGGCTGTCCAATCTCTTCTTTAAAACATCCAGTGTTGGAGCATCCACAACTTCTGGAGAGAAGCCATTCCACTGGTTAATTGTTTTAACTGTCAGGAAATTTCTCCTTAATTCTAGGTTGCTTCTCTCCTTGATTAGTTTCCATCCATTGCTTCTTGTCCTGCCTTCAAGTGCCTTGGAAAATAGGTTGACCCCTTCATCTTTGTGGCAACCCTTGAGATGTTAGAAGACAGTTATCCTGTCATCCCTAGTCCTTCTTTTCATTAAACTATGACATCCCCAATTCCAGCAACAGTTCTTTATAAGTTTTAGCCTCCAGGCCCCTAATCATGTTGGTTGCTCTTCTCTGCACTTTTCATCAGTGTTGTTCCACTGCCATGCATTGTCCCACCTTTTTTATACATGTGTGTGACATCCTAAAACACACATAAAAAGGGATAGAGCGATATTGCTTTCCACAAGTTCCTAAGAGTCTCCTTGTGCATGCCTCTGGAAGAGTGATTCTCATCCTTGGAAACTTGAACACGTGAACTTCAATTCCCAGAATTCCCCAGTCAACCATGTCGATAAACTGAATGGAGAATTGGGGTTTCTTTCAGAATGAAGAATACAAGGCTACTCATCTGTGCTCAGAGAGAAGCCTCGCTGATTCAAGGAGGACTTAATACTGGGTAAATGAGAATAGAATGGCAATGTCACCACAGAATGCTAAATCCACTTACAGAGAATAAACCCCTCTTAACTTCATGACACTTCCAAGCAGACATCTATAAGATTGTAAGATTATGTTGTAAATCTCTTTCAATACCCAATTAAAGCTGCTTTAGCTAGTAAAGATATGCAGTGCGTAAGTATCGTGTGAGTCTGTGCCCCATAAACACCACATTTCTTTTCCTAATACAAATATTTAATTTGGAATGGGTCATTGTCAATAGTATTAATTTAGGATAACAGAGAAATCAACATTACAATTAATGAAGAACATGTGTCTAAAGGACCGTATCGTTTTCTTAAAATTTCTCATTGTTTCCTGAGTGGCTCATTTTCTTAGATTCATGTAGACATTTGATTTCTTGTTTTGGTTTAGAAGTTGTTCTAAATGCAGTAAGATATTAATAAGGAGTCCTAGTGCCTAGTTTCTTGGTTGCTGAAGAAGATCGATTGATTGATTAATTGATTTGACTTTTATCCCACCTTTATTACTTTAGAGGTAACTGAAGTTGGAGAACATAACTGACACTCCTCCCTCCCCCTATTTTCTTCAGAACAACCACCCTGTGAGGTGAATTGGGCTGAGAGTTTGTGACTGGCCCAAAGTCAACCAGCCAGCTTTCAGGCCTAATATGGAACTAGAACTCTCTGTCTCCTAGTAATTGGTCCAAAGTCACCCAGCCAGCTTTCAATCCAGAATAGATCAGACCAGACAAGACCAGACCAGACCAGACCAGAATAGAAAATATGGAATGGAATGGAATGGAATAGAACAGAACAGAACAGAACAGAACAGAATAGAAAATACATAATAGAATAGAATAGAAATACATAATAGAATAGAATAGAAGAAAGAATAGAATGGAATGGAATGGAATGGAATGGAATGGAATAGAATAGAATAGAATAGAATAGAATAGAATAGAATAGAATAGAATAGAATAGAATAGAATAGAATAGAATAGAATAGAATAGAATAGAATAGCAGAGTTGGAAAGGGACCTTGGAGGTCTAGTCCAACCCCTGCTCAGGTAGGAAACCCTATATCATTTCAGACAAATGGTCATCCAATCTCATCTTAAAAACTTCCAGTGTTGGAAAATTCACAACTTCTGGAGTTGTGAATTCTCCTAAAACACGACTAGAACTCTCTGTCTCCTGGTGATTGGCCCAAAGTCAACCAATGAGCTTACATGCATAATAAGGAACTAGAACTCTCTATCTCCAGGTGATTGGTTCAAAGTCACCTAGCATGCTTTCAGGTCTAAAGCAAGACTCAAACTCACCATCTCCTGGTGATTGGCGTAAAATGACCCAGCCAGCTTTCATGCCTAAAATAGAACCAGAGATCACCATCTCCTCAGACAATGTCTCATATGTAGAGCAGATTCTTTGTCAAAAATGATTCTTAACAAACTTGGATATTGGGTTTGTAGGTATTGGACCACTTTGAACCCAGATTAAACATGGTAATACCCACCCAAAATCTGAATAGCCTCTAAAAGCTATAGAAAATTTCTCAGAATAACTGTTTAGGACAACTGAATTCGGTTTGTTTCATTTGGTATTCTTCGCATATTTTTTCATTCTTCGGGTAAAATAACCTGAGACAACAGAATGAAGACCACTCTCTGTTGATTGTACAACCAGCAATAATTCCCCTTTTTGGATCTATAATCTGTGAAAAAGGCTTATTGACAGTAGAGTCACCTGCTCCGAAAAGCTGAACTTAGTTCTGAGTGATTGTACATCTTTGCAAACCGTTACGGTGGGAACAATTTCTGCTGGGATGATTAAATTGGCAATCTATTTCAATAGGAATCGTTCATCAACATTCAGATGGAAATGCTTATTCCTAGGAGACAAAAATGGGGTCTTAAAAAGGTAGACGACCGGCAACCAATCTCAATAAATATTAGTGATTTTTTATTTATTTATTTAAAAAATAAAGAAAAAAGTAACACAGTCTAAGATATGTGCCGGTAAAGTTTCTTCTTGTCTTTTGTCTTTTTTCCCCTTGCCACATCATTGCCTGTCAATCAATGCCAATAAGGAAAGATGGGTCTCTGTGTCTAGCCATCAAATTGATTTCATTGAATTGACAAATATAGAATCTTTGACTGAGCTTTATCCAATGGCCCATCATTTGTCTGGCTGTCACATTAGCTGTGTGGATATTATTGAGTCTATTGTTGGGGTTTTGATGGCCCGAAGATTCAAAGACCACAAAATTGAAGCGTGGAGAGGAGCCAACAATGAGGCACAATAATTGGTCACAACGGGGAGGTTGATTTAGCTTCAGATCCTCATTTTGAAACGTCTGTATTAAGTGAGCCCATTTCTACCCAGCCGTTGCCTAAATTCCCATAACTACAAGTTGCTGGTTTATTTATTGCACTGATAGGTTTTGAAGGGATTAAAATTACACACTTTGTTTTTCTGCTTCTTTGGTTTGGTTCTGTCGTCCAGGGCTGATAGCTGAAGCCTGATTATATTCTGGGCAGTTTTAATGATTGTCTGTAGAGCTTTTTTAATGGAATGAAAATTTAAAGGGATTATTGAGTCTGTCATCTGCACCTCTATAACTGTCTGCTGGTTTATTTATTGCACTGATAGGTTTTGAAGGGATTAAAATTACACACTTTGTTTTTCTGCTTCTTTGGTTTGGTTCTGTCGTCCAGGGCTGATAGCTGAAGCCTGATTATATTCTGGGCAGTTTTAATGATTGTCTGTAGAGCTTTTTAATGTGCTTATTGGACCCTAACTGCACACCAGAACAACTAGACACAAGGACAGTTTTTTCCCAGATGCCATCACTCTGCTAAACAAATAATTCCCTCAACACTGTCCAACTATTTACAAAGTCTGCACTACTATCACTGTTAATCTTCTCATCACTCCTTATCACCCCTCCCCTCCCACTTGTGACTGTATGACTGTACCTTTGTCGCTTGTATCCTTATGATTTATGTTGACTGTTTCCTAATATGATTTGATTGCTTATTGGACCCTATGACTATTATTAAGTGTGGTACCTGATGATTCTTGACTCTTGACGAATGTATCTTTTCTTTTATGTACACTGAGAGCATTTGCACCAAAACAAATTCCTTGTGTGTCCAATCACACTTGGCCAATAAAAGAATTCTATCTATCTATCTTTTTCAGGGCAACCTGAAAGTTAATTAGACTGGAAGATGGGATGACGCGTCTCAAGTTAGCTTCTCAAATTGGGCCCATTTTACAGATCTGTTTTTCCTTAATCAATGTTGGAGTTTGATTAGATATAAATACAGGGTTGTCCTCAACTTACAACCCCAATGAAGCCCAGAGGTTCTGTTGCTAAGCGAGACAGGGGAGTTTCCCCCATTTTACGACCTTTTTTGCCACCGTGATTAAGTGAGTCATTGCAGTTGTTAAATTAGGAACATGGTCGTTAAGTGAATCTGGCTTTGCTTGTTAGAAGTTAGCAAAGGGCATCGCGTTGACCCCAGGACACTGCAACCATCGTAAATATGAGTCAGTTGCCAAGCGTCTGAATTTCGATCACACAAGGTTGCTGCAACAGATGTTGTGGGTGCTTCATCACTGGAGGTTTTCAAGAAGAGCCTGGACAGTCACTTATCTGAAATGCTTGAGCAGAGGGTTGGGATAGAAGCTCTCCAAGGACCCTTCCAGCTCTATTCTGATTGATGGGTCCTCCCTTATGTCTGTGCAGGCAGGCAGCTCTCTGTCTGGTCAACCACCTCCCCCAATGCCTGAGGGCCACAGGACAGCATCGTCCTCAGTCCCTGGCATGCCTTCCCTGTTGGATGGTCCCAGTTCCAACTCCTCCTTCTTTCTCCTCCTCCTGCTCTTCCTCTTCCTCCTCTTCTTCCTCTTCCTTCTCCTCCTCTCACTTCTAGCACTGATGACATTACCTAGTTGGGTCATAAAATGTCTGCAAGAAAACACCCAAGCTCGGAGAGCACCCAGGATCTCACAGTCCTCCTCCTCCTCCTCCTCCTCCTCCTCCTCCTCCTCCTCCCAGACAGCAGAGTTAGCCTGCAATGCTGCATTCTGACCACCGAGCCACCATTGTGTTCTTCTTAAAGAATAGCAGTAGCGTTTAGACTTATATACCGCTTGACAGTGCTTTTTTCTAAGCAGTTTACAGAGTCAGTCTATTGCTCCCAACAATCTGGGCCCTCATTTTACCAACCTCGGAAGTGTTAACGCATAGCAACTACATAGGGTTTTTCTCCCCAGGATGATCTATTCTCATCCTGGCCCATGAAGTCTTCCTGTTAATGAATAACTATTCCTTTCCAACTCCGTTATTCTGTTCTGTTGTGTTCTCATGCCCTCTTCCTACCTGCCTTGTAATGGGGGAAAAAATGGCACCAGTTCAGTGAATTCTGTACTTATTGGAAAATGTAAATTCGTCTTTGTGCTCAATAAGTCATGTAGTTCTTCACGGCAGAAAAAAGACCCAACTATCTACTTCTGCTTCTTCAGCTCATTTAAAAAAAAAAACCTTTTTTTTTTTTAAAAAGCTCAACTTTCATTTTCTGCTACTAATAAGACTTCAGGAACACATAGCAGAACGATATTGGTAAAGCTACAGCTTCCCAAGCTCTGGAGAAGAAAGCAGAAAATATAATTTAGTCTGGGAAGAAGCTGCCTCTCGGCTGGAAGATCCTAAATTTTTTTTTAAATTCTGTGTCAAAACAATTTTGAGGAAATTGCTCTGCTCATTTCACAAGTCATTTATCTGGGTTGGTTTTGGGGGGTGGTGTGGGAGAAAACTAGATAGACTTTGCATTTTATAGCTAGGGATTGACTCACACAACAAATATTTTGACTGTGGCTTCAGCTGCCCTGTCAAAACATTAAACCTTCCTAAATTCTCCTCCTACTGTAAATGAGTAAGAACACAGATAGGGTAAGTCACTGCTAAATAAATAGAGAACAAAGCCCACAGCCTTCTACCACAGATGAATATCTAGTCTCCTCTTCTTCTTCTTCTTCTTCTTCTTCTTCTTCTTCTTCTTCTTCTTCTTCTTCTTCTTCTTCTTCTTCTTCTTCTTCTTCTTCTTCTTCTTCTTCTTCTTCTTCTTCTTCTTCTCCTCATTCTCTTCCTCCAAATTCAAACTTCAAACTTCTTCCCTTCTAAAATTCTAAGTCTTTCAGCTGTAGGTGTTTTTAATGTCTCTCTGCCTCTGCGTAAGTGGCCAGGATTAATTGGGAGACTTCATCTACCCTTTTTCTAGCTGTTCCTTTTTAAATGTTTAACACCTTGGATTTATTTGAGTTCCATAACGTAACATCTGTATTTTAAAAAAAACATATACTAATCAATCAACGCACACCGTTGCATTCAGGATCGGCACAATCTCAATTATGGAAATATGTTTTTTATTTTAAAAAATGGAGAAATGGCTGGGAGAGTTTTGGTGTCTGAAAAACTGGGTCATGAGAGTTTGGGCTAAATAAGGAACATATGCTCCTGGTAAGCATATGAGAAGAACCAGGAGCATCTGTTGATAGCAGAGGGAGATTAAAATAAATCAAGAAGTCGTCCAAAGCTGCGTGATCAAAGCTTCTCTGCTTTTTATATGCATCTCACATCCTCGTGGCCATCAAAGCATCAGTTCACTTGGTGCAGTTGGTATAGCGGACTATTTTATTGCTGGTGGAAGACCACTTTTAAGAAGGAGAAACCAATGTTTGTGTTAGTAAAGTCAGTGGGTTTCAGCTGAGTGCAGAGGAGTCTTTCCATCTTCCCCATACTGAAGTGGGATGGAAAGATCTCAGCCCAAGTTGAGCTCTCACTGAGCATTTTGCAAACAACTCCATTTTCCATACATTGGTGGTCTTCAGCTTTTCTCTTTCACAAAACGTGAATACAAAATGCAGAATAACAGAGATGGAAGGGACCTTGGAGGTCTTCTAATCCAACCCCCAAGAACCATTTCAGACAAATGGCTGTCCAATCTCTTCTCCACTGATGGAGCACCCACAACTTCTGAAGGCAAGCCATCCCACTAGTTAATTGTTCTCACTATTAGGAAGTTTCTGCTTAATTCCAGGTTCCTTCTCTCCTTGATTAGTTTCCATCCATTGTTTCTTGTCCAGCCCTCTGGTGCTTTGGAAAACAGGTTGACCCCCTCTTGTTTGTGGCACCTTCTCAAATATTGGAAGACTGCTTTCATGTCACCCCTAGCCTTTTTCACTGGACTAAACATGTCCTATTCCTGTAGCCCCATAATCATCTTTGCTTTCCAATGTATTATACTGACTGCTGAAAATATACTGATGTATGTTCAGGAAAAGTAATGAATTATTTTGGATTGGTATGAACACAGAAACAATGGTTAGCAAGTTGATCTCAGGGTGATCAAAAAGGAAGTTGTTTTCCATTTAATTCCATTTAAGCCAGAATTATTTCTCTTGGGAATAATGACAGAAGGTTATAGGAAAGGTATAACATATTTAATAATACATGTATTGACAGTGGCGAGATTGGTATATGCACAATATTGGAAGAATGAAATCATAACACCAGAAAGAGAGATAATAAGGAAAATAAGGGTTTGTGCAGAATCGGATAGGCTAACCTTAGAATTGAAAAACAAGGGGGAATCAGATTATGAAATGTGGAATAAGTTTTATCAGTGGTTGCAAAAAAGAAGGGAAGGTTGGAACAAAAATAGCTAAGATGAATAGAATCATAAAGTAAATATTGTATCAATAATACGAATGTTAATCGTCTAGTAATATTTTTGTATGTATGGCAAATGTAATGCCAAAATCGGTTGCACATTCTGAATAGATCATTTACAAAAAAGGAGAAAATATCACTCTGCTTTTGAAAATAAAACCGCTATCTACCAAAGGGAAATGTTTATATTTATATACTAGTAGATTGTCCTATCAGTGTTTTTGTCCACTTGTATATAAAGAGAAAGCAAATCCCATGCTCAGTAGCACTGATGATGTTACCTAGCTGGGACATGAAGTGTCTTCAAGGAAACCATCAAGCTCAGAGAACCACAAAGTTCAATCTTGAGCCAGATTCTCTTCTATTTATAAAAGGAGGAATTTGGTACTGTGTTTTTCCAAAAATAAGACTTGGTCTTATTTCCTTTGGGGTCCCAAAATAAGCACTAGAGCTTATTTTCAGGGGTGTCTTATTTTTTTTCCAATGTATGGGAGGCCCACTTTTGCTTGCTTATAGTGGGGCAGGTCATGCAGCATGCCAGTGCCACCATGGTAAGGCAAGGGTTAGAGTTGCTCCACGTGCTGTGCACTGGCTTACCTAAGGGCCCCTGCAACCAGGCCACCCGCTTCTGACACCAGCATTGCCTTGTGGTGACACCTCTGACAGCCCCATCCAGAAGGATCCCACATGGCCGCCAGCCCACTTCTTCTGCTTGCTCGTGGTCACAACAGAGCAGGAGGCTGAGTGACACAGTGGTGCCATGATCACAAGGTGAGGTGGTGGGCTGGAGCTGCCCCACTAGCCCCCACACCAGCTTACCTCAGGGTTACCCACAGCCAGGCCATCAATGCCCCGACACCTGTCTCGCAGCCAATGCACCAATGTGCTACCTGGCCTCCTACACCATTGCACCCACGAGCAAGCAGAAGAAGTGGGCTGGTGGCCACATAGGCTCCTGCTGCACATGTCCATCCTATCACCGGGGCAGTTGTTGGGGCATGAATGGGTGAATGGCCTGGTTGTGGAGGCCCTGAGATAAGCTAGTATAGGGCGCTCCACCCCTCACCTCGTCTCATGGCCACAGGCACCCTGAGCAACCAGATGGAATGAGCTGACAGCTGGCTGTGCAGGCTCTTAAGTATGGCTTATTTTGGGGGTAGGGCTTATATTAGACACACACGTAAAACAGGATGATAGGTCTTATTTTCAGGATAGGGCTTATTTTGGGGGAAACCTGATAGATGTTTGACTGTCTTTTTTTTATGGCCCCCTGGAGAGCTTTCCAGAGTGTTGACCATCTTGGAACACAATGATGCTTGGACTAGAAGACCTCCAAGGTCCCTTCCAACTCTATTATCCTATTTTCTATAATGGTGGAGGGAGACTTATCAGATTTTAGATTCTTGGATGCTGGTTTCCCCCCCTCAAGTATCTTCAGTGACAGGCATGGTTAAATTATATAGCACATCATTAAAACATACAATTATATTCTGCAAGCTGTTGTGATAGTTACTGTGTAAGGCATCCAGAAAGTATCCAGGATATCAATCACTCCGAGAAGTATTCTCTCCAATTGATTTATTAGAAACAGATCTGGTATGTCTAAGGCATTTTCCAAAGTGAAAGAATTTTCGCACACTACACAGAATCCACCTTTTTCTCCTCCCACTTCTACATAAATCACGAGAACCAATTAACTGCAACTGGAATTTCTTAGTATGACATATAGAATACCTTGAACTTGTCAACTCCTCCAACCCCCCTTCCCATTATGTTGGCAGCTGAATTTCAAAGCTGACAGGTGTCCTCCCCTTGAAAACTCCTCCTCCTAAAAGAAAACAAAACACAAAACAGATACAGGAGTTAAAACATTGTCCTTAACCCCCTCTCCCCCCTCCACGAGGACCCTTCAGTTTGTGGGGAAAATCCTCATGGAATTGGTTAATCAATTGATCAACATGAACATCCCAACTCTTCACCCAACTAGCATCTGAGAGGGGGTATCCTTTCCATAAGACCAAATATTGCAATCGGCCACGGTGTAATCTAAAATAGATAATTTTTTGAATTTCATAATGTGTTTCTCCCTTTACCATTAATGGTTTAGGGGGAGCAATTGGCAGTGGTCTTATCATTCATGTAGTAGCTGGTTTTAGTAAACTACAATGGAACACAGGATGAATTTTCCCCAATAGTTGAGGAAGACTTAATTGGACAGTGACCGATTGATTATCTTTGAAATTGGGAATGGACCCAACAATTTTGGACCCAGCTTTTTACTGGGCAGTTTCAACCTAAGATACTTGGTTGACAAATATACTTTATCTCCTACTTTAAAAGGTGGTTGAAGGGATCTATGTTTATCTGCCTGTTTTTTATAATTTTTCACTTCAGCTCAAAGCTGTGTATCTTCCCATCCTTTCTTTAATGAGTTCATCCATTCTGTTAGGGACATGGATGTGGGAGGTTGTCTAGGTAACTCTGGCATCGGGACAAAATCCATTCCAGTGTTGATTTGGAATGGAGTCAATCCCGTGCTGCTATGTACTGCATTATTGTAAGCAACCTTTGCAAAAGGTAATAACCCATTTTTTAAAATTACATTTATATGCCGCCCTTCTCCGAAGACTCAGGGCGGCTTACAATTTTTGGGATACAACCCAATGTGCTCAGCAATAGCCTTCATTCCATAGTATATGCCTGCTTATTACTAAGCGGCATTTTTACAAAGTCAGCTTATTGCCTCCAACAATCTTGGGTCCTCAATTTACCTACCTCGAGAGGATGGAAGGCTGAGTCAACCTTGGGCCTGGTGGGATTTGAGTCTACAATAATTGCAGGCAGTTGGAACTTAAGTGCTAGGCATTTAACAGCCTGCACCACCAAGGCCCTTGCAATTTTCTTGTTGATAATTCACATAGCATCTAATGTATTGTTTAACCATGGTGTTAGCCCTCTCCCTGCTCCATTACAAGCAGGATGGAAAGCTGAGGATAATCCTTGAGAGGAACCAATGGATTTCAGGAATTCCCTCTAAAATTTTGCAGTAAATTGTACCCCTCTGTCTGATATTATTCTATGAGGTACTCCATGTAGTCTATAGATATGTTTCATGAACAGCTTTGCAAGTTTTTTCACAGATGGAAGTCCTTTGCAGGCTATAAAATGGACCTGTTTAGAGAATAAGTCAATTATAGTCCAAATAATTGTATTCCCTTCACTCTTAGGTAATTCAACAATAAAGTCCATTGCGATCTCTTCCCAAGGATGGGTTGGTTCAGCAACTTGTTGCAGGAGGCCAGGGTTTTTTTCAGTTCTGTGTTTCATTGGGGCACAAATTGAGCAACTTTTTACATAGTCCTCGACATCAGGTTTCATTTTTGGCCACCAGAACTGTCTTTTCAGTAAATGTAGGGTTTTTAAGAATCCAAAGTGTCCTCCCAGCTGTGAGTCGTGGCTACGCTTTTTAGTACCAGTAGTCTTAGGGTTGTGGGTACATAAAGCTTAGTCCCTTTCCAAGCTAGTCCATCATTCATTGTCAACTCCATTTGATGGTCCAGGAACCAAGGATCAGTTAATAGGGCTGTTTTCAATTCTGCGGTCAGCTTATCTTCCAGGCGTTTGGGGTTGCAGTTGGCTTGGGCTTGAGTGGTCACTCAGCCTGCTGATTGAGCTTCTGAAATTAAAGCTTGTACTATTTCCTCTCAGTTGCTGTCAAACTGAGGTTTTCTGGACAGAGTGTCCGCCAGTACGTTTTTCCCTCCGGGAATATAGTGAATGTTGAAGTTGAATTGCTTGAAATATTGGGCCCAGCGGACTTGTTTGGGTGATAATCTCCTAGGGGTCTTTAGAGCCTCGTGGTTCTTATGATCAGTCCATACTTCAGGGGCCTCTGGTGCTCCTTCTAGAAAATGCCTCCAAGTCAATAAAGCCCATTGTATGACGAATGCATCTTTCTCCAAGACCACCCACCTTTGCTCTGTGTCTGTCAGCTTTATGGACACATAAGCGCAAAGCATCAGTCAGCCTTGAGAGTCTTTTTGCAGCAAAACGGCTGCCACCACTACATCACTTGCATCCGTTTGGACAATAAATGGCTTGGTCATGTATGGGTGTTGGAGGATGGGTTCATCTGCAAAGAGGCATTTTAAGGTCTTGAAAGCTTTCTGACACTCCATAGTCCAAGCCAGGGGCTGACTCGGCTTCGGTTTGGTGGGTGACGGGCCCGTTTTTAATAACTCCATTAATGGGAGGACAACTTCAGCAAATGATGGAATGAATTGTCTATAGAAGTTGGAAAACCCCAAGAAACTTTGAAGTTGCTTTCGGGGTTGCCAGTCCAGCAAATTCTTTTCTCATGCCTTTTTCATGGTTATATTTAGCCTCTCTTTTGCCCCCGATCTGCTTGGTGGAGCAATTCTGAAGATATTCTTTCCCTGGTCTATTTTATTGTCTCCAGCTTCATTTTGCAATGGAAAAAAAACCCATCCCAGGTGCAAAGATTTCAGGGAACGAGTGGATCAAAGCTGAATGCACAGCAGCCTCCAACCTCACTCGGGCCGAAGGAAAGCACCCCAAAGAGCAAAGAGGAGCAGGCAAATTGGATTTTACACTCCAGAACATATTCACTAAGGAGTTTCTCAAGCAGATAATCATTAGCAGCACTTCACTGATTTGCAGCCTTCTCCTTCCCAGGCACTGTAGCTGTCTCTCTGCTTTATTTTCAAAAGCAGAGTGATGCTTTCTCCTTTTTTGTAAGAAGACCCATTCAGAATCTCTTGCTGTTTGAGAAGCTAAAAGAGTCCAAATTTTGTTTTCAATCAACTCGAGAGCAAAAAGAACCAGCGGTAGTAGGAGAACAGAGAAAACGGCTTCCTTTTTGATCATCCCGAGATCAACTTGCTACCATATTATCACACTCGTCCAAAATAATGCATTATTTTTCCTGAATATACATCATGTTATGATTTCAGCAGTCAGTATAATATACTGGAAAGCAAAGATGATTGGGGGCTACAATATATGAAGAAAAATACTAGAAATTGGGCATGTTTAGTCCAGTGGAAAGGGCTAGGGGTGATGTCACGCCCCTGGTGGAGACTGACACTGAGGGAGAAGAGGAATAGCCAACAGGGAGTGGTCTACTCAGGAGGAGAGGGCCATGATCCTCTTCATGGGTTGCAGGTGTGAGATCTGCTTAAGAGTCTGGACCTGGGTGCTAACAAACGCTGGAGACAAATTAGTGTTTTATTCCTAAAGAAGGTTTATCTTGGTTGGCGTTCTTCCAACGGACTGTACCTGGTTATCTCCAGAAGTTGGTAATTATTTATCCTGGTCTGTTGTGGAACTTTCTTCAGTGCAGTTTGTTTTTGGTTTTTGCTTCATTATCTGCTCTTTGAATTTGAACTGTGTTTCTTTTGTTTGGAATGTTATTTTGAAAATAGTTTAATCTTCAACTGTGAACAACTAAACAGTGAAGCCAAGTTGATGGCATTAAAGGACCTTTATTTATGTTTTGGTTTTTGTTATATTTCTGATACACTCTGGGTCATCACACGTGACATGAAAGCAATCTTCCAATATTTGAGAGGTGCCACAAAGACGAGAGGGTCAACCTATTTTCCAAATCTGCTAATGGCAGGACAAGCAACAATGGGTGGAAATTAATCAAGGAAAGAACCAACCTAAAACTGAGGAGAAATTTTCTGATTCTGACAGTGAGAGCAAAAACCAATGGAACATTTGCCTTCAGGAAGTTGTGGATGCTCCACCACTGAAGGTTCCCAAGAAAAGATTGGATGGCCAAAAAGATGTAGGGGGTTGGATTAGAAGATCTTCAAGGGTACAGGAATAGGACATGTTTAGTCCAGTGAAAAGGGCTAGGGGTGACATGAAAGCAGTCTTCCAATATTTGAGAAGGTGCCACAAACAAGAGGGGGTCAACCTGTTTTCCAAAGCACCAGAAGGCAAGACAAGAAACAATGGATGGAAACTAATCAAGGAGAGAAGCAACCTGGAATTAAGCAGAAACTTCCTAATAGTGAGAACAATTAACCAGTGGAATGGCTTGCCTTCAGAAGTTGGGGTGCTCCATCAGTGGATGTTTCTAAGAAGACATTGGACAGCCATTTGTCTGAAATGGTTCTTGGGGGTTGGATTAGAAGACCTCCAAGGTTGCCTTCCATCTCTGTTATTTAGGATTCTGTATTCATATTTTGTGAAAGAGAAAAGCTGGAGACCACCAATGCATGGAAAATGGAGTTGTTTGCAAAATGCTCAATGAGAGCTCAACCTGGGCTGAGATCTTTCCATCCCACTTCAATATGCGGAAGATGGAAAGACTCCTCTGCACTCAGCTGAAACCCACTGACTTTACTAACACAAACATTGGTTTCTCCTTCTTAAAAGTGGTCTTCCACCAGCAATAAAATAGTCCGCTGAACCAATTGCACCAAGTGAACTGATGCTTTGATGGCCACGAGGATGTGAGATGCATATAAAAAGCAGAGAAGCTTTGATCACGCAGCTTTGGACGACTTCTTGATTTATTTTAATCTCCCTCTGCTATCAACAGATGCTCCTGGTTCTTCTCATATGCTTACCAGGAGCATATGTTCCTTATTTAGCCCAAAC
Source organism: Naja naja (assembly GCA_009733165.1). NCBI lineage: Eukaryota > Metazoa > Chordata > Lepidosauria > Squamata > Elapidae > Naja > Naja naja. The sequence goes on from CM019149.1 coordinate 301,527,918, forward strand.
TCTCATGACCCAGTTTTTCAGACACCAAAACTCATCTCTCCATCTTTTAACAAAGAAAACATATTTCTATAATTTGGAATGTTGAAATTGGTGATCTTGAATGCCACAACATTCATTGATTGATTAGTTTAGTATATGTTTTTTTTAAATACAGATGTTATGTTATGGAACTCAAATAAATCAGAGGTATGAAACATTTAGAAAGGAACAGGTAGCAAAAGGACAGATGAAGTCTCTCAATTAATCATGGCCAATTATACAGAGACAGAGAGGCACTGAAAATGCCTATAGCTGAAAGACTCAGATTTTTGGAAGTTGGAAGTTGGAATCTGGAAGGAGTAGGAGGAGGCAGGGAGGAGGAAAAAGAAGAAGGAGGAGGGGGAGGAGGGGGAAGAGGAGGGGGAGGACAAGGAAATGAGATTTGAAGTCAGTAGAGAACTACAGAGCAACAGTGACAACACTGTACCATCCACAGTGGTTTAAAAGGAGACTCACATCACTTATTTAATGCAAAATCACAGAATTATAGAGTTGGCAAAGAGGTTAAAGGTTTCCAGAATGAAAGTCTTGGGGACAATTTTATGAAATAGTTGTAACACAAGTTTTTATCACATCTCCTTCAGTAATAACTGAAGATGAAGAACCAACCTAGTACACTTTCCACTTCCTCTTTTCCCCACAACAACAAGTTTATGAGGTGAGCTGGACTGAGAGGAAGTGACCGGTCAAAGTCACCTACCTGGCTTTCATGTCTAAGGCAGTGTCGGAAGCCTCCCCCTCTCCCAGAAGAATGAAATGTTTTGGGAAATATTAAAAAGGCAAAATATTATATTTCCCTAAATGAGAAATGAGAATCATGTTTTTTTAGAGACAGAAAGCAGCCCCCACTTTTTCTTAATAGCCCACAGCAGATGTCAGCACTTAAAAGATAGATAGCTTATTGCAAGAAGACAAGTATCTAGATAGCTCTATTCATAAGCAAACACCCTCACCCAAGAGTCAAAACAGAGATGAAAGCCATTAAGCCATAATAGGAATTGCATCACCCCCAGAGCAGTCCAAACTTCAAGCAAACCTGAGAGCTCAGACAAACACCTAGGATTTGCATTTCCTCTTTTGCCTATAGAGCCACCTATGACCTCTACATAACCCCTACATGACCTCATAGGAATCTGACAACAGCCAATAGAATACATGTTCTTGCACAGGGACAGGAACTTCAAGTGCACGGTCCAAGAGAAGGTATAAAACCCCTCACTCTCAATTCCCTTTTGGCAGCTGCACCAGAGAACCAATATGCCTGGTAGTTCTGCTTCATCACTTCATCTTTCCAATCAGCCTTCATGTTTCCAGTGTCTTTCTCCCAGCTTGGAACTGAACCAGATGGGTATTTCTTCCCATAGCAGAACTAGAACTCACAGTCTCCTGATAATTGGCACAAAGTCATCCAGCCAGGTTTCATGTCTAGGGAAGGACTGGAACTCACAGTCTCCTGATTTCTAGCCTAGTTTATTAACCAGTAAACCAAACTGGTTCTTCACCAAAGCATTAGGATTGAATGAAAGGAGCATAACATTCACTTGTTTCTACTTTTAGTACAAAATGGCAGCAAGTGTAGATGGACATATTTCTTTCACTGGACACCTGGCCCTGCTACAGATTCCACCCTGCAGATTTATATATTTCAATTAAGTCCCAGAGACGAGACATCGGGAGGAAATTTTATCTGTGGCCTTTCCCTCCTCCAAATCAAGAGGATCTAAGGAAGCATATCCTCATAAATTGCTGGGGAAGAAGATGGTGCAAGATTGCCACAGTAAAATCTATGGCAGGATGAATGCTAAGAAAAGACTAGAATTCTAAGAGCTTCCATAAGTTAATGGAAAAACTGGAGGATATACTCAACACGGAGAAAGAAATTCATTTTTTCCCCATGTTTCCTTTTAAAAGTTGGACATCCTTGGAACATCCTGAGCTCTTGAGGCTCCATCTATGATCTAGAACTTTTGGAATGAACAGGTGGCAAGAAAACCAATTTCTATTTGGAAAGAGCAGGAATTGTCCATGAAAGTATATATTTCTAGTTTTGTTTGTTTATTCATTTATTTCCTGCTTTTATTAGTTTTAAAAAACAACAACTCAAGGGGGCGAACATGCCCTGGGCTTTTCTCTTCTTCATCCTCTCAGCTGATTGGCACTGCAGGTCTCAGCTGGTGTGGGGAAAGCTGCATGAGCATGTTAGGTGCACTGGCGCTTGTGCGCGATTACCAAACCGGTAGTGCAACAGGTAGGATCCCAGTGCTGGTTATGGTCTCTGCAAGACAGAGCTGCATGCAGCCACCAACTGGAAAAAGAGCCACCCAGGAATGGGTGACAGATCTGTTCCACAATCGCCATGTCCTCATGCCCCATGCCCAGTGGTGGTATGCTACCGGTTTGGCCTGGTTTGGGCGAACGGGTAGTAAAAATCACTACTGGTTCAGCCTAACTGGTAGTAAAAAAAAAGCCTCCAAGCAGCTAAGAGGATAAAAGACCAAAAAGACCAAGAGAGAGGAGAGAGAGGGAGGGAAGAAGAGAGAGAGGGAGGAAAGAAGAGAGAGAGAGAGACTGGCCCATGTCATCGAGCCGGTTTTCATGCCTAAGGCAGAACTAGAATTCTTCATCTCCTGGTGATTGGTAAAAGTCACCCAAACAATTTTCATGCCTAAGAGGAGACTAGAGTTCATAGCATCCTGGTGATTGGCCTAAGTCCCCCAGTCCGCTTTCATGTCTCAGGCAGAACTAGAACTCACACTTTCTCAGTTTCTAACCTGGTGCCTTCACCACTAGATTAAACTGGTCTGGTTGGATGGAAAGAGAAAAATCTAACGCAATAAGGTACAACCCCAGGACAGTGAAACTGTCATAAGTACATGCCAGTTGCCCAGCATCTGAATATTGATCACATGACCATGTGGGTGCTGTTTGTAAGTATGAAAGACAGTCACAAGCCACTTTTTCCAATGCCATTGTTAAGTCTGAATGGTAACTAAAGAAATGGTTGTAAGTCAAGGACTGGAGAACCGATGTATTGCAAATGGATTTATCACTGCAGGGGAAATTGGGGCATTGCCAAATTCAACTCCTGGATATTGTGGGGGGTTAGGGGAGGGATTGGGGGAGGTAAATGACTTTATTTATAGGGATAACCAAAGCAGTCCTGGAAAAGTTTCAGAAGACTCACAAGATTTTACTAAGCGTTCCGTCTTCCAACTGTGGGGCAAATGACATGGATTTTGCAACTTGTTAACTCAGATAGTTACTTTGCATTTTCATTTGACTTATTTCCTCTCTTTTAAAATAATGTTCAGGCTCATAACAGAATGGAATGTAGGAGCAGCTTTTCACATTCCTAAACTGAAGAGATAAACTGGCTGGAGATAAGAAAAAGTTTGTTAGTACAAAGTTATCTCTTTCGTGAACTCGAAACAACCTTTTTCCCTTACAATTTACGCCTCTTCTGACATCAGACCTGATTTTAAAGAACATGCATAGTATTATGGGATGCAAATATTTAAATATTAAATTTTAAATATTTATTTGGTCCAATTGATTTAATATTTTTTTAATTCCTTTTAACTTTTGTATTCGTTGTTTTTTATGTGAGCCGCCCTGAGTCCTTCGGGAGATAGGGCGGCATATAAGACCAAACAATAAATAAAAAAATAAATATGTAATGTGCTTGATTACATGTCACTGATTTCCTATCCAAAGACTGGTTACTTTTCTTTTGTCCAAACAACTTTCCTCTTGCATTTTCTTTGTTGTGTTAACGATAAAAAAGGAATGTAAGATGGATCTTGAGGTTCTCCCTTTTTTAGGGAGATTCTGCTTTCTCAGGGTACCCAAATAAACTGCTTTTAAATGATCTTCTGGTTTAATGTTCTCACTGAGTTCTAAGATAAAATAAAATACAAAGTAAATAGAAAAACAGTGGAGGGGAAGCGGGAGAAGAGAAGTGAGGAAGGATAAGAAAAAAAAAGAAAAAGAAACATTGATTTCTGACTCTCTCTTTAACATCAAATCACAACTTTTTGGTTTTTCATAATAATATGAACAAGCCATTTCTATAAAGATCTGTCAGACTAATTGGTAAAATCCAAATCAACGTTTCATTCTTTTCCACTTCAGGCAGAAAGTTCAAAAGCAGTTTCCATGTGGAAACCGAAGTACTTGTGTTCTTTTCTTTAATCAAAGTAGTCAATTTAACTCATTTCACCCAACTCCATCAACTTCTGCAACCATTCGTTCATGGGAGGAATTCGTGTCCTTTCATTTTTGTGCATACAATAATCTTGCTGCGGTCAACATACAGAGTAACAAAGATCCAAATTTTTTCCCCAGGTCTTTTTCCATGAGGCCCAAAAGGAGATATTCTGGTTTCATTTTTACCTCCATTTTCAGGATTTTCTGTATTAAAATATGAGTCAAATTCCATTTTTTTTGCTTTATCACATGTCCACCATAGATGATAAAAGGTCTCTTCTTTACTTTTACACTTCCAACATTCATTTGGCATACCTTTATACATCTTAGATAACTTATCTGGTATGAAATACCAATGATAGATCATCTTATAGAAATTTTCTTTTAGGTTATAATTTAATGTAAATTCTAAACCCTTCATCCACATATTTTCCCATTGTTCAAGCATCATATTATTTCCAGTGGTGGGATTCAAATTTATTTTACTACAGGTTCTGTGGGTGTGGCTTGGTAGGTATGGCTTGGTGGCCGTGGCAGGGGAAGGGGACTGCAAAATCCCCATTCCCTCCCGACCTCACTAACCTGCTTTCCAGCTCTGTTCTCCTGTGCAGGGCAACCAAAGAAGACCTAGCCGATCAGCTGGGACTCAATGGGAGGGAGAGAATAGATGGGGGCAAGGCCAGTCAGAGGTGGTATTTGCCGGTTCTCCAAACTACTCAAAATTTCCGCTACCAGTTCTCCAGAACTGGTCAGAACCTGCTGAACACCACCTCTGATTATATCCAAAATCCTGCTTTTAAATGATTTTCTGACTCGGTTGCTAGAAGGGACCCTGGAGGTCTTCTAGTCCATCCCTCTGCTCAAGCAGGAGCCCCTATACCATTTCAGACAAGTGAGTGTCCAGTCTCTTCTTTAAAACCTCCCGTGATGGAGCATCCACAACTTCTGAAATCAAGCTGTTCCACTGGTTAATTGTCCTCACTGTTAGGAAGTTTCTCCTTAATTCCAGGTTGCTTCTGTGAGCAGGAGCTTCGCCATGTTAGAACAGAATAAGGGAGTAGTGTCTCAAACTCAGAAAACTCAGAGAAGACATAGCAGATACAAAATATCATATTTCATAACAGACATTTTGCCACATTAGGTAGGAAAAAATGTGTGTATTAGTTAGTGATTGGCTAAACATAGTTAGAATGTAAGCCAAGCCCTCGTAAGAGGGGGCTGCAGTTTAGGGCTATAAAAGCTTTGTTAAACAAAGACCTGGGTTCCTTCAACGCTTGGAGGAACCCGCTTTCGCGAATGTGTAATAAACTTTGTTTCTTTGGATCAACGAACTGAGTCTTAAATCTCGCTTTGACAAATCCATCTCACACTTCTCTCCTTGGTTAGTTTCCATCCATTGGTTGTTGTCTTGACTTCTGCTGCTTTGGAAAATAATTGACTCCCTTTTCTTTGTGGCAGCCTCTCAAATACTGGAAGATTGTTATCATGTCACCACTAGTCCTTCTCTTCTCCTAAGAAGCCCTACTCAGTTCTTGCAGCCTTTCTTCACATGGTTTAGTCTCCAGGCCTTCGATCATCTTAGTTGCTCTTCTCTGAACTTTTTCCAAAGTCTCAACATCTTTTTTTGTAGTGTGGTGACCAAAATCGGTTGCAGTATTCCAGGTGTGGCCTTATTAAGTCTTTACAAAGTGGTAGTTTTCTTGGTAAGCTTAAGGTAATCTGAGGCAGAACCTAAGGCCAGATTTGGCTATCATAACCGATTATGCTTCTATCTAATTCCCAGGCCAGCTTTTCTTAGGAGGTAGTGGTGGAATAAATAAATGAATATGGAAAAAATAAAGAATGAATGGAAAAATAAAATACTGCATGCAATAACAAGGAAGGGTGTCGGCCTATTAGGAAAGCAACTCCCGGAGGTGACAGTTTTATAACGCTAAGCTTAGCCTTATTTGCAGTAACTCATTTTATGTATAGTGTTTCATACTGGGGAAGCCAAAGGGCTAGATCTGCTCTTGATTTACTCCTACCCGTAAGGAGGGTGGGAGCCTCTAAGAAGGCCGAAAATAAGACTGCTGATTAGAACAATAAATTAGGGCCAGACAGAAATAGGGTGGAGGGAGGGAAATGGCTGATTTCTGCAGGCCTGCATAAACATTTCATGCTTGTTTGACCATGTTTCTTGGCTGACCGATAAACGGTGCTCTTAGAATCCTTTTTTTCTTTAATCACATAATAAAAGCTTTCTTGTCCCTTTTCTCATCATCTTCTGTTAGGGGTGTGATTGATGCCTCTTTTGGCCTCCAAACTTTCACTTTGCAGTCCAAACCAAAGTTGTTGCTATTTTTCTTTTTTAAAAAATACAGTCTTTAAAATTACATCCCTCCTGTAAAAAGAAAAAAAAAGGATTAAGACTTTGAAAACAAAGAAAAGGCGAGGTGCTTTTGTTTTGTGTTCCTATGGGGTGTATGAGAAAATCCAGGAAGAGATTTTAACGTCGGTATTGGTATATCCAGTGGGGAATTCATGGGCTTTTCTAGGTTTTGCTGAAATATTATGGAAAGTTGGGCTGATTTAGAGGAAGTGGGAGAGAATACTAAGTTTTTAAGAAGAAAAATATTTGGGTTCTGGGAAAGTAGAAAGCATGCAAAGGAACTCAGAACAATCCAGCCTTGATTTTTGTTAAATAGAAGTTGAAGTAGAAAGGAACTTTGACAGGTTTCTAGATTTTGTTATAATGGCCTTAGTGTGTTTAAGCAGTGGTCACCAACCAGTGGGCCAGGGACCACTGGTCGTCTGCGAGAAAATTTTGGTGGTCCGCAGAGAAATGTCACCCCCAAAGCAATTAATCCAGGCTGCATGGGAACACAAGGCTATGACGCCCACATGGCCCCTGGGAACACAAGGCTTGCGTCACTTGCATTGCAAACAACACAAGGTAGTGAGGGGAGGGGGGAAAGGGTGAAGGGGGTGAACATGCCCCACTCACCCCACACACCTTGCCTGGACTCCAGGCTGCTTCTTTCCGCTTCTTTCTTCTTCTGCTTTTGGCTGCATGCAAGGAAAGCAGCAGAAGTCTTTCTTTCTCTCCCCCAAACTCCACCAGAAATGAGTCTTTGGGACCCTGCAAGGCCTCCTGCTCCAAGAGGCTGTGCTGGCATGACAAGCCTCACAAAGACTTATTTCTGGCGAGATTTGGGGAAGAGAAAGAATGACTTCTGTTGCTTCTGCTGCTTTCCTTGCATGAAGCCAAAAGTCTCTCTCTCTCTCTCTCCCCCTGAGAACAGAGCTGGAGACGGTATCCTGCGATCCCAAATAAAGAATGATCGATTGGTAGGAAAACGGGGTGGGGAATTTTCCTGCAGACTTTTTGGGGGATTTTCCCAGGGTCTCTGGTCGGCGAGATTTAAAATTATGAGTTTGGTGGTCCCTGAGGTCCAAAAGGTTGGTGACTGCTGTGTTAAAGTATACCATCAGCCAGTTTAGTCTAGTCTTGGCAAGGAACTAGAATCCAGGAAGAGTGTGAGTTCTAGTCCCACCTTAGGCAAGAAAGCTGGCTGTGTGACTTTGGGCCAATCACCAGGAGACTGTGAGTTCTAGTCCTACTTTAGACCTGAAAGCCGGCTGGATGATTTTGAATTCTAGTCCTACTTTAGACCTGAAAACTGGTTGCATGATTTGCAGTCAATCATCAGGAGACTATAAGTTCTAGTCTCGCCTTAGCCATGAAAAACAGATGCCTGATTTAGGACAGCTCACAGGGAGTGGAGGTGTGGCTCCGGAAGCTGTGGAGGAGGCTGGGGAAGGGCAGAGGCTGGCTGGGCAGTCAGAGGAAGAATGGCCCATCCCCTCTTCATCCTAGGACATGCAGGGGGGAACGGAGAAGGAAACAACATGGCTTACGAGAGAGGAAGCGGCCATGATCCCCCTCATTGGTTACAGCTGGGGAGAGAAATATATAAGAGAGACGGTTAAAACACAGGTTGCCAGAAGCAAACGTGTTTTATTTTGGTCTGCAGTTATCTTGGTTGGTATCCTTCCAACAGACTGTGCTTTGTTATCTCCTTGAATTGGTAAATATTTCTCCTGTTCCATTGTGGAATTTCCTTCATTGTAGTTTGTTTGGTTTTTTTTTTAATTTCACCTCTATCTGCTCATTAAGTTCGGACTGCATTGCTTTCTTTGGAAGACTATTTTTGGGTAAGTTTTATCTCCAACTGAGAATTATCGAACAGTGGGGCCAAGTTGGAGGCATTAAAGGACATTTATTTATGTTTTGGATTTTGTTACGTTTGTGTTACACTCCGGGTCATCACACAGGGTCTTTGATTTTCACTTGGGGAAGGAAAAACCTGGAAGTTTCAGATTCAGGTTTTCCCAGATGTGCCAACATGACTTCTTTAAGAAATTCTTACTTGGATGGACTTTGTCTCTGAGTGGTGAATGGAATTGGGTAGTTTCTTTGGAACGCTGACAGCATGTTAAAACCACTCGACACCAGAACTTTTGAAACTCCAAATCCTAAAATGGGATTTGATCCACACCATTTTATAAATCCCCTCCCCTTTTTTTCTTTTGCATGCTCCCTCCCTGCCGATCTAAAGACTCATTTTAATGTGGGCTATTGACCTAAACGATAATAAATGGAATATTGTGCAATCCGTCAGGGAAAATTAAAGACCCAGAGCTTGGCTTAACTTTTTTTTTTTGGTAGTTCAGCATTTGCTGATTTCTGACCTTTTTCCAGACATGCATAGAAGCTGTAATGGATCACCTCCACCCTGCTTAGAGAGCTGCTTCCTAGAATACATCGCAATGTTGTTCCTTTTGTCAATATTTCATCCAAAGGAAGCTGCCTATCCATATGTTGAGGAAACACAACCAGCCTTTTGAGGCAAATGGAATGCCCTGGATGGAGGGATAAGTATTATCTCTCAACCATAAATAGGATAGGAGCTCTTTATCAGAATGAAACTCTGGGCTCGAATGTATCACCTCCAAAATTTCAGAACAGAAAGCGGAAAGCACGCTTGTGTTATTTCATCAGATTCCAATTCCCAGGTGAAACATTGCAGCAAATTCTTCCTTTATCCTGTGGGTTGATATTTCTCTCTGACTCTCTTTCTCACCCTCACACATTCTCTCTCTCTCTTCATCTCTCATCTGTCTATCTGTCCATCTGCTGCCCATCTGCCTGCCTGCTTGCCTGCCTATCTCTCTCTCTCTCTCATTCTCCCTCCTCTCTTTCTCTCTCCTATCTGTCTGTCTGTCTGTCTGTCTGTCTATCTATTATCTATCAATCAATCTATCATCTATCTATCATCTATTATCTATCTATTATCTCTCTCTCTCACTCTATCTCTCTCTATCTCTATCTATAATCTATCTATCATCTTTCTATCTATTATCTATCTATCTATCTATCAATCATCTATCTATCTATCTATTATCATCTATTATCTCTCTCATCTATCATCTTTATATCATCTTTCTATCTATCTATTAATCATCTATTCATCATCTATTTCATGTCTATTATCTATCATTCTTTCTCTTCATCTCTCTATTCTTTCATCATATCTACTATCATCTTCTGTCATCTATTATCTATCATCGTCATCATCTATCATTATCATCTATCATCTATCTATCTATCATCTATCATCTATCTATCTATCTATCTATCTATCTATCTATCTATCTATCTATTATCTCTATCTATCTATCTATCTATCTATCTATCTATCTATCTATTATCTATCTATCTGTCTCTGTCTGTCTATCATCTGGCTGGCTGGCTATTTTTCACAGTTCTGAGTCATGTGTGACCTTCATGGCGGGATTCTGGGCTGAATACCATAAAACATTGAAATATAAAACCACGTAAAACATTAAAATGTTACAGTTCAAATTTTAGAATTATATTTAAAAGAACCATTAAAAAAATTAAAGAGGCAAGTATCATTTAACCCCGTTAGAAATTATATTTTTAATTACTGCAAATTCTTCAATGACTGTTGTACGGTTTCATTCTGCTCTGTATGCTTTTCTCTCTCTCTCTCCCTGTCTCTCTCTCTCTCTCTCTCTCCTTCCTTCCCTCCCTCCCCCCTCTTTCTCTTACACACAGAGAGACAAAACCTCCCCTGCCCCTTTCGTCAACAAAGCAAAAGGAACGAATTCAACTCCCGGGCATTATCACCACTCCCTCATTAAAGTGGTAGCAAGCAGGGTGAAGTTGGCATGAAACATTAAAAAAAATAATGAGAACTCTAAAAAATATACAGGGGATTCTCAACTTACAGCCTGAAAATTACAGTGATCAGTTGTGATGGTCATAAAGGGAGCCGCCATGTGACCAGATCCCATAACTTTGTTATTCTGTTGTTCTGACATTATCAGACCAAGCTGTGGTCACCATCTTGGCTTTTTTTGACTTATACCTGGTGAGCACCCTTGCTAGGGATGTCATTAGATTCTGAGGTAGGGATTGGGAGCATTCTGAGGGCGCTTGCGAAATTCACCTCTTCTTTTTCCTTTTAATGTAATGTTATAAAACCTGACATTCAAGGGTGGGATTCTACCGGTTCGGACCAGTTCTATAGGACCAGTTTTTTATGATTCTGTGCAGTTCAGAGAACTGGCAAATCGTGCCCCTGCCTGGCCCAGCCCCTCCCCATAAGCTCCTCCGCTCAGTCAGTCCTTATCACACATGTGCAATATTGTGCGCATGCCTGACATCACTGACTGCATTCTTCCCTGCCCAGTCACTCCTTAAGGTATTTCCCCCCCCACTCCTGATGATCAGCTGCGCTGGGATTCCCCTCACTGTCTTACTGGTTTGGCAAAAAGGGGTGCCTGGGGGTGCAGGGGAGGGGGGTGCTGGGCCCCCCTGCGCTCCACTTTTTGCCTTCCTGGGCTTCAGCAAAGCCTTTTGGGAGCAAAAACACTCCCCAGAAGGCTTCCCTGAGACCCAGGCGTCTCAAAAATGGAGGCAAAAAAAACAGGGGGAATGCTGCAAAGAAGGAGGAGGAGGAGGAGGAGGAGGAGGAGGAGGAGGAGGAGCTACACCCACCCAGTCACATGGCCACACCCACTTAGCTATGCCCACCTAGCCATGCCCACAGAACCTGTTGTTAAAAAATTTGAATCCCACCCCTGCTGATATTTAAGATAACAGATAATCAGAGTTGGAAGGGACCTTATAGGTCATCTAGTCCAACCCCCCGCCCAAGCGGGAGGCCCTACACCATTTCTGACCAATGGCAGTCCAATCTCTTCTTGAAGGTCTCAAGTGATGGCGCTCCCACAACTTCCGAGGGCAACTTCTGTTCCATGGCTTGATTGTTCTCACTGTCAGAAGTGCAATCGGAGAAGGACCTCGGAGACCTAGTGAATGATCACTTGAATGTGAGCCAGCCATGTGCAGTAGCTGCCCAAAAAAGCTAATATAATGCTAGGTTGTACAAACAGAGGCAAAGAATTAAAATCACGTGAAGTATTAGTGTCATTTTACAAACCCTAGTAAGACCACACCTATAATACTTCAACCGGTTTCCGGTTTGATTAATTTTTTTAACATTTATATCGTATTGTTTTTTTAATATTGTAAGCCACCCTGAGTCCTTTGGGAGATAGGGCGGCCTATGAATCTCATAAATAAATAAATAAATAAATAAATAAATAAATAAATAAACAAACAAACAATTTTTTTTTATTACATTTATATGCCGCCCTTCTCCGAAGACTCAGGGCGGCTTACAATTTTTGGAGCACAACCCAGTGTGCTCAGCAATAGCCTTCATTCCATTGTTTATGCCTGCTTATTACTAAGCGGCATTTTTACAAGGTCAGCTAATTGCCCCCAACAATCTTGGGTCCTCAATTTACCTACCCCGAGAGGATGGAAGGCTGAGTTAACCTTGAGCCTGGTGGGATTCGAGCCTACAGTAATTGTAGACAGCTGGATCTTAAGAGCAGGCATTTAACAGCCTGAGCCACCAAGGACTCCATACCACCATACTACAAAAAAAAAAAAGATGTTGAGACTTTGGAAAAAGTTCAGAGAAGAGCAATTAAGAGCAATTAAGATGATCAAAGGCTTGGACACTAAACCATATGAAGAACGGTTGCAAGATTTAGGTTTGCCTATTCTAAAGAATAGAAGAATTAGGGGTGACATGATAGCAGTATTCCAGTATTTAAGGGGCTGCCACAAAGAAGAGGGGGGTCAAATTATTCCACAAAGCACCAGAGGGCAGGACAAGAAACAATGGATTTGTTTCAAAGAGAGAAGCAACATAGAATTAAGGAGGAATGGTGAAGACAATTAACTAGTAGAATAGCTTGCCTTCAGAAATCACAGGTGCTTCATCACTGGAGGATTTTAAGAAGAGATTGGATAGTCACTTATCTGAAATGGTGTAGGTTCTCCTGCTTGCGCAGGGGGGTGGACTAGAAGACTTCCAAAGTCCCTTCCAGCTCTATTCTATGCTATTCAATAATATTTCTAAAACACAATTTAAAGAGTATTCACATTCTGGGATTTAAAAAAGCACAAAGTATTGAAAACAAAAGGAGAAAAGTAAAAAAAAAATCTGCATGAATTGACATTTAGGATGTCAGTTTTACAAAGAATAACCTCATTTAAAAAAAAAAAATCACCCCAAGTACAATAAGAACAAAACAACCACTGCAACTCATATCCAAGTATTAGTTATTAGGTAATAGTTTCAATTAGCTTCATTTTCAAATCATAAACATACTTAACATTTCTTAAAACATGAAGCCATTGATTTTGTAATATAGAACACTCCAATTATCTTAATTGGAGAGAATTGTATAAGATTCAGGCAGCGGAAAGGGGTTTTAAAAAAATCAATTGTTGGTAATATTTCATTGTTGCTAGGATCTTTAGAGACTATATTGTGAGCTGATAAACTGTTAATTCCAACTCCAGTAACTGAGAAGTCCATGAAATAAACTGCTATGTAGGACTGGTGATTTGCTAGGGGCCAAAACAAAGGAGAAACTTTGGTTAATAAGGAGTTTAGAAAGATTCAAATATGCACCTATGCATGGATTCAGTTAATGAAGAATTTGTAAGCTGCCCTCTTCCGATGATAGAGAAATCTGAACATTGCAAAGTAATTTAATATGGAGCACTCATGATTTAACTTCCACGATTGCTCTATTCCTGGTAGTCCTTTTTTTTGCTTGCTAAGTGAGTTTTACCCATTGTATGACCTTTCTTGCAGCCGTTGTTAAGTGAATCACTGCAGAGCACATCTTTCTCCTTCTGTCCTGGCCACTTTTTACAGAGGCACGACTGAGAACATTTTAACAAACTGCATCGCTATTTGGTTTGGTGATAGCAGCATCTCAGATAGGAAGTCCCTACAGAGAGTGGTGAGGACAGTGGAGAAGATTATAGGAAGCTCACTTCCCATTCTTCAGGATGCTGCTTATAAGTGCTATTTGCTTAGAACTCAAAGCTTTGTTAGAGACCCCACACACTCACTTTATGACCTGTTTCTTTTGCTTCCCCTGGGAGGAGGTTTCAAAGTATTTCTAGCAGGACTATCAGATTCTGTAACAGCTTTGTTCCCTAGGCCATCCGTCTGGTAAACTCACAAGATTCATTTTTCTCGGCATGTACATGGATACATGGAACAGGACTGTGTTGATTCTCTGTGTCATATAATATAGGTGGGTATATGCATAATTTTGTATGTATTTATTCCATCATGTTCGTGTCATGTATATTGGAGGCGGTGACCCTTTGAGAGCTACATGCAATGAAATTTCATTTTAATGTATGCCGATTAGTGTACATTCAAAGTGACAATAAAGTTATTCTCAGTGTACATTGTTAGGCTGGTAACATGTTGTTAATTGAATTGGGCTTCCCCATTGACTTTGCTCGGCAGGAGGTCACAAATGGAGGGAATCAAGTGACTGGGGACACTGCTACCATCATAAGTATGAGTCAGTTGCCAATGGTCTGAATTTGGATCATGTGACCATGGGGAGGCTGCAATGGTTGTAAATGTGAAAAATGGCCATAAGTCACCATTTTTACAGTGCTGTTGTAACTTTGAATAACCACTATGTCAACTCATAAAATATTTCTATGGTCTTTTTAGAGTTGCCAACAGAAAGGGATGGGGGGCAAGGGGTTTGAAAGAGCAGTGCGGCAGCTTGGAAATTGAAAGTGCATGCCATAAATAGTTTTTCAAAGATAGTAACTAGGTAACTGAAGTTTCTGCCAGGCAAATATCTAACTGGAGAAGATGATTGATGATTCTTGGCTATGGATGTGTCCCATTGGAGAATATGAATTATGATACACCCAGGGGGTGGGGGAAAACCAGGGTCAAGGGTGACAATGAATTATGTGTCTCAGAGTCGGCTACACCCAGGCAGTGCCAGACATGTTAACTCCCAATAAATCCTTTTGAAGTTTTGGAAGTTTGGCTCGAGACTCATGATTTAATTGGGGAAACCGCCAGAATCCTGAGACACTAAATAAACTGTTGTAAGATGAGGACTGTCTGTATAATGCAATGATTTGTACCAGGGATGGGATCCGACTGGTATAACTACCGGTTCTGTTGCTCTGCATTGCGTGCGCATGCGCGTGTGCATGCACGCAGCGCAAGTGCAATTTACGACCTGCTGAGCAGCGCTGCATGCAAGTGTGCAGTGGTTGGAAAAGCCCTTTTTTCCTGCTTTTTCAACCGCAGCTGTGCAAAGCAGCTGCGGCTGAAAACACAGGAAATAAAGGTCAAGTAAGAGCCCGGGCGGGTGGGTGGGCCAAAACAGCAGCAAACATAGAACCAGTTCTATGTATGCTCTCTGTTTGCTGCTCTTCAGAGCAACCGGTTCTACAGAAGTGGACAGAACCGGTAGAATCCCACCCCTGATTTGCACAGCTAGAGCTGTCGGTATCCCCAATCCAAACTTTTCCTCCCCAAGCATAAAAATGGTAATTTTAACGGGATGGAAGAAAATGATAATTAATGTTTAGGAATCAATCATCGTTGCTGATTTTAATGTAACTTCATTCTAATTCCTGTTTAAATTTCCAAGGCTAAGGGTAATCCTCAGCCTGAAAAAAAAATTCCTTCCCTTGATTAAAATGTAAATAGCAGAAAATGAAGCTCGAATGAAAATCACGAGAAAAGAACGCAAACTGAAAATAGCATTATTTTTTTTTATTTCTGTTCATCAGTGAAGTCAAAACAGAAATTTCATAGAGAAATGTTTCTCAACCTTGGTAGCTTAAAGATTGGTGGACTTCAACTCCCAGAATTCCCCAGCCAGCCAGTTGGGGAATTCTGGGAATTGAAATCCACTGATTTTCAAATTGCCAAAGTGGAGGAGCGATTGATAGAGGAATAAAGTGTTAAAATCCATTGCAGGACATTCATCTGAGCTATATGGGAATTTTTGTAATTCGACCATCTTAAAATAGAAGCAATGTTGGGTTTATTCTAATATTCACCACTGTCCTCTGAGATATGAATTGGGTATATCTAGTCTAGTGAAAAGAAGGACTAGGGGAGACATGATAGCAGTCTTCCAATATCTAAGGGGCTGCCCCAAAGAAGAGGGAGTCAAGCTATTCTCCAAAGCATCTGAGGGCAGGACAAGATGCAATGGGTAGAAACTAATCAAGGAGAGAAGCAACTTAGAACTAAGGAGAAATTTCCTGACAGTGAGAACAATTAATCATTGGAACGACTTGCCTCCAGAAGTTGTGGATGCTCCAACATTGAAAGTTTTTAGGAAAAGTCTGGACAGTCACTTGTCTGAAGTGGTATCAAGGACTCCTGCTTGAGCAAGGGGCTGGACTAGAAGACCTCCAAAATCCTTTCCAAGAAGAGCCACAAAGATGATTTACCTGGAGGCTAAAACATATGAAGAGCGGTTGTAGGAAATGGGGATGTCTCATTCAATGAAAAAAAAAGAATTAGGGGTGGCATGATGGCAGTCTTCCATTATCTCAAGGGTTGCCACAAAGAAGAGGGGGTCAAGCTATTCTCCAAAGCGCCTGAAGGCAGGACAAGAAGCGATGGGTGGAAAATAATCAAGGACAGAAGCAGTAGGAACTAAGGATAAATGTCCTGGCGTTGAGAACAACTAATCAGTGGAACAAAAAGATGTTGAGACTCTAGAAAGAGTGCAGAGACAAGCAACAAAAACGATTAGGGGACTGGAGGCTGGAACATATAGAAAACAGTTGCTGGTATTGGGTATGTCTAGTTTGATGAAAAGGACATGATAGCAGTGTTCCAATATCTGAGGGACTGCCACAAAGAAGAGGGAGTCAAGCTATTCTCCAAAGCACCTGAAGGGAAGACGAGAAGAATGGGTGGAAACTAATCAAGCAGAGAAGCAACCTAGAACTAAAGAGAAATTTCCTGACGTTGAGAACAATTAATCAGTGGAACTCAAAAGATGTTGAGATTCTAGAAAGAATGCAGAGAAGAGCAACAAAGATGATTAGGAGACTGGAGGGTAAAACATATGAAGAATGGTTGCTGGAACTGGGTATGTCTAGTCTGATGAAAAGAAGGACCAGGGTGACATGATAGCAGTGTTCCAATATTTCAGGGGTGTTGAAAGAATTATCCTTCCGGGTTCAGTTCCAAGTGGGGAAAAAGACACTGGAAACATGGAGGCTGTTTGGAAGGTTTAATGGTGGACAGGAGGACCACATGGCCTGGAGCTCCAGAGTGAAAAGGAAGGATGATCACATGCTTCAAGGGGAAGGAAGAGATCAAGAAAAAAGGCTGAGGTGCTGACAATGCCTGGATTTTATAACCTTTGTTGGGAATTTTAATTGAATTTTTAGCGTTTAGGCTTGTATTTGGTTTAATTTCTTTTTATTGTAATTTGTATGAGTTTTATATTGTTAGCCGCCCTGAGTCCTTAGGGAGAGAGGGCGGCATACAAGTCTAAATAATAATAATAATAATAATAATAATAATAATAATAATAATAACAACAACAACAACAACAACAATAATTTGAATTGGAATTTGTTTCTAATTGGTTGTCAGACTCCCATGGGGCCATGCGGGGTCAACTCTGTAGGCTGTCCTAAGTTCCAGGCTTGGTTGAGCCTTGCTGGATGATGATGCACTGAAGGGGCTTTTGAGCAATTGCTATAGCTTTACCTGGAGATCTTTGTTATGTAAAGTATTCTGGCCCAGGCCTTAATGGCCCACCCATTAACAAAGGTGGGGGTGAATTTCTGCTTCTGAGGTGAGTTTCTGCTTCTGAGTTTCTACTCTTTTTAGAGGAAATATTCTGCCTTTTTAATATTTCCTAGGATATTTCAATTTTCTAGGAAGGGGTGGGTGCTAACTTCCTACAAGGGGCTGCCACAAAGAAGAGGGAGTCAAGCTATTCTCCAAAGGACCTGAGGGCAGGACAAGAAGCAATGGATGGAAACTAATCAAGGAGAGACACAACCTACAACTAAGGAGAAATTTCCTGACTGTCAGAATAATTAATCAGTGTAACAACTTGCCTCCAGAAGTTGTGAATGCTGCAACACTGGAAGTTTTTAAAAAGAGGTTGGATAACCATTGGTCTGAAGTGGTACAGGGTTTCCTGCCTGAGGAGATTAGACTAGAAGACCTCCAAGGTCCCTTCCACCTCTGTTATTCTGTTCTGTTATTTTCTTATTCTGTTATTTTCCAAAGTAAAATGAACTGAGCTGGGTTCTTTCTTTCTTTTTAAGTTATCTATTTCGTGTTGTCTGTTTACTCTGGGAAAAAAGAAACTAGGCATGAAATGAAAGGCAAGTCAGAAAATGCACGAATGGCTTTTGTTGAGGAATAGGATGACCCTTTGCTACACTAGAGGATAAAAATAGATCCTTTTCATCATCTGGCTGTGTCTTAAAACTCTGGCAGAATGGCTGAAGGCGAGACAACTCTTTCTGGCTGACAAAACCAGACCTTTTCTGCTGGGGTTCCCAGCTGGAATTCCTTACAACCTCCTTGAATTTCCTTATCTGTGTTGTCAAAGGGAATATCTGGTTAGACAACAGCTTCATTCCTGTTGATTGTGTGGACACAAGCATGTTGTTTTCTTGACACTAAGCTGGCAGGTAGAGCCAACAGAAGCTCAAAGACAAGCTCAAAATCCAGAATGATCTTGACAGACTGGAACGCTGGGCCCTATCTAACAAAATGAAGTTCAACGTTGATAAAAGTAAGGTTTTACGCTGAGGCAAGAAAAACCAACTCTATAGTTAAAGACTAGATGAAACTTAATGCCGGCAACTGTGAAAGGGATCTTGGAGTCCTAGTGGACAATCGCTTAAATATGAGCCAGCAATGATTAAATGCTGCATCTCATTCCCTCCCCACCCCACTAACCTGCTTTCCAGATCCATTCTCCTGTGCAGGGCAACAAAAGAAGACCCAGCCAATCAGCTGGGACTCTGATCAGCTGGGAGTTGGGAGGCAGCATATAGATGGGGGCAGGGCCATCCAGAGGTGGTATTTACTGGTTCTGCAAACTACTAAAAATTTCTACTACCGGTTCTCCAGTACCTGTCAGAACTGGCTGAATACCACCTCTGGTTTTGGTGCAGCTTATAAAATGGAGTTGAGAGTGGGTTTTTATACCTTCTCTTGGGCTTTGAACTTGAGCTTCCTGTTCCTGTGGAAGAACATGTATTCTATTGGCTGTTGTTATGTAGGGGTCATAGCTGGTTGTATAGGCAAAAGAGGAAATGCAAATCTTAGTTGTTTGTCTGAGATAAGTTTGGTTGGAGCTTGGACTGCTCTGAAAGAATGTTGGGCAATTCGTACTGTGGCTTAATGGCTTTGCCCTGTGTTGGATTGTGAGTGAGGGCTAATCTTAGCATTCTGCCTTTGTTTCAAAATATCCTGTCTTTAGTGGATTACAAAATCTGCATTTCTAAAAGGTGGCCTCTTCTGTTTGGTTTCTGAATAAGCTGGCCCAATCTTTCTTAATGGGCACAAAATATCTGCTGGGGGCTATTAAGAAAGACTTGGGGGCTGCTTTTTGTCTCCAAGAGCATATTTCTCAATTTCCCCTTTAGGGAAATATAATATTCTGCTTTTTAAAATATTCCTCAGAATATTTGATTCTTCTACGAGGGGGTGGTAGCTTTCCATACTGGTTTCTGGCATGACACAACTCAGTGCCAGTCTACAGTCCAGGGATTGGAGACCTCTACTGTGTGTTACAATAACATACTTCATGCCACATCATGTTCACTTTCTCTGGTTTCCACCAGATATGACATTTAAATATACTGGCATCCTATTGCACCACAGATTCCCAAACCAGCCACTTTGGGGTGAATCCAATTTTAAGAGGAAAGAAACAACCAACTCTATTCAAAATCATGCCAAAGCTGATTGCAAAATTCAGGGGTTTTTTAAAATTATTTTTTTAACAAAAAGATATATAAATAAATGAAAATTTTGTTGCTCTTCCCTTGCTCAAAATGTGGCCTACTAGTACGTGAACATGCTTGCAAATCTCTCCCTTGGTATCTGTGATTTTCCCTGTTGTCTCCTGACTTTATTTTCCCACCTAATTTGTTTAATTACTACCAAATTAATGGAGGGCAGCATGCAATGGAGCAAAGATATCCATTTGCAGCATCAGATTTAATTCTAAGAATCCTTCTGGGCCCTACCTAAATCCCTCCAGCATTCTTTAAAAATGAATAATAAATTGGTGGATAATTCCCAGCTGGTGAGTTATTTGACAGTGTGCAGTTTACATATGAGAGAAAACAAAGATAGATAGATGGAGAAGGAAAGGGAGTGGGATGATGCAGATGGAGATAGAGATTCATAGAGTGAGATGAGGAGAGACAGAGAGACAGAGACAGAGAGACAGAAAATAATAGAAAGAGAATGGAATGGAATAGACAGACAGACAGACAGACAGACAGACAGACAGACAGATAGATATTGTAGATAGATAGATGATAGGTAGGTAGGTAGGTAGGTAGGTAGATAGATAGATAGATAGATAGATAGATAGATAGATAGATAGAATTTAGAATAACTTTATTGTCACTTTGAATGTACACTATTGGCATACATTAAAATGAAATCCCATTGCATACAAAGGGTCTCCACCTCCAATGTACACTACACAAATATTGTTTTTATAGATTAGATAGATAGATAGATAGATAGATAGATAGATAGATAGATAGATAGATAGATAGAGAGAGAGAGATGATAGGTAGGTAGGTAGATAGACAGACAGACAGATGGATATAGATAGAGACAGAAACAGAGAGAGGTAGAAGTAGAGAGAGAAAGAGGTGGATAAACATAGAAAGGGAGGAGAGACAGTCAGACAGACAGACAGACAGACAGACAGACAGACAGACAGACAGACAGACAGACTAAAGCTGGGTAGATGTATGATGGTAGAACAAATGGACTGCAAGAGCCATATTATCGTCTGTATTTTGTGATGGTCTAAACTTCACAATGGTAACCCTGTCTCTATAGCCAAGACCTTCCTACTCCCAGCTGCCATGTTGTGACCCATGACTAATCTCTCCACTGCCTATGCATCCTCCCCATCAGCTCTCCATTGTATCCCAAGGTTGTCTATCCATGATTTAGACCCTTGCGAGACGTTGGGTGCTTTGTGGAGGTCATGCTCGCATTGTTGAACTCTTTCTTTCCTCTACACAACGGGAAGCAATGCATGGCATTCAGGTGAAAAAGAACAAAGACCCCAAGCAGTTGCAGGGGGGAAGCCCACCCAGAAATTAGCAGGAGAAAAACAGAGGAGGGAGGGAGGTCAAATGACACGACTCCTTATTGTCCAGTTCACCTACTGATCTTTCAGAGGCCCCATTATGATTTTAAAGGCTACTGCTGATCCAAATGACCTTGTTCTATTTCTCCAGAGACAAGCTCACGACAACAGCAATATAGTGAACCCTTAACACCGTAAAGCACTTTTTAGATCAATAGAGATTAAGTGGCATTTTCTGCTACACGGTTCCCGTCCCCCTTTGTGGTCTGCCAAGGTCTCTTCCAAATATTGTAAGCTGCAGGAGGATTTTCCTTAGTTTATGAAATTTGATGGAGTGACTAGCCTTTAGCCATCTGAAAGGGGCTCAGTGGGAGGAGAATGCTTAAAAATACTCGTGTTCTCTGTCAGCTAAAAAAAATTGTGGTGATGAATCTCATCTTGAAGCTGCAAAGAGGAAAAGAAGAGGGGGGAAAAGAAATGTATGTGATAATATTAAAGGAGGAAAATGGATTTTAATTTTCTGCATCCCAATGTAGTGTAGTTTTCAGAGGTGTTATTCAGCAGGTTCTGACCAGTTCTGGAGAACCAGTAGTGGAAATTTTGACTAGTTTGGAGAACCCACAAATACCACCTTTGACTGGCTCCACCCTCATCTATTCTCTGCCTCCTGAGTCCCAGCTGATCGGCTGGGTCATCTTTTGTTGCCCTGCACAGAAGAACAGAGCTGGAAAGCAGGTTAGTGGGGTGGGGAGGGAATGGGGATTTTGCAGTATCCTTCCCCCAGGAGTGGGTGGGAATAGAGTTTTTACAGTATCCTTCCCCTGCCATGCCCACCAAGCTACACCCACAGAACCGGTAGTAAAAAAATTTTGAATCCCGCCACTGGTAGTTTTCAATTAAGTGTTTTTCTGGTGAGACCGGTCTATAAGGGCAAAGAAATAAAGGGAGACTAGTATAGTTATTTCAAGCTTGTTAGCTCTCATCAGCCAGCCATACCATTCTGGGATTCAGAGTTTTCAGTATGAAAACCTAAGCAAAATACCTATGACACATTCCTAGCAGAAAATTCCAATGAACGAAGTGTTCATCCACCCTAGAGGAATATCAGTATTGTTGTTTTTCCATTCAAAGACACTGTTTTGGGTCTCTTTTTTTAGAACATAGAATAACAGAGTTGGAAGGAAGTTGGCCCAAAGTCAACCAGCTGGATTTTGTCCTTGAGCTAAGACTAGAACTCATAGTCTCCTGGTGATTAGCCCAAAGGCATCCAGCTGGCTTTCATGTCTAAGGTAGGACTAGAACTCACAGATCCCTGATGATTGGCCCAAAGTCACCCAGTCAGCTTTTACCCTTGAGATAGGACTAGAACTCCCAGTCTCCTGGTGATTGGTTCAATGTCACATAACTGACTTTCATGCTTAAGGCAGGACTAGAACTTACATATCCTGGCGATTGGCTCAAAGTCACCCAGCTATCTTTCATGCCCAAGGAAGAACTGGAATTCACCATCTCCCATTTTCAAGCCTGGTGCCTCAACCACTAGAGCAAACATGCAAAATTATAATAGTCTCAATCTACATTTAAATAAGCAGTAAGAAGCGCCGTGCATATTTTTATGCCCGTTTCAAGAGCTGGAATTCTTGATGGGGTGAGAGAGACTATTATGGATCTTAACACTCAACAGGAAGAATTAGGGCTGATTGAAAGACTGCAGACACTGGTGTGGGAAATGAACTGCTCAAATGTTATTTTTATTTTCATGCTTCTTAGTTGCAAATGATATGGTCTAGCAAATGGATATTATTCGGCTACCTTCCAGGGCTGATTCTTTCAATTATATCTCTCCCCTCCTCCTGTTATTTTATTTCTTTAAAATGTTTGTGTTAAACCTCCTGCTTTTAAAAGACTTTTATTTGTGTAGGGATGCAAAACCGAGGGAAATAATTTTTTTATTGGTTGTAGTAAATGGATGGAGAAGAGGGACTAACAGCTGAATTATTCCACATACAGTGAGCTTAATCCAATTCAAGTCTCTATGCATTTACAAATGAAGAAATCAGATTTAGAACTGCACATTAGAATATCTGTTCAAGCTGTACTCCTCAGAAGACAGGCATTAAAGTGCATATTTGATGATAATAATTAAAGTGGCTACAGCTTGTAGTTTTCTTGGAAAAACAAAACTAAATAGCACCAAATCTATTAGTACTTGGAAATTTGGGCAGTTTCTGCATAAGCATGTTCTAATAGATAATTGGTCATTACTTTGACAAGCTGGGTGAACTTGTCAATCACTTTAAGCCATAGGATGGCTTATTTGGGAGTATAGATGTGAGGTTCAACATGTATCAACCTGTCCACCATTAATGGATGAATTGATGGACAGTTGGTTGGGTGGATTTACACAACACGTACACATACAACATTCTTTCTTTTTGTAAAGTTACTCATGTGGGCTAGAGGTTCAATCACCAGGAGATGGTGAGTTCTAGCCAACTTCAGGCATGAAAGTTGGCTGGGTGAATTTGGGCCAATCACCAAGAGACTGGGAGTTCTAATCTCATTTTAGGCATGAAATTTGGCTAGGTGTCTTTGGGCCAATCACCAGAAGACTGGGAGTTCTAGTCCCACCTTAGACATGAAAATCAGCAGGTGATCTTGGACCAATCACCAGGAGACTGGGAGTTCTAATCCTGCCTTTGGTATGAAAGCTGGTTCAGTGACTTTGGGCCAATCACCAGGAGACTGGGAGTTCTAGTCCCATCTTAGACATGAAAATTAGCAGGTGAAAAGAAATGAAAGCAGGCTGAGTGACTTTGGGCCAATCACCAGGAGACTGGGAGGTCTAGTCCTGCCTTAGGCATGAAAGCCAACTGGGTGACTTTGGGTCAATCACCAGGAGACTGGGAGTTGTAATCCTGCCTTTGGCATGAAAGCTGGTTCAGTGACTTTAAGCCAATCACCAGGAGACTGGAAGTTCTAGTTCTACGTTAGGCACGAAAGTCAGCTGAGTGACTTTGGGCCAGTCATTCACAGAGTTGTCGTTGTGAGGAAAATAGGAGGAGGAAGGATTATTAGGTATGTTTGCTGTCTTGAGTTACTTATTAAAGTAATAAAGAGTCAGTTAAAATATAACGAAGAATCTTTAAACATTGAACTGAAATGAAATAATTGGAAGCAAATGCTCTGACAGTAGATCTAGAGAAAGCAAGATATATATAATTTGCTATAAGGGAACATTCCAGGCTATACTGTGACCTGATATTTTTCTGCCAAAGTAAGGTTGGTCCTCATTTCATCACAAGAAAATCAATCAAGCCTTTGGGAGAAAGTTGCTCCTGGCCCTCTTCCCTAGCACTGATTAACATATGGGTAGTCCTCGACTTACGACTACAACTGAGCCCAAAATTTATGTTGCTCAGCGAGACATTTGTAAAGTGACTATAGGCCCATTTTATGACCTTTTTTCCTGTAGTTGTTAAGTAAATCCCACATTCATTTGTTAAGTTAGTAACACGGTGTCAACGTTGCGTCTGACGAACCCAGCCAAAGCAGGCATAGTCAAGACGTTCCAATCTCTGAATGCAAAACTTTATTGAATGCATTGGCACCAATGAGGGCAAAACCAGATCTAGCCAATTCCCGTGCAATTCCCACGTAATTAAAACATAAGTTTCTCCCTCCCCCTATTAAGCAGGTCACATTGTCCAATCAAGTCTTTTTGTATTGTTTTGAGAAAGAGGCTTTGGCTTTGGCAAACCCCTGGTGAAGTGTCCTTGGCTTTTACGGCTCGGCTTCCTTAAGTCTGGAGCGCAAATTCCATCTCACCTTTCCGTTCCCCCTGGTTCATTGGCAAGCTAAGAAGAGATAATGGCTACAACAGCAAAACATGTTTCAAACTTGACATGTGATTGTTAAGTGAATCTGGCTTGTCCATTGACTTTGGTCATCAGCAAGTCTCCAAGCTAATCACATGACCCCCGGACATTGCACATAAATATATGCTTGACTGATGGTTCAGACACCTTCCCCCATAAATACATGCCAATTGTTGAATGTCCAAATTTTGATCACGTGACCATGGGTTGTATGTGTGAAAAAGGGTCACAAGTCATTTTTTTCAGTGCTGTCGTAAGTTTGAACAGTCATTCAATGAATCGTTGCAAAGTCAAGGAGTACCTGTGTGTTTTTTGTGATATTTGCTGAAGCCATCTAGACTGAAAGAATGCCTGCACACAGTGAGAGGATCTCAAGGTGAGAACTATAACTGATCCCCTGAAGATCCTGTTACCTGCAATAGATCCCTCTCATGGATGGACGAAGGGGAATCCTACAGGCTCACTCCACTAAAGCCACTCCATCTGGCTAATTTTTAAGGCTACCAAAGGAATAGTTGTCTTCACAGTGAAAGGCAGCAAGTTGAATTCTACGATGCTACATTCAAATGGTAAAACACATTCCTGAAAAACTGTGGGATAATTTCTCTACCCAGTAAAATCCAACGAAAAATCAGTTTTCAGATGAATGGGATTGTTGAATAAAGAAGTTGAAACAGAAGGAAGGTACCTTAGTTCAGAAATCATATCAGAACATGACCTGGATGACTGAGAATCTCTATAGACTTTTAGCTATGCAATCTGGGATGAACGCCCTTCGAATGGTGTGGGAGTAGGAACAGATTTCCCAAAATTTGCAGACTACAGGAACCATTTGCACTACTCAGCTGACCCTGAGGACACAGATAAACCTCCAAGTGCTTCAACGACCCTCTAAAATGATGCAAATGACCAGCTGTCTGCAAGGAGTATAAATCCTTCCATTCCACACCATCCAGTCCGAGCTGAAGAAGTTTCTTGGATGAGAAGCGAAACGTCTTCAAACAAAAAAAACTAAGAAAGTCCAGTTGCCTCCTGAAAAAGCACCTTTGGGGCAACCATGTAGAGCAGAGTTCAGCAGTCCATACAGGAAGTGACTAAGAAATGAATGACTGTGAGCAAGGCCTTATGTACTGATAGAAGAAAATATTTGTTGCTCAGGGTTGAACTACAGACTCCTTGGTGGTCTCCGAGCTTGGTGGTTTCCTTGCAGATGTTTCATTACCACCTACATAGCTGTGAGAACAGCTGTTCGTGCAGTTACCTCATTTGGTAATGAAATGCCTGCAAGAAAACCACCAAGCTTAGAGGGCCCCAAGGATCCCAGAACCTTTACAGCTACTGTGTCTTCCCTACCGCTGAAATAATTCATGCTTATCCTACAGCAGCAGGATTCTCCCATCTCATTCATTATTTTGCACATATAGATCCAGCCAGCCTTCAGATTCCAGAAGGACAGAGCATGAATATACAACTGTTGCCGTTTGCTCGTATCCCTGAAATGCATCTTTACTGTCTCCTTTGCTTTATTGCTATTCCTTCTAGCAAATGCCACCTCTTTGCAATCAATGAAATTTCTAGCACCATGGAGAGCGTACAAAGGAAGCCCAGTTGCACCTTTTGGAAACTGTCATTTGTTATATATATGCACACAGTTATTGCTCCAAGTCTATCTGATAGGAAATCAATGGGCCACTGAGGAATCGCTGCAAACTCCAGAAAAGTCCAGCAGAAAGTTAGGGGATGAAGTCCCACCTGGCTACCGATACTTACATCTGATTCATTTCTAAAGTGAAGGCATAACTTTGGGGATTTCAAACTCGGAGTTCCCCAAAGTCGGCAGCTGTCAGGGTTTTGCAGATTGCAAAGCATTTAGTTTCTGAAAAAGAAGGGACCCGCAGGAATCCTAAATTCATTTAGTGCAGTTTTTTTAAAAATAAATCACAAGATTAGAATGTAGGGGGAAAAAAGCAGGTCTAAAATTTCAGCAGGACATTTTGGGCTTCTATAATGCAGCCCATGATGCGATCCATGATGCAGTCGGATCTGGGCCACAGGGCTGTTCTGGTCTACCCAGTGTGAAGAGGAAAGATTGGGCCAGTGTAGCTTTGGCCTGGTCTACCCAGTGCAAAAGAAGATAGGAAGGAAGGAGGGAGGGAGGGAAGGAAGGAGGGAGGAAAGGAGGGAGGAAAGGAAGGAAGGAGGGAGGAGGGGAGGAGGGAGGAGGAGAGAGGAGGGAGGAAGGAGGAAGGAGGAAGGAGAAGGAGAGAAGGAAGGAAGGAAGGAAGGAGGAGGAGGAGGAAGGGAAGGAGAGGAGGGAAGGAGGATGAAAAGGAAGGAGAGGGAAGGAAGGAGGAGGAGGCAGGGAATGAGGAGGCAGGAGGAGGAGGAGGAAGGAAGGAAGGAAGGAAGGAGGAGGAAGGAAGGGGGAAGGAATGAGGGAGGAGGAAGGAAAGAAGAAGGAGGGAGGAAGGAGGAAGGGAGGGAGGAAGGAGGGA
>CM019149.1:301557814-301759029 GCA_009733165.1 Naja naja
AGGAAGTGCCAGATGGAGGTTTTGTTCATTGGTGCATATTCCTGTCTTGCAAATGAAATTCTATGAAGTTATCCGTGCGGAGCTACAGTGAAATTATAATAAGGTGACTTAACATTTGCCCATAACACAGGTGCTATCATTTATTAACATGGCAATACAGGTTTAATCTTGAGGGCAGGAGAAGAAGCAATGAGTGGTGGAAACTTCTCAGAGGGTGATCCAGATGGGAAATAAGAATTTCCAGACAGTGAGAATAATTAATCAGCGGAACAGCTTGTCTCCTGAAGTTGTGGGTGCTCCATCACTGCAAGTTTCCAAGAAAAGATTGGACAACCATTTGTCTGGGATAATATGGTCTTGGATAGAGCGCTGGACTAGAGAACCTCCAATGTCCCTCATCCCTGTGATTCAGTGATGCTTATTCTGTCCTCTTTATTTCAGTGATCCTTCTTGCTCATTCTTCAGCCTGTGGATTCAGCATAAAGCTTTCTCATAACATCTGAAATTCTGATACCGACTAGATTCTTGTGTTACCTTATTGTCATTCCCTTTGGGGTGTGGTGGCTCAGCAGTTAAAGGCACTGAGCTTTTCAGCTGGAAAGCTGACAGACCGGGTTTGACACCCGAGCACTGTGCAAAGGGGTGAGCTCCCATTCTTGGCTTAGCTCCTGCCAATCTAGCAGTTCGAAAGCATGCAAATGTGAGTAGATAAATAGGTACCACTTCAGTGGGAAGTTAACAGCATTCCATGAGCCTTTGGCATATAGCCGTGACGGCCAACCTATGGCACGCATGCCACAGGTGGCACGCAGAGCCATTTGTGCGGTGACGCAAGCCCCAGCCAAACTTATTAGCACTGAGCATGCGCACACCTCCCAGCTGATTTTCATCCCATTTGAGGCTGTTTTCATCCTCCCAGAGGCTCGAGGGAAGCCTCTGCAGCCTAGAGAGGCTGAAAAATGGACCTTCCGGAAGTACCTGAAGTGCCAAAATGGGCCCATTTTTCAGCCTCCCAAGGCTGCAAAGGCTTCCCTCGAGCCCCTGCGAGGATGAAAATGGCCTCAAACAAGCCAAAAATCACCTGGGGGGCATGCACATGCGCAGTGCAGTAAGGGAGTGGGGTGGGAGTGTTGGGCACGTATGCACAGGGAGGGTGGGGTGCATTGCATTGTGGGTGCCAGCACATGTACACATGCTATCGTGTGTGCATACGCTTTCAGCACACCACTACAAAAAGGTTCACCATCACTGGCATATAGCCATGCTGGCCACATGACCTTGGAAATTATCTTCAGTCAACACTGGTTCCCTTGGTCAAGAAGCAGAGTTGAACACCCTACCATGGAGTCAGACAGGACTGGACAGTAGAAACCTTCACCTTTTTACCTTTTATTCCCATTCCTTTAAAATTCTCTTTTTGAAAAACAAAACAAAACATTCCTTTCTTCTTCCCTTGCCAGGCTGATATATTTTAGCCAGTTTTCACTTCTGTTCCTACATTCATTAAAGTTGCAGACCGCTTCAACTTTAGCTAACTTTATTTTTTCCTTCCTTCCAAATCTTCAGCCTCTAAGACAAATGTTACTTTTTAGTAGATGAATTAGCACTTTTCCCCTGCTAAGGGCCATATCAATCATATATGCTGTTTAAGTAAACAATAATTTCTCACTATCAATATCGGTACCGATATTGAATATCAATTGGGGATGGTGCTTAAGTAAACTGTAAATTGAATCAGACCAAAGTCACGATGAAGATATCCATTTCTTCTCTTTCTCATTTCTTCCTTCTTCTTTTCCTCTTCCTTTTGACATTTCTTTCTCTTCCTATTTGACTGCCTCTCATTTTTATTATCTTGCTTAATTTGCATACCGATTGAGAACCAGTCCAGTTTGGTGTAGCGTTAAGCACCAGGTAGAAAGCAGGGGACCATGAGTTCAGGTCCTGCCTTAGGTTTGAAAGCTGTGATTGTGTGACTTTGGGTCAATCATGGTGAATTCTAGTCCTCTCCTTAGCCATGAAAGCCAGCTGGGTGACTTTGGGCCAATCACCAGGAGACTGAGAGTTCTAGTCCTCTCCTTAGCCATGAAAGCCAGCTGGGTGACTTTGGGCCAATTACCAGGAGACTGAGAGTTCTAGTCCTGCCTAGCCATGAAAGACAGCTGGGAGACTTTGGGCCAGTCACTCTCCCTCAGCCCAACACACCTCACAGAGGTGTGGTTGTGAGGAAAACATGAGGAGAAACTGGTTTTGGATAGGTTTGCCACCTTGTGTTACCGTGTTTCCCCGAAAATAAGACACTGTCTTATATATTTTTTGGCTCCCAAAAACACACTAGGTCTTATTTTCAGGGTAGGTCTTATATATTTATGGTGCCAAATAGTGGGTGTGAGTGTGTAGGGGGGGTGTTTCGCGGGTGCACGGTTGCTCCCTGAAAAGTCTTCCTGGAACTGGAGATTTACACTAGGTCTTATTTTCGGGGTAGGTCTTATATTAGGGCAGGTTTAGAAAATAGTGCTAGGTCTTACTTTCGGGGTAGGTCTTATTTTCGGGGAAACACGGTATTAAAAATAATAAATTCAGGATACAATAAACAAATATTAAGTAAATAAACAAACCATTCTTGTCCCACAAAAGTTTATGCAAGAAAGTCTCTCACTGTGTCTCTGAATCCCACACTCACAAACACAAGCCACTTAGATGGTTCCGCCCCAGGCGCCTGATGGACCCAGAGAGGTTCCAGATGGAACTGGGGTCTTTCTCCTCTTCCCTTGCCCACGACTCTGTCAAGGATCTGGCATCTGCTTGGCAACAGGCTGCATCGGGTGCCCTCGACAGGGTTGTTCCCCATGCGTCCCCTCACACACCGTGGATCCCGGATGGCTCCTTGGTATACGGAGGAGCTCCGGGAGATGAAATGCCGTCGGAGGGGTTTAGAGAGCAGGTGGAGGTTCACCCACTCCCAATCCGATCGAGCCCAACTAAGAGCCCCTATTAGGACTTACCTGGTAGCTATGAGAGCAGCGAGGAGGTCTTATCTCTCCACCCTCATGGCGTGAGATAACGCCCAGCCGCCTGTTTGGGCTACCCACTCTCTCCTTGTGCGGAGGGGGCGGACCCATTGCGGGGAAGGGCTGAGGAGTTTGGTCAATATCTGTCGAATAAGATCGCTCGGATTTGGAGCGGGCTCTCCTCTGATTTGCAGTGGTCTGAGGAACAGGATACAGGCAGTCTGGCCGGTGTGATCTGGGATGAGTTTGATCCTGTTTCCAAGGATGAAGTGGACAGGACTATGCGGTGCCTGAGCTCCACCACATGTTTATTGGACCCGTGCCCTTCCTGGCTAGCTTATGCCGCCAGGGAGGCCACCTGTGGTTGGCTCCGGGCAGTTGTCAATGCTTCATTAAGAGAGGGCATTTTTCCCTCCACCTTGAAAGAGGCGGTGGTGAGACCCCTCTTGAAGAAGCCTGCCCTGGACCCGACTGTGTTAGACAACTTTCGTCCAGTCTCCGACCTTTGCTTTTTGGTTGAGAGTGTGGTGGCTCGGCAGTTTCCACTTTTCCTGGATGAAGCCGACTACTTGGATCCGTATTAATCGGGCTTCCGGCCTGGTTTCAGCATGGAGACGGCATTGGTCGTGCTGATGGATGATCTCTGGAGGGCACGAGACAGAGGTTTTTCCTCTGTCCTGGTCCTATTAGACCTCTCAGCGGCTTTTGATACCATCGACCATGGTATCCTTCTGCGACGCCTTGAGGGGTTGGGAATGGGGGGCACTGTGTTGCAGTGGTTCACCTCCTATCTCGGGGGTGCAGTTGGTATGGGGGGGGCAGAGGTGGCCCCGGGGCTCTCTTGTTGGGTCCCTCAGGGGTCGGTTCTTTCCCCTCTGCTATTTAACATCTATATGAAGCCTCTGGGTGAGATCATCCGTGGTTTCGGGGTGAGTTTCCATCAGTACGCAGATGATACTCAGCTGTACATCTCCACCCCGAACC
The DNA here is from genome assembly GCA_009733165.1 of Naja naja. Lineage (NCBI taxonomy): Eukaryota > Metazoa > Chordata > Lepidosauria > Squamata > Elapidae > Naja > Naja naja. The sequence goes on from CM019149.1 coordinate 301,561,810, forward strand.
AAATCAGTGATGCCCTCTCCCTGATGACCCAGTGTCTGGATGCGGTTCGGACTTGGATGAGCAGAAACATGCTTCGACCCAACCCGGCCAAGACTGAGTGGCTGTGCATACCGGCGTCTCGGCCCAGTCAGGAATGTCCATCTTTAACCATAGTGGGAGTGGTGTTGCCCCCTGTGGACAGGGCGCAGAATCTGGGGGTCCTCCTGGATGTACGGCTCCAGTTGGAGGAGCAGGTGGGGGCCGTCGCCAGGGGGGCCTTTGCCCAGCTCCGCCTAGTTTGTCAACTCTGCCCATTTCTGGACCGGGATGCCCTGCACACGGTCACCCACGCTCTTGTTACCTCTAGACTTGACTACTGCAATGCTCTATATCTAGGACTGCCCTTGCATACCATCCGGAGATTACAGCTGGTGCAAAATGCGGCGGCGCGGGTGGTGATGGGAGTTTCCTGGTTCTCCCATGTTACCCCCCCTCCTGCGCTGTCTACATTGGTTGCCAGTTGCACTCCAGGTGAGATTCAAGGTTTTAGTTTTAACATACAAAGTCCTTCACGACATGGGTCCTCAATATTTAAGGGAGTGACTCCTGCCAATAGCGATTGCCGGCCGCCCTGTGCGAGGCCATAGGCAGGGACTCCTTGGGGTCCCATTGGCGGGCCAATGCCAGCTGGCAGTCCCCCGATGACGAGCCTATTCTGTTGCGGCCCCGGACCTCTGGAACCAACTTCCCCTGGGGCTCCGCCTGGCCCCTGTCCTCCGCACCTTCCGCCATGACTTGAAGACATGGTTGTTCGACCAATTCGGGCTGTGACCCCTGTGGGAGGGTGGTTTTATATTTTTTAAGTTTTTGGGCTTGTAATTTGTTTAATCTCTTTTAATTATTTATTGTTACTGTTTTAGTTGTGAGCGCCCGAGTCTTGGAGATGGGGTGCATACAAGTCTCAAAAATAAATAAATAAATAAATAAATAAATAAATAAATAAATAAATAAATAAATAAATAAAATAGACAATGACAAAACAGCCAAATGACTATTAAATAATTTGTCCAAACTATTCCAGCTTAATTAATATAGAAACCATCAGATGCTGGGGCAGCTATAACCCAGCACAGATTGTCCACTCTACTCATATGTTCCGCAGAAGCTACCTGGATACTCTCAAATGGCGGTAGGAAGGCTGATCTTCCAGTTTGTATTAACAGAATGCCAGAGTTGGAAGGGACCTTGAAGGTCTTCTAGCCCAACCCCCTACTCAAGCAGGGCACCCTATATCATTTCAGATAGGTGTTGTTAAATCTCTTCTTGAAAGCCTCTAGTGATGGAGCATCCACAACTTCATGGAGCAGATGGGAGCCGTGGCCAGGGGGCATTTGCCTAGGTTCGCCTGGTGCACCAGTTGCGTCCCTATCTGGACCGAGATGCCCTGCGTACAATCACTCATGCATTCGTTGTTTCCCGTCTGTACTACTGCAATGGTCTTTACATGGGGCTGCCCTTGAGGACCACTCGGAGGCTTCAACTGGTCCAGAATGCAGTGGCGTGGGTTGTGATGGGAGGATCCCGATACTCCCATGTTACACCCCTCCTGCGTGAGCTGCACTGGCTGCCGGTTGCCCTCCGGGTGAGATTCAAGGTGCTGGTGTTGACCTATAAAGCCCTTCATGGCATTGGACCAGGATATACGCGGGAGACCTTGCTGCCGATAACAGCTTCCCAGCGTCCCATGCGCTTCCATTGACAGGGCCTTCTCTGGGTGCAGTCAACCCGGCAATGTCAGCTGGCAGTTCCCAGGGGTAGGGCCTTCTCGGTGGGAGCACCCTCCCTATGGAACCAGCTTCCCCTGGAGCTCCGGCTGGCCCCTGACCTCTGCTCCTTCTGCCATGACCTAAAAACCTGGCTGTTCCAACTGGCCTACCCGGACTGATGGGGGGGGGTAGCATAGTTTTAATGGTGTATTTATGAGACCTTTGGTTTAATTTTTTTTTTAATATTTGTATATTTGTATCTGGATTATTTTATTTTGTAAGCTGCCCTGAGTCCTTCAGGAGATAGGGCAGCATATAAGTCTCATAAATAAATACATAAATAAATAACTTCTGAAGGCAAGCCATTCCACTGGTTAATTGTTCTCACTGTCAGGAAATTTCTCCTTAGTTCCAGATTGCTTCTCTCCTTGATAAGTTTCCCTCCATTTCTCCTTGTCTTGCCTTCAGGTGTTTCAGAGAATAGTTTGACCCTGTCTTCTTTGTGCCAACCCCTCAGATATTGCAAGACTGCTATCATGTCACCCCCAGTCCTTTTTTCATTAAATTAAACATACCCAGTTCCTGCAACCGTCCTTCATACGTTTTAGCCTCCAGTCCCCTAATCATCTTCGTTGCTCTTCACTGCACTCTTTCTAGAGTCTCAACATCTTTTTTACATCATGATGACCAAAGTTGGATGCAGTACTCCATATACAGTTTTACAAAGGCACTACAAAGCAGTAATATCACTTCTCATCATTTTGAGTCTATCCCTCTGTTAATACATTTTAATACAATGAAATGGTTCTTGTCATTGCACTGAAGTAAATTCAGTTTTTTTCTTGAACTCGTCTTGTTAAGACTAAGTTTTGATTCATGTGTCCCCTTGAGTCAGAGATTTGTTACTCTTTGTGTATTAAGATGATAATCCGCAGCCCTGATGCTTGCGTGATGGAAAGCAGAAACAGAAACTAATTCTCCAAAATGCCTAGAAATGTTGTTAGCCTAATGCTGGCTTATTTAATTTGAAGCTTTCTTTATGTTAAGAGTCTTATCAATTATTCTTCTATAGATGCCTCAGAGGAAAGGATTGTTTACCCAGAAAAAAAATCAAGTTTTATTAAATAAACATTTGTACTTTAGATTTAATTCATTTCTCTTTCTCTTTTGAGAAGGAGAGGAGCAGTATCGTGCTTCCCTTCAGCTTTTCCTGTTATATTAGCAGCAATAAATGTTTTCCCTTTATAGAGGCACTAGGATGGTGTAAAACCTTGGAAATTCAGAATTATGAATTTCATGATGATCTTTTATGGCTGCATAGGATCTTTGTGTTGTGTGGCATCACCAGGGGAGGGAAGGAGGGAGGAGAGGGTGGAAAATCGGAAAGGCAGTTCAGTGACAAGAAGTGGATGGGTCTGTCACCCTTGAGAGTGAGATGGGGATCCTAAATTCTGTGAGAAGGTTACAAATGTAGCATACTCTCTCTCTCTCTCTCAGCTGCAGAAATGTGACTTTGCTAGCAATAAGAGATGCCTAGAATCACCACAATAATATTGAATGCAGATTATAGTTAATGCGGGGAGAAGGAGAAAGAAAAAGGTGAAGGAGAAGGAAGAGGAAGAGGAGGAGGAGGAGGGAAGAAGAGGAGGAGGAGGAAGAAGAGGAGGAGGAAGAAGAGGAGGAAGAAAGAAGGAAGAGGAGGAGGAAGAAGAAGCAGGAGGAGGAGCAAGAGGAGGAAGAGGAGGGAAGAAGAGGAGGAGGAGGAAAGGAGGAAAAGAAAAGGAGGAAGAGGAAAGGAGGAAGAGGAAGAGGAAGAAGAGGAGGAGGAGGAAGAGGGGAAGAGGAGGAGGGAAGAAGAAGAGAATGAGGAAGAAGAGGAGGAGGAGGCGGAAGAGGAGAAGGAAGGAGGAGGAAGGGAGGAAGAGGAGGAGGAGAGGAAGAAGAAGAAGAAGAAGAAGAAGAAGAAGAAGAAGAAGAAGAAGAAGAAGAAGAAGAAGAACAACAACAACAACAACAACAACAACAACTAATGAAGAAGGATTGCAATTAAACCTTTGCTCAGAGCTAAAGTTTTCTTAGACCCGGAAGGAAAAACAATCCATCTACAAACTCAGGATGTTCTTGGCCAAATTTCCAAATCTGTATTGCTGTAAAGCATGGGTGTCAAACTCGCTGTGTCATGTTGCCATCACGATGTTTTGTGATGTGGGTGTGGCTTGCACATGATGCGTCTGGCCCACGGGCCGCCAGTTTGACACCCCTTCTGTAAAAGCATTTTGTTTGGCCCGTAAAAGGTCAATTTATCCTAGAGTACCTCATGGGGAGGAAGGTTGAGCATCAAGATAATTGCTAAGAATTCTGGGAAATGAAGTTCACATACCCGGTAGGCATTCCTACTAGGAAAGGTGGGATTAAAGCATGACTTGTCAGTGGGACTGGCTGAAAGGTAAAAATGACATTCTGCTGCTTTGTTACCAAAAGCAAAAGGATTCTGCAAAGAACTGAACCATGTTTTATAATGGGGAATGTCAGAAGGTCCCTTCCAACTCTGTGATTCTGCATTCTGGATCCAGTTCTGGGTTTGGAGTTGGACCATTTGTGGCCAAATAACAACTCTAAGCCGATGACATGCTTAACTCCACCTCTCCCAGCTCTGCCTGCTCTTCCCCACAGGATCGTGGGAAATGATGCAGTGGATGTTAGGATTTGCCATGTTCTGAAGCACCATTTTCACTTTGAAGGCCAAAGCACTATTAATTAAAGCCTCACAGAACATCTACAGAAAGCCAGTTCATCACTGCAAATACAATAGGTTATAGATTGTTGCAAGTGAACAAAGAACTATAAAAAATGAAGCTGAGTGCTTCATTTCACAGCTGCCAAAGTTTTAAATAATCATTTTCCTTTCCTGCATAAAAATAACCTTTGACACTGCAAGCAAGCACATCTGCAAGCTGCAAACACCTAACAACACAATTGTCAGAGGGGCCCCAGCTTGGCTCCTAGGAAAGAATGCTCCTTGACTCCATAGGCATGTTGTGGTTCGCTGGCAGCCTTTGCAGACAGCAGCGGAAGTGGACAGTGGGGAAGAACGGGGACCAGTCCGGGAGTCTGGAGAGGACTCAGATGAGGGTCCTGCATCCGATGCAGAGATGGGGCCAGGACCATCTAGGAGTGGGGTGCTGCCTCCAGAGCCTCCGGAGTCTGGCAGCAGCGAGGCAGAGGAACAAGGGAATCCTGTTCCCAGTGTGCGTGTGCGCAGAGCTGCCAGAAGGCGAGTGCAGCTGAGACAAAAGGAGCGACTCAGGAGTAAGGCTGGGAGGTGATTGCCCCTCCCCTAAGGGATAAAGGACAGGCAAACCTTTATAGGAAGCAAAGTTGTTTGCTCTATTCGGATTAAACCTTGAAGCTCTGTGTCGACTTTGTACTTCAATTGGTTTTTTTACAGTTAATTGGGCACTTTAGTTGTTGACAGCAATTCAAAGGAGAGAAAGGCAGGTGCTTATCTCGAGGGACTGTTTGGGACTCATTACGGGTTGGGAATGCACATAATTCCCAGCATTGAAATAAAACAAGAGTTGTTTTACCTAAGCGGGTGCTTAATTACGATCTCAGGAAGCCTTGGTCAGAATAAGGTATTAGAGCAGGGGTGTCAAACTTAAGGCCCGCAGGCCAGATCCAGTGCACTATGTGATCATATCCAGCCTGCAGGGCTGTCCTGGAAAATATAAGGGGCCGGCCCGCATCTCTTTGGCCAGGTCTATCTGTATCGCTTTGGCTCAGTCTACCCAATGCGAAGAGGAAACATGCCAGCAGTTTGGGGAGTGGTGTTAAGCTGGCTCCACCCACCCAGTCCACCACAGCCAGGGAGTGGTGTCAAGCTGGGCCATGCACACCTTGTTGGCCACACCCGCCTGGTCCCCCATGGTCAACAACAGCCCTGATGTGGCCCTCAATGAAATTGAGTTTGACACCCCTATGTTAAAGAAAATGTACTATAGCTACTGCATATAAGGAAAATCTTTATAAAATGTTTTATAGGTGGCATTTGCCACCGGCAAGATTGGCAAAAATGTTTAGCATCATGTCTGCCAAGTACTGGAAGTGTAATCACACTCCAGGTACTTATTATCATATGTGGTGGAGTTGTATGAAAGCAAGAAAATATTGGATGAAAATGCACACTTAGTTAGAAAAGATGATTAAGCAACACATAGACTTGAAACCAGAAATATTTTTGTTGGGTATATTGCCAGAAGGATATGACAAAGGGACTGTATATTTGATTTTCAATGTATCGACAGCTGCAAGGATTGTATTTGCACAACATTGGAAAAATGAGAACACTCCATCAGATGAGGATGTAATTTGGAAAATACCAGAGTGTGCAGAGATGGATAGATTGACATTAAAAATAAAAGATAAAGAAGACACAGAATATTACTTAACATGGAATAGATTCTATGAGTGACTAGAGTGTTGTTGTTATTATTATTACTTTTATTCATTAAACATGAAACTCAGTTACCTGAACATTTAAAAATGTATCACAAATACCATTGACTGGCACTGATGGTTGATACAGATGGCTGCCAGCATCCTATGTATCAACCAAGTATCTTCTTAGAATTTATTTATTTATTTATTTGATTTGTCAATTGCTTACAAGATAATAGGTATAAATATAAACATGAGTTGATAATACAGGAAATAGGTACGAATAAATGGGGATAATAGGACAGGGATGGTAGGCACGATGGTGCACTTATGCATGCCCCCTTACAGACCTCTCAGGAAAGGGGCGAGGTCAATAGTGGATAGTTTAAGGTTAAAGGAGTAGGGGATTAGAGGATGTAACAACAGAGTCAGGTAATGCATTCCAGGCATTGACCACTCTGTTGCTGAAGTCGAACTTTCTGCAATCATGTTTGGAGTGGTTAACATTGAGTTTGTATCTGTTGTGTGCTCTTGTATTGTTGCGGTTGAAGCTGAAGTAGTCATTGACTGGTAGGACATTGTAGCAGATAATTTTGTGTGCTACACTTAAGTCTAACCATAGATGGCATAGTTCAAGGATATCCAAGTCCAAAATTTCAAGCCTGGTGATATAGGGTATTCTGTTGCAAGCAGAGGGGTGTAGTACTCTTCTCGTGAAATATTTCTGGATTGAATACACGATGTTCTGAGTAGCGCAGTTTTGTGCAGTTCCGCTGGTGTTATTGCAGGAAGCTCCAACTTCTTGATGTATTTTGTAAAATTCTTGGACATGGTACCAAGTGCCCTGATGACAATGGGTATCACTGTTACATGTTTCATCCATAATTGCGTGGTTTCAATGGCCAGGTCGTGATATTTCGTGATTTTTTTTCCAGTTCTTTTTCTTCGACTATGGCGTCTCCTGGTACAGCAAGATCAATAAATTGTACGCTTTGGTTTTCAACAACTGTGATATCTGGCATGCTGTGTTCCAGACAACATTCTGTCTGTATTCAAAAGTCCCACAAGATCTTCACCTTCTCACTTTCGACCACGTTTTCCACTTTATGTTCCCATGACTTTTTGGATACAGGTAAGTCACATTTTTTTTACATAATGGCCAGTGGATGATGATGATGATGATTGTTATATGTGGAAATTATATATATATATATATATATATATATATATATATATATATATATATATAAAATATATATATATATAATATATTATATATTATATAATAATATATAATAATAATTATATAATAATATATAGTAAATATAAATATATAGTATTTATAATAAGTATAATAGTAAATAATAATATATAGTAAATAGTAAATAGTAAATTAAATTTATTTAATATATATAGTAATATATATATATATATATATATATATATATATATATATATATATATACTATATATTTACCTGTTACACCTACAAAAGTATAGAACCAAAGAGACTCCATTTTGTTTCGTAAAGTGACCTTCTAGAAAAATATCTGAACACTTATATAAGCATATCATGTTTTTGTAACTTGTTATTCTGCAAAGTTAAAAATATTATGTCCTTGGCTGGAGTGGGGGTTTATATTTTGGCTTGAGATTTCATGTAAGGAATACTAGGTTGTCCTGACATTAACGGAAGCTTGTTAATGACTTATTGTGTTAAGTGAACATAAAAGGAAATCTGATGATGGGAACTAGGAGATTTCCATGGATGATGGTTTGGGAGGAGTCTGCGAGGAGTTACAGGATGGAAAAGTACCCAGGTCTACCCATTTCTTTGTGATGGAAGTCCCTAGAAATCCTATGTGTGAAAAACAGGAAGAATTATGTAATCTTTTATATAAATGATTGTAACCATCTTAAGGGAGTGTCTCCTTTCTCCTACTTGTTTGGGAGTTGGGGGTCCTATTTGCAAATATCTTTAATAAAACCTTTTACGTATCCTGGTTATCAAGTCTGTTAGTTTTATACTCAATTCTCTCAATGATTAATTATTATTAATTATCATCATTATCATCTTCATTCATGGCACATCCACAGAAAAGTCCCAGCTCAGCTGATCGTACAGTGACAAAAGGCCAAAGCAATTCGACATTCCCTTTTTTATTATTTCGCTAAATTATTAGTCTGTAATTGTCATTGCATTGATGTCCCATTGAAAGAGGTGAATGGATATCGGTGTCCATCAAACCTTTCTGCTCGATCCCAGAGAGGCAGGGCAGAAATTCATTATAAATTCTCTGTATCCCATTTTTAAAAGGGAAGAGTGACTAATGACCTCAGAGGTGCCCTTCTATGCATCCATAGGGTACATCCATCACTGGGGATTAACACCATTGTGCATTTGGTGCTGACATATGGCTGAGAGCAAACATTTATCTAGCTATAAAGGGTGATGGCCTTAAAGTAAGAAAAGGCAGAAGTTTGCGAACGGCACTCCAAAGTATAGGTTGCGTCTGGTTTTAACTGCTTCTCTCTCGCTCTTTTTTTTTTACAGTTGGGGGGGAAGAATGGCAAGTTGAAAAGTGGGGATGGGGATAATCATACTGCAAAATAGGTGGGAAGGTTGCACGGTGATTCCCTGGCAATTTCCTCCCACCCTCCCTTTCTGGAAATAATATAAGTGATGATAAAGTTGTCCAACCTGGTTTTGTTTCATCATATCTGTATGTCTGTCTATCTGTCTGTCCATCCATCCATCACCCATCCATCCAACTATCTATCTATCTATCTATCTATCTATCTATCTATCTATCTATCTATCCATCCATATATCTATCATTTATCATTGATCATCTATCTATTATATTTTATCCTATCTTTACTACTTCATAACTAACTCATGGTGGTGAACATGCCTGATAAACCTTCTGCCTCCTGTTTTCCCTACAACAACCTGTGAGGTTTTGCTTCATTATATCTGTATGTCTGTATGTCCGTCTGTCCATCTGTCCATCTGTCCATCATCCACCCACCCACCCATCTATCTATCTATCTATCTATCTATCCATATATCTATCATCTATCATTTATCATTTATCATCTATCTATCTATTATATTTTATCCCACCTTTACTACTTCATAAGTAATTCATGGTGGTGAACATGCCAAATGCACCTTCTACCTCCTGTTTTCCCTACAAAAACAGCCCTGTGAGAAAAGAGAAGGACTGGTACAAAATCACTCATCTGGCTTTTATGTCTTAAGGCAGGATTAAAACTCACCATCTCCCGGTCATTGGCCCAAAGTCACCCAGACTGCTTTCCTGCCTAAGGGAGGACTAGAACTCACTATCTCCTGGTTGCTAGTCCAAAGTCACTCAGCCAAATTTTGTGCTTTAGAAGTGACTAGAACTCACTAACTCCTGGTAATTGCCCCATAGCAGGGGTGTCAAACTTGATTTCATTGAAGGCCACATCAGGGTTGTGTTTGGCCTCGTGGGGGCAGGGGTGTGTGGCCAGGTGAGCATGTCCAGCTGGACATCACTTATCGAGGCTCTGTTTTCGGCTGCGATGCTCTCCTGTGCATGGCCTCCCTGGGGTCTATTTTTGCTGGCAGAGGGCTGCAGGAGGCTGTTGCGGCTGAAAATGGAGCCGGGCTGGGCTGTGCATGCCTTCCACAAGCTCCGTTTTCACTGGCAGAGGCCATCCTGGCTGAAAACAGAACCGCAATGAGTAATGTTGAGCAGGGGGTCAGGGGTATGGCCAGGGGGGCCATGGCCAGCTTGACATCACTCATTGAGGCTCCATCTTTGGCTTTGGATGGCCCACCAGGACTCCATTTTCAGCTTCAATGGCCTCCTGCACCCCTCTGCCAGAGAAAACCAAGATTGGAGAGGCTACGGATCTCTCGGGCTCAGTTTTCGCCCAGCCCTTTGCTGTTTCCAGGCGAGCCCATGGGCCAGATCTAAGCACCCCGAGGACTGCATCCAGCCCGCGGGCCTTGAGCTTGATACCTCTGCCCTATAGTCACTCAGCTAGCTTAGTCCTACCCAAGACAGGACTAGAATAAGGTGACCAGACGTTCCGCTTTTGGCAGGACAGTCCCGAGTTTTCACAATTTGTCCTGCGTCCTGCGGGTTTTTTAAAAAGTCCCGATTTTTCAGAAAGAATGCACGACAAGCTAGGGATTTTATATAGACCAAATTTTTACTCAAGATTGGGAGCCTTCGGGGCTAATTTGTTTTAATCTCGCTTCCATGGCAGAACTAAAAGTCAAGGGAAAGCACTTGGTCCCTTTCCCCGAACCAGAGCAAGTCCCGTGGCTGTTGCACACGTGCGTGATCCAATTTCCCCCAGCAGACGGGCCTGAGGAAAAGGAAGCCACACAAGGTGGGTGGCTCGCCTGGTTCCAACTGAAGTTCCAACTTCAGGGTGGGGCTTGTCATTGCAGGCTCTGGGCTGACCCTGCCTGAGAACAGCTGCAGCTGCAAGCCAAGAGAGAGAGAGAGGGGGAATGTGCACGTTGCACGTGTTAGTGTCAGGGAGGGATGCATGTTGTTGTCTTCTCTGACTCAGGGTGGGCTTCCTTCCGCAAAAGCGCCGCGCTCTCCAGAGGGGTAAGGGGGAGGAGCGGGTGTTTGCTGTGTAGTGAAGACAGCGGTGACGGAAGAAGCCCGGAGAACGCTCCTCACTGCATGCTCCCTTGCTCGCAGCCGGACTTTGGTCCTGCCTTTCCCGCTCCAGCAAAACAGCGCTGTGGGATGGCCCCCTTGCTGGGCTGGCAAGCGCAAAATGGCCGCGCTCAGCCCAGGTGAATTGTGCTTTGCTCGGCCAGGAGCTTCCCGGGAATTGCAGCAGGCGGAGAGAGAAAGAGAGGGTGGGAGAGAGAGAGAGAGAGAGAGAGAGAGAGAGCAGGCCCGGCCTTGCGGCCTGAACAGGCTTTGTTTCCCGTTGCTTGGGTGGCTTCGCCGGGACTGGCTGCTGCTCCCTCCTGAGACCGTGGAGGTAAAACCGTGCTGGGTGGGAGTCTCCTGGGAATGAGGGGGAGAGGCCGCCGGTGCATCTTTACCTAAATCTGTCTGTGTGTGTGTGTGTGTGTGAGAGAGGGAGAGAGAGAGAGAAGGAGAATTCATAAAATCCCTCCCCCCTTCAGCCATTCTTCCCCTTTCCTTCAACCTGGCATTTCTGCCACTGCATGTTTTTTTTTATTTGTGCTGGAGGCTCTTTTTTTCAAGGTGGCTTGCCCGCGTCTTTTGTTTAAGGGGAGAGGGAAGGAGGGAGGTTCTGCCTTAAGCAAGAACTGTTTCATATAGACCAAAATTTTAATCAAGAACACACACACACACACACCCCCGTCAATGGTGTCCGCGCTTTACCAATGTTAAAATCTGGTCACCTTAGACTAGAATTCATCGTCTCCTGGTTTCTTGGACAGCCTGTTAACCATTAGCCAGATGGGCTCTCAAATTGATTCCTCCAGGTCTTGCATTGTCAATATCCAACTACATAAGCTAGTTTTGTTCAATAGGCCAAGCTAGAGAAAATCAGCAGGTTGTGTAAAAGAAGCTGCTGAGTGTTGTGTGGACCTGGTTAAGGGTTACCAACCATTCAACCATGTTCCCAGTGGTAGGCTGCTGGTGCTGGTTCATACCGATTCACCCCCACCCTATCCTGTCTTACCTTCGCTTCTTTTGTAGCTCAGCTGATTCACGCAGCAAAGTGGATTACTGTTGTGGTTCGCTGGCAGCCTGTGCAGAAGGCAGTGGAATCAGACAGTGGGGAAGAACGGGGATCAGTCCGGGAGTCTAGAGAGGACTCAGACAAGAGTCCTGCATCTGATGCAGAGATGGGGCCAGGACCATCTGGGAGTGGGGTGCTGTCTTCGGAGCCTTCGGAGTCTGGCAGCAGCGAGGCAGAGGAACCAGGGGACACTGTTCCCAGTGCACCTGTGCACAGAGCTGCTAGAAGGCGAGAGCAGCTGAAGCAGAAGTGACGACTCAGGAGTAAGCCTGGGAGGTGATTGCCCCTCCCATAAAGGACAGGCAAAGATGATGAAACCTTTGCAGGAAGCAACATTGTTCATTCAGATTCATTCTTGAAGCTCTTTATACTTTGGTTGGGTTTTTTTTTCTAGTTCATTTGACACTTCTGTTATTGGCAGCACTTCACAGAAAAGAAAGGTGGGTGCTTATCTTGAGGGACTCTTTGAGATTCATTACCGGCTGGGAATGAAAACAATTCCCAGTGTTGCAATAAAATAAGACTTGTTTTTAAAATAAGCTGTGTGTAATTACGGTCTAGGAAGCCTTGGTCAGAACAATTACCACACCTCAGCTGTTCTACTCACCAAGGAAGGCTAAAAGGTGATCTGCAGAGGTTCAAAGTGTTGTTTATTGAATGCTGCGTGTGCGTGTAAAGCCGAACCAGTTGTCAAACCAGTTGCAGCCCACCCCTGCATGTTCCTCTGTTGCAAACAACCTTAGTCCATGTTTTCAAGGCCTTTGCATGGCCCCAAAAGCTTTAAGTTTCCAGAGACCTCCAGCGATTGTGGTTCAATTGCAATTTTTAATAAGGGGTAATAAGGTGAAAAAAATGAATCTGTGACTGGAGAGCAATAATGTTAGCTATATTTAATTGTAGCTAAATGTCAATGTGAACCAAGGCTCTTTGAGCATTTAGCAATTAAAATATGAAAATCTGAAATAAAAAGTTCAGTAGCTTTTCTCTGAGATGATGAGGAAAACAGCTGTCTTCCATGTTGGGCAGGAAAAGCTTTTGGTGTCAATGGAGTATTTCATCTAAAGGAAAAATTTGGAATTATTATCACCTTGAAGGGTCCTTGGTGCTTTCTGAAATTGGTTGTTTTCTTGCAGATGTTTAATTACTCAAACTAGGTAGCATTATCAGTGCTAGCCTGGGACCTCACAGTTCTCCTCTCCACAAATCCCACTCTGTTCCAGCACTGATGATGTAACCTAGTTGGGTAGTGAAACGTTTGCAGGAAAACAGCCAAGCTCAGAGAGCACCAACCCATTCAACCCTGAGCTACAAATATTCCACTTTATTATTATCACTATGTTGATGTTCTTGTCCTCCTCCTCCTCCTCCTCCTCCTCCTCCTCCTCCTCCTCCTCCTCCTCCTCACATACCCAACCTCCTTCATCCTCCTTTTTTCCTCACAGCAACAATCTAGTGAGGTGGGATGGGCTGGAAGAGATGAACTGGTCCAAAGCTGCTGTCAGGGTTCCAAGTAATACACCCTTTCATGCCTAAGGCCAGACTAGAACTCATAATCTCCTGGTTTACAGGTCAGCCCCTTAACCACTACATCAAACTGGCTCTCATACCTGGTTACAAGTCTCAGATACCTTGACACATATTTTCCTGTGAAATGTTCAAGCATTCTTCTGCTTTGCCATCAATTCTGCAGTCTGGTTGATAATGCTATTTTCTGGAGCCCATTCAACCCCACTTTCTACGTCTAGTCCTCGACTTACAACTATTCGTTTAGTGACCAACTGAAATTGCAACTGCACTGAAAGTGACTAATGAGCATTTTTTATCCCGATGGTCATGTGATCAAAATTCAGACATTTGACAACTGGTATGTACTTATGTACTTAAAGGACGCAATGGCTCAGTGGCTAAGACGCTGAGCTTGTCGATTAGAAAGGTCAGCAGTTCGGGGGTTCAAATCCCTAGCACCGTGTAATGGAGTGAGTTCCTGTTACTTGTGCCAGCTTCTGCCAACCTAGCAGTTCGAAAGAATGTAAAAAATGCAAGTAGAAAAATAGGACCATTTTGGTGGGAAGGGAACAGCATTCCGTGCGCCTTCAGGCATTTAGTCATGCCGGCCACATGACCACAGAGACCTCTTCGGACAGTGCTGGCTCTCTGGCTTTGTAATGGAGATGAGCACCGCCCCCTAGAGGTGGAAATGACTAGTGCATATGTGTGAGGAGAAATGTCAGCCTTCAAGATTTTCTTCCTGTGCTTTGCATCTTTTGGCTGTCATAAGTAATGGGGGGAGGAGGGGGGACATGGTTATGGGAAGTGAGCTGGAGGTTTTACAAACTAGAATTGTATAAGTTGGGGGGGGAAGTGTTTTGCTTAGGTTTCTATCTTATGCTATGCACAGCCGCAGCTCTTTATCAAAATATGTCAAGGTCAATGGACAGAGGCCTCATCGCCACCTGGAGATGCCCACATGATGTTATACACAACTTTTTATTGGGTGGACAAATTGAACTATTGTGGGTGGGAACGTTGCCATCACTTTGTATATGTGATTTGCACGCTCATTCTCTCAGATTCAGAATTCTTTTGTTGCTACCACTTCCAGTAAAAGATATCTTTTCTCTAATTAATGAAGATATCTTTTCTCTAATTAATCACCATTATCTTTATCTGATGTATTTATGATTGTTTAATTCACTGTCCCACAGTTATGGGATTATTATTTGTAGCCTTCCCAGTCAGCTTTCAATGAACAAAATCAAGAAAGAAAGCCAGATTCACTTAATGACTACATGATTCACTTAACAACCAAAATGATTTGCTTAACAACAATGGCAAAACAAGATTGTAAAATGGCACAAAACTCACTTAACAACTGTCTCTCTTAGCAATGGAAATTCGGGTGTCAGTTGTGGTCATAAGTCAAGGACTATCTGAAGACTCTCTGGCTGTACTTCAGCTGTCAATTATTTCACACCATCTTTGAAATTTCTCTGGTACAGTTGCACCTTCTCTTCTTCTCCAGTAGATATTTGTATTTGTCTTTAATTATCTATGACATTGTATAAAAGCCTTTCTTGATTTCTGCAATTTTCTGCCATCAATGTCTTGTCCCTGCTGTCAAAAGTCTCTTCAAATCCATATTTTAAAGATTACTTTCCCCTAGCATCACTGTCACACATTATGGTATCACAATGGTTCAGCGGTTAAGACACTGGGCTTATTGGTTGGAAAGCTGGCAGCCGAGGTTTGAGACCCGAGCTCTATGAGACAGGGTGAGCTCATCCATCCTCAGCTCCTGCCAACTAGCAGCTTGACATTTTGCAAATGCAAGTAGATAAATAGGTACCACTTTGGTAATAGCACTCCGTGATGACATGCTGGCTGCATGACAGCAGAAACGTCTTCAGACAGCACTGGCTCAATGGCCTTGAAACGGAGATGCGCATCACTTCCCATAGTCAGCAATGACTAGCGGAGTAGTCCCAAAAGTGCTTTTTCAGGAGGCTTTTTCAGGAGACTTTCTTGTTTTTCTTTGAAGATGTTTCACTTCTCATCCAAGAAGCTTCTTCAGATCTGACTGAATGGTGGAAAATGGAAGGATTTATATTCCTTGCAAACAGCTGGTCATTTACATTATTTTAAGAGTCATTGAGGCCACTTGGAGATTTATCTGTGTCCACAGGGTAACCTGAGTGGTGCAGATGGGTGTGGAGCCTTCTTGGAGCTGCAGATAGGACTGTATTGTAGACTGGAGATAGATGATGTTGTATCCCTCCTCTCTGTTGAGAGAGGGCTGTTCAATTTTGACCTAGGTGGTCTCTTTGACCCCTCTTTCAAACCAATGGTCCTTTCTGTCCAAAATGTGGACTTTGCTGTCTTCAAAAGAGTGGTGATTGTCTCTTAAATGCAGATGGACTGTTGAATCTTGTCCTGATGAATTTATTCTCCTATGTTGTCCCAGAGTAAAATCTATAGGGACTCCTTTTCTTGTCATACTTTATGACCAGACCAAACATGGTTCTAACTTTTCAGATCTTTTCAGATATTGAAAAGTCCTTATTCTTCATGATCTTAAGGTTGATCTTGCCTCCCTACCTAGAATTAATCTCCTCTCTCATCTCTGAGCACAGTTTATCATTATCTACCCAGGTTGCCTAATCCTTCCCCCCTTTTTTTCTATTTTATATTAACCTTTTTTTTCACTTTCCTTTTTTAAAAACTTTTAAATGGAGTCTTTTGAAATCTTCTCTCCTGTCTGCTAATGTCACTGGTTTACCATATCAGGTCATTTTTGCTGTGTTGATTGGAGGGGGCAATTGGTTTGACTGGAAGCAATGTGCCTGCATTTCTAGAACATATTGTATAGAGCGAAATTCACTAAAAATCACCATGTTATATTTAGCAAAAGTGTAAACAGAAGGCTTGATTTAGAAAAAAGAATCTTCTCTGTTATGATTTGCTAGGCCGTATGGGGAAAAAAACCATGTTTCCAAGGGAAACCTTTGCTATAAGAAAAGGGAATGCATAAATTGCTTGTCATTGTCCGTTTTATGTCGAATTTCACCAGGCAATGGAAAGGATTATCAAGCAATAATGGAAGTATTCATTTTGGGGAAAAATAGAGTACAAATTATATTACATTCAGAGCAGTTACCCGGAATTGCTATAAAATGAGAGAGAAGGAAGAGGAGGAGAGAATAGCAAATGGAAACAGTTCTGAGATTCTAGCAATTATATAAACCATCTCAAAATGATTCTTTTTAAAGACGCAAATTAGATAGCAAAACTGCAACTCAACTTGAGATTAGGTTACATGAGAAACTCTTGCAGTTGTGATCATGGAAATAACAGTATTGAAAGATACCTTTAAGGAGTTTGTTAATCCAAAGATTATTGCCATCTTCTTTTTGGAAACTGTTCCAGTTTCCTGAAAGCATGAAGAAAGGATGCCAGGAAGAGAATTAAACAATCAGGTAGTCTCTATCAATGGCTGATTTGTATATCATTAAGGAATGGAATAGAATAGAATGGAATGGAATGGAATAGAATAGAATAGAATAGAATAGAATAGAATAGAATAGAATAGAATAGAATAGAATAGAAAACATGGAATAGAATGGAATGGAATGGAATGGAACAGGACAGGACAGGACAGAATAGAAAAAAGAAAATATGGAATAGAATGGATTGGAATGGAGTGGAGTGAAGGAGTGGAACAGAATGGAATGGAACAAGAAAGAACAGAACAGAACAGAATAGAAAAAAATATGGAATGGAGTGGAATAAAATAGAATAGAATAGAACAGAGCAGAGCAGAACAGAATAGAACTTTATTGTCACTTTAACAGTACACTAATCAGCATAGATTAAAAATTATGAGTTATCCACACTTTCTTCCTTTAAACCAGAATTAAATTTGGTATGTTTTGAGCCAACTTGATCAGTTTGTGTCTCATATTTCAACCAGCTCATTTTCAAATGACTCAAAAACAGTAACTGTGAGATGGACCTTGGAGTCCTAGTGGACAATCCCTAATATATGAACCAGTAGTGTGCAGCAATAAGCCAAAAAAGCTAATACAATCCTTGGTTGTGGAAACAGAGGCATCAAATCAAAATCATGTGAAGTTTTAGCACTGCTTTATAAAACCTTGGTAAGGCCACACCTGGAATACTCCATCCAGTTTTGGTCACCACATTACAAAACAAGATGTTGAGACTTTGGGAAAAGTGCAAAGAAGAGCTAAGATGATTAAACTAAGATGATTAAAGGCCTGGAGGCTAAGACATATGAAGAATGGTTGCAGGATTTGGGTTTATCCAGAAGGCAAGAAGGACTAGGGATGACATGATAGCCCACAAAGAGAAGGGAAGGAGTCAATTTATTAACAAAGCACAAGAAAGCAGGACAAGAAACAATGGATGGAAACTAATCAAAGAGAGAAGCAACCTGGAATTAAGGAGAAACTTCCTGACAGTGAGGACAATTAACCAGTGGAATAGCTTGCCTTCAGAAGTTGTAAGTTCTCCATCACTGGAAGTTCTTATGAAGAGACAGGACAGTCATTTGTCTGGAATGGTAGGGTCTGCTGCTTGAGCAAAGGGTTGGACTAGAAGACCTCCAAGGTCCCTTCCAGCTCTATTCTGATTGATTGATTGACTTCCCAATTCAATCAATTATTTTGAGTTTGAACTGAGCTCTTTTCTAGTCAAGTCTCTGAAAGAAAGCTTTACACAACTCTATTATTTATCAATCCATCCCTCCATCCCTTTGTCTTACATTACTCAGGCTAACTAACAGCCATAAAACAGATACAAGACAACCTACTGTGAAAACGACAATTACAGAGCAAATTATATCACAAGAACAGGCAGATACAGTCATTAAATAAACATCAGATAAAATGTTCTTCCTAGGGAGAGGAAGAAAAATCCTTTTCTAAACGGTAGCTCGTATTCAGCTTAACTAGACAACAGAGAAATCCTTAGATCGAAAATTCTAAATTTAGAAGCAGCAATTGAGAAGTTGTTTGCTTTTAATGTCGCCATCACTCAATGCTTCACCCTATGCAGGGAGTCCTCAACGTACAACCACCATTTAGCCCAAAATTCCCATTTTTTAAAAGCAAGACAGTTGTTGAGGGAGTTGTCATGCCCCTGTCAGAGTCTGAATCCAAGGAGGAAGACGAACAGCTGACAGGGAGTAGGAGTGTGGCTCCATTGGCTGTGGAGGAAACTGGGGAAGGACAAAGTCCAACTGGGTAGAGCAGGGGAGAGGTAGAACAAGGTAGAGGGAATTCAGAGGAAGACCCAGGCCCACCCCCTCTTCATCCTAGGGCACGCAGGGAGGAACGGAGAAGAGAGCAACATGGGTTGCATGGTTTACGGGGGAAGAAAGGGCCCTGATTCCCTTCATTAGCCACAACTGGGAAGAGAGTTTAAAAGAAATACATGCTGAGTACAGCAGCTACTGGGAGCAAATGTGAATTTACCTTGTGTTGACTTTGATTATCTGTGTTTCTGGTGTCTTCCCAAACATGTTGAGTTATTGCCATGCCTTCATGTCTGGAATTCTTGCTCCTGCCCTGCCCTGACTAATTACCTCATTTTTACTTTGATTGGACTTATAGTTACAATTTTTGTTGACCATGTTTTGGACTTGATTCTCTGCAGCTAAAGTCTGTTCCTGGGAGATTTTTTTCTCCAACCAGAAGTTAACTAGGACATTGGGGGCAAAATTGGAGCTAATAAAGGGAGTCCTACTGATTATCTGACTGTGTTGCCTTTGTGCCACACTCCAGGTCATCACAGGAGTTGCAACCCCTCCCCCAATCTTCACTGTCCACCAAATGTGCTCAGTTTGGCAGACTGCATCCCTGTTTGCAAAATATGCATTTTAGGAAAAGCATGTACTAAAAATGGGGTAAGCCAGATGTGAAAATACACAGGAACGTTCAACAGAATTATGTGAAGCTTTTGCATTTTTTAATTTATTGTTCATGTATTTAGAAAATCATTGAACCAATTGAGGCACTCCTCCCTAATTGTGTTGTTCAATAAATAAACATATCGAGATCACAGACTGGATTCACTTCGCTCGGGTCTTTAATTTCATTCTCATGAAATCAGATCCAGCTTGGAAAGGACTTCAGAAAGGAAAGGAGGGAGGGAAGAAAGAGGAATGGAAGGAAGAAAGGATCATTTCAAAACAACACACTGCACAATTACTGAAACAAATACCATTCATTATGGCTAGTCTATTTCTGAATATGCAATTCCTCCTATTATAAACAATACCAATTAACACAGGATTAAATCTCTCAGGCAATCTTCTCTCTTCCTTTCAGGTAAGCATTCTGAATTCTCAATGCAATCTTATTTTTTAAACCAGAAGGAGTCATACTATATTAGTAAATACTGGCTAAAGAGGCTTGTTCCTATCACTCCTCAATCATGGCTGGTTCCCCCCCCCCGCTTTTGATAGTATTCCCTCCCTTTTCAATATCACTTCTACTCCAGCTCTTCCAAGGTTAGGGGTTAATTAGTAACTTTCCTTTGAGGCTCTTATCCTGTCCCTCCTGGCTCTGAAATAGAATGGCTTGTCAACACTGATCATTCATGCCTGAAGTGTTTAAGGGGAGAGAAAAAAACAACTGGAGCACAAGAGATGCAAACTATCAAAATATCAGCATTAATCGATCTGATCGTTTCGGATCAATCAGCGGCGCCGGCGGAGCGGCTGCCGGAAGGGCAATGCTGCGGAAGGGAAGAGGAGGAAAATCGGAAGGAAGAATAAAGGAAGGAAGGAAGGAAGGGAGAAAAGAAGGAAGGAAGAGATAGAAAAATGAAGGAAGGAGGGAGGAGGAGATAAATGAAAGAGATAGGCTCAGGAAGGAAGGAAAGGAAGAGGCAAAAGGGAAGGAAGGAGGAGGGAAGGAAGGAAGGAGTTGGCCCCATGGTTGTGAATTGCCCTTTTCACTTTCACTGCCGTTGTTAAGTCATGCAGTCGTTCTGTTAGTATCTGGATTCATTGACTTTGCTGGTCAGGAAGGAGTTGGCCCCATGGTTGTGAATTTGCCCCATTTTACTACTTTTCTTGCTGCCGTTGTTAAGTAATCATTGCAGTCGTTCTGTTAGTATCTGGATTCCCCATTGACTTTGCTGGTCAGAAGATCTGAAAAGTGAATCATGTGACCCTGGGACACTGCACCCATCATAAATATGAACCAGTTGCCAAGCATCTGAATTTTGATCACATGATCATGGGGATGAGGTCATAGGTCACTGTTTTCAGTGCTGTTGTACCTTTGAATGGTCACTAAATGATCTGTTGTAAGTCAAGGACTACCAGTATATCTATACCTGGTTTGTACACCTCATTGTCCATTCATGTTTCCTTGAACACCTCTGCTCTTCAGATACGATTATGACAGTTATCCAGCTTGGATCAAACAAATTTCCAGCAGCTTTTTTCCAAGAGTAGGAAGTGGACGATTCTTGGAAGTTCACAGATATGTTATGTCCTTCAAGCTGTTGATGAACTGCATTATCAGAAAATTGTCTGTCTACCCCTGATGATGTCATGTGATGCCCAAGGACCCTACGCCAATTTGATTACTCCTGTTATGATCACAGCCCTAGCTGTATGTAACATGAAAAGCTGACAAATTATGCACGGAGGTCTAAGGCAATGTTTCAATATTTGAGGAGCTGCCACAAAGAAGAAGGGGGTCAATTTATTCTCCAAAGCACCTGAGGTTCCTCTTCCAGTCATGTTAGCTCAGGAATTCTGGGAGTTGAAGTCCACAAATCTTAAACTTGCCAAGTTTGAAGACCCTTGCCCTACACCATTTCTGACAAATGGTTATCCAATCTCTTCTTAAAGTCTTCCAGTGTTGTAATATTTACAACTTCTGGAGGCAAGTTATTCCACTGATTAATTGTTCTCACTGTCAGGAAAATTTCTCCTTAGTTCTAAGTTGCTTTTCTCCTTGTTTGGTTTCCACCCATTGCTTCTTGTCCTGCCCTCAGGTGTTTTGGAGAATAGCTTGATTCCCTCTTCTTTGTGGCAGCCCCTGAGATATTGGAAGACTGCTATCATGTCACCTTTAGTCCTTCTTTTCCTCAAAGTAGACATACCCAGTTCCAGCAACCATTCTGCATATATTTTAGTCTCCTGTCCCTTAATCATCTTGGTTGCTTTTGTCATGCCCCTGGTGGAGACTGACTCTGAGGGAGAGGAGGAACAGCCGACAGGGAGTGGAAGTGTGGCTCCAGAGGTGGTGGAGGAGGCTGGGGAAGGGCAGAGGCCGGCTGAGCAGTCAGAGGAGGACCCAGGCCCATACCGTATCCATCCTAGGCATGCAGGGAAGAGAGGATCAGGGGGAGGAGAAGGTCATGATCCTCTTCATGGGTTGCAGGTGTGAGATCTGCATAAGAGTCTGGACCTGCGTGCTAACAAATGCTGGAGACAAATTAGTGTTCTATTCCTAGAGAAGGCTTATCTTGGTTGGCGTTCTTCCAACGGACTGTACCTGGTTATCTTCCTGAAGTTGGCAATTATCTATCCTGGTCTGTCGAGGAACTTTATTCAGTGCGGTTTGTTTTTTGCTTCGTTATTGGCTCTTTGAATGTGAACTGTGTTTCTTGCCTTTGAAATGTTATTTTGAAAATAGTTTACTCCTCCACTGTGAACAATTAAACAGTGAAGCCAAGTTGAAGGCATTAAAGGACCTTTATTTACGTTTTGATTTTTGTTATATCTCTGAGATACTCTGGGTCATCACAGCTCTTCTCTGCACTCTTTCTAGAGTCTCAACATCTTTCTTACGTCATGGCGACCCAAACTGGATGAAAATGAGAACAATTAATCAGTGGAATCGCTTCCCTCCAGAAGTTGTTGTGGATGCTCCATCACCACAGGTTTTCCAGAAGAGATAGGACAACCATTTGTCCCAAATGTTTGGGATCTCCTGTTCTAGCAAGGGGTTGAAGTAGGCCTCTTCCCAACTTGTTTTTCTCTTTTATGTTCTACTTCTCTTATTCAACAACTGATCAAAGTTCAGCTGAACTTCAGAAGCCAAAATCAAACAGATGTTCCCATTGAGGCAATTTGCTTTCCTTAGTGATGGTTATTTATTAGCATAAGTGAGACAAATCGCCCTTAAGCCCTAAACATCTGGGAAGAGTAATTTGGGCAAGATACCCATTTGATTGATTGGTTATGTGCCATCAAGTCATATAAAGTCTTCTCACAATTTATTAAGATATATGCTGATGGCTGC
Organism: Naja naja; assembly: GCA_009733165.1. NCBI lineage: Eukaryota > Metazoa > Chordata > Lepidosauria > Squamata > Elapidae > Naja > Naja naja. Next base: position 301,584,515 of record CM019149.1, read on the forward strand.
AAGGACAATTTTGCCCCATGACAGGAAAAGAGACATTTTGCTATTAGTATCAAACTAAGAAAAGCAAACTTGGAAAATTAACAATGCAAACACTAAACAATGTAAATTCAGAACAGAAGTTTGACTAAATTTAACAAGATTGCCTTCCTTACGTCTTACAAGTCACACAATAGGACAAACTCAAATACTTAGAGAATGTCTTTAAGGAGGAAGTATTTGATGTATAGTTAGTAACCAGAAGCAAATTTAATGTTTATAAATAATTTGATGTAATCTCCAGCTGGGTACAGTAGGAGGGAATCTAAAAGTTAACATTTTACTTATTTTTAGTTATTTTTATATGGTCATGTGAAATTATTTTAGATAATGATAAATAGAGACATCAATGTAAATATTAATATTTAGAGTTTTGTAGTGATTGACAATTTCTTCTCAAGGTGATTTAATGAGTGTGGTTTCATATTCAATTAATTATTGAATCAAGGAATTTTAAATTTTATGATAATTGTCAATTCTCTGTTTATTTACACATATTTTATTTTCCCTCTACTCTGTCCTTCCACACATTTCTTTTTCTTTCTTTTGGTAGTCAAGTCTAAATGTTTTAAAATAAATACATTTTTAGATTTTTTTTCTCTTTTAAAAATAAGTTTCAAGTCTTGGCCACCATACAGAGATCATCTCCAGGATGAAGATGATCTCTGATATATCTATGGCATGATTCTTAGAAAAATGAATGAAATATTGCTATTGCTAAGATCATGCTTGGGATTATTTATGAATATTTCTTTCTTTGCTTTTTATTTGACCACGATTTTTTTAAAATTACATTTATATGCCGCCCTTCTCCGAAGACTCAGGGCGGCTTACAATTTTTGGGATACAACCCAGTGTGCTCAGCAATAGCCTTCCTTCCATTGTATATGCCTGCTTATTACTAAGCGGCATTTTTACAAGGTCAGCTTATTGCCCCCAACAATCTTGGGTCCTCAATTTACCTACCCCGAGAGGATGGAAGGCTGAGTCAACCTTGAGCCTGGTGGGATTCGAGCAAACAGTAATTGTAGACAGCTGGATCTTAAGAGCAGGCATTTAACAGCCTGAGCCACCAGCCACCAGCCTGGTGCCAGTGAAGAATAAACAGGAAGAGGAGAAAGAAGGGGGGACAGGAGAAGGAGAAAGGGAAGAAGAAGGAGAAGGAGGAGGAGGAGGAGGAGGAGGGTCTCTGCATAAATTAAAGGAGGTGTTATTTGTTTGTTGTTAGTTTTGTGTGCCACCCAACTCACCTAGAGACAAAATTGTAAGAATGTCCACGAATTAATTTATTACATTTGATTTCTCTCTCTCCTCTGGGATTTCACGTTGGCCCTGATGGAGATTATTCCTTACTCTGTTCTCATGGCAACTGCCCTGTGAAGTAAAGACGGCTTAGAGAATGACTGGTCCAACATCACCCTGGGAACCTCAGTTAAGATGGGCTGCAGCCTGGGTCATTTTAGTCCCAATCTAATGCATTACCCTCTGCAAAATATTGGCTGTTAGCACAAACTGGGATGAAGGAGAAACAGAACTGTTTACTCTGTTTGCCATTCAATGAAAAGGAGATGTTTCTTTTCATTTTTTTTTCATTGTGTTACTTGACTTTTAGTAGTATGGCCTGCAGATCTTTTGCATGTTCAGCTATCAGGGTACTGTCATCAGCAAAGGGCAAGTTAATAACAGAATAATAGAGTTGGAAAGGACCCTGGAGGTCTTCTAGTCCAACCCTTTGCCTCTCCCCTTTTGGATATTGGAATGTAGATTGATCTCTTCTTATCTGTTGGCCATTGTGCCATCCTCTAGATTTGTTGGCATCCCTTGGCTAGAACCTGAATTGAGTTTTTTTCTGAGGTTTGACATATTTCGGTGGGTATTCCAAATGGTGCTGTAGCTTCCCACCTTGGAATGACTGGAGTGTTGATCTAGCTTCATCTTCTAGTACTAGAGATGCATGTGAGTAAGGAATATCTTCAGAGGTATCTTGAATATCGACATTATGAGCCATGGTGGCACAGTAGTTAAACTGCAGTACTGCAGGCTATTTCTGCTGACTCTGGCTACCTGCAATTTGGCAGTTCAAATCTCACCAGGCTCAAAATTGACTCAGCCTTCCATCCTTCTGAGGTTGGTAAAACAAGAACCCAAATTGTTGGTGGCCATAGGCTAACTCTGTAAATTGCTTAGAGAGGGCTGTGAAGCACTGTGAAGTGATATATAAATATAAGTGCTATTGCTATCTCTACCATGTAGTATTTCAGTATCCTTCTTCCACCTTCCTTCGAAGAAGAGGGAGTCAAGCTATTCTCCAAAGACCTGAAGGCAGGACAAGAAGCAATGGATGGAAATTAACCAAGATGAAAAGCAACCTAGAACTAAGGAGAAATTTCCTGACAGTGAGGACAATTAACCAGTGGAACAACTTGTTTCCAGAAGTTGTGGATGCTCCAACACTGGAGATATTTCTGAAATGGTATAGGGTTGCCTGCCTGAACATGGGTGTGGACTAGAAGACCTCCAAGGTCCCTTCCAACTCTGTTATTCTGTTAGTTATTATCTGCCCATCAATGTCCTTTGGCATATTACTTCAAGGTTAGGACCTCCTTCTGAGTTCAGAGATCTTTTGAAAGACTTTTTGTTGTAAGTGTTCTGACCAAGGTTTCCTGAGACATTAACACACATTAGTCCCAAAAACTTTTATTTTATTTCAACGGCTGTGAATTATAATCATTCACAGCCCGTAATGAGTCTCAAACAGTTTGTAAACAGTCCCACAGAAGTCTGCCAAAGTCCTTCAGGATAAGCCTGATAAGCATGCACCTTTATCTTTCTTGAAATGCTGCCAATGACTAAATTAGTTGCACAAGACCAAATGGAGCACAAATTCAACACAGAGCTTCAGGTTTCAAACCAACCAGTACAAACAAAGTTGCTTCCTGCAAAGGTTCATGTCCCTTTGCTCCTCCTTTATGTCTTATGGGAGGGCCAATCACCTCCAAGCCTTATTCCTGAGTCGCGCCTTTTGTCTTAACTCTTCTTGCCTTCTGTTCCTCTGTCTCGCTACTGTCAGATTCTGGAGGCTCCGAGTCAGCACAGAGCTACCAGATGGCCCTGGCCCCATCACTGTATCAGATGCAGGACCCTCGTCCAAGTCTTCCTCAGACTCCCGCACTGGCCCATGTTCCTCCCCACTGTCCAACTCTACTGCCATCTCTGCAGGCTGCTGGCAGACCTCAACAGTAAGGAACTTTTCAAGAAGCATTAAATACTTGAATATGAGATTCTGTTCCTCCCAAATATGCATCTTTACTAAGATGCACAGTATAAACCCGCTTGTCATTCCAACATTAATAATGATAATTAATCTTGCCTGAGTCCCATTTTTGCTGAAGCAGAAAATATATCATTTATCACAAAGGTTTATGAGAACAAAGATTCTTTAATTAGAATGGGGGGTGGCCTTCTATAGACTTGCTCCAGCATCATTTAAAAAAAAAAAAATGCAGCCCAATTCACTGCCTGTATCTGGAATAATACATGAAAACAAATCAAGTTCCCTCATTTCATTTTCAGTAGAGTTGGAAACACAAATGGCTGCTACCTTCTTATTTTTCAACAGAGTGAGATGAAATTCTAGGCATTCTAGACTATTATTGTAGCAAATGTCATTGAAATAGTGTAAGGTTTGAAAGCTATGCAGTTCTGCAATCTAATTTTGTAAAAAAATCTCATTACATCAAAGAATATGTAATATATTTCCAAGAATAATAGCCCCTATTGTGATGTTCATCCCTCTGAGTTCATGTCCTTTAGCATACTAATTCAAGGTTGGGACTTCCTTCTGAGTTTGAACGGTTATGAGAAGAACGGTTGTAGGATTTGGGTAAGGCCACTCTAAAGAAAAAAAGGACTAAGGGGGACATGATAGCAGTCTTCAAGTATTTGAGGGGCTGCCACAAAGAAGAGAACCAACTTATGTTCCAGAGCAACAGATGTCAAGACAAGAAACAATGGATGGAAACTAATAAGGTGACCAACTTTTTTACAGTGAAAAGGAGGACACAAATAAATTGAAGAAAAAAACAAAGCCATCTGCCCGCGGCGCACTCTTGCATGTGGTGCACTCTTGCATATGGGGCACTCTTGCATATGGGGCATTCTTGCATATGGGGCACTCTTGCATATGGGGCACTCTTTGCGCACTTTTATGTGGTGCACTCTTGTGTGCAGCGCACTCTTGCTTACGGCACATTCTTGCATGCGGCACACTCTTGCATGTGGCGCACTCTTGCATATGGGGCACTCTTGCATATGGGGCACTCTTGCATATGGGCACTCTTGCATATGGGGCACTCTTGCGTGCAGCGCACTTTTGCGTGTGGTGCACTCTTGTGTGCAGCGCACTCTTGCTTATGGCACATTCTTGCATGCGGCATACTCTTGCATGTGGCGCACTCTTGCATATGGTGCACTCTTGCGTGCAGCGCACTTTTGCGTGTGGTGCACTCTTGTGTGCAGCACACTCTTGCTTACGGCACATTCTTGCATGCAGCACACTCTTGCATGTGGCGCACTCTTGTGCATGGTGCACTCTTGCCCACGGTGCACTGTTGCGCACGGGGCACTCTTGCACGTGGCACACACTCTCAAAACAATTCTCCTGTGTGGAGCACATGCGTCTCATAATCGCATCTTGCCACACTGTACCGAGCCTTGATAAATCATCATGTCAAATACAAATATGTCACATCACACACAACAGATCGGATCGGCATCGATCAAATATGGAGATTTACACATTAGTCTTCCAATATCAAAAGGAGGACATGTAGGAGGACACTTTTTGAGAGAGGACAGAACTTACAAAAGAAGGACTGTCCTCCCTAAAGGAGGACTGTTGGTCACCTTAAAACTAATCAAAGAGAGAAGCAACCTAGAACTAAGGAGAAACTTCCTAACAGTGAGGACAGTTAACCAGTGGAACAGCTTGCCTTCAGAAGTTGTGGGTGCTCCATCACTGGAGGTGTTTAAGAAGAGAACGGACAGCCACCTATCTGAAATGGTATTGTCATGCCCCCTTCAGAGTCTGGATCTGAGGAGGAATACGAACAGCTGCCAGGGAGCAGGACAGTGGCTCTGTCAGATGTGGAGGAGGCTGGGGAAGGGCAAAGTCTGGCTGCGCAGAGCAGGGAAGAGGTAGAACAAGGGAGAGGTGGTTCATCCTAGAGCATGCAGGGAAGAACAGAGAAAAGAGCAACATGGGTTGTGTGGCTTACAAGGGAGGAAAGGGCCCTGATTCTCTTCACAAGGTGCACCTGGGGATGAAGTTTAAAGGAGAGGCAGATGGGAGCGGGGTTGTCGGGAACAAACGTTGAGTTCACCTAGTGTTGGCTGCTGTTATCTGAGTTACTGGCATCCTCTCAACTGGTTTGATTTACTGCCATTACTTCCCTTCTGGAACTCCTTAACTTGCCCTGCTGAATTTATTACCTTATCTTGCTTTGTTGGACTTATATTTTAAAGTTTTCTGTTTACACGGTTTTGGATTGGAATATCTGCAGCCAAAGGCAGTTGCAGGCTCCTGGGAGAGTTTTTCTCCAGACCGGAAGGTAACAAGGACATTGGGGGCAAAGTTGGAGCTAATAAAGAGACCTCTACTTAATATCTGGCTGGGTTGCCATTGTGCCACACCCACACCCAGTGCTTGAGCAGGTGGTTGGATTAGAAGACCTCCAAAGTCACTTCCACCTCTATTCTGATTCAAGTTCAGATATAATGTGAAAATATTTCTCCAAAGGAAGAATTTTGCAAGGTGTTCTGAAAGTTATTCAGTTGCTGCATGTAATATGAAAGCTGGGTAAGAAGACACTTTTAGGAGGCTTTAGAGTCTTTAGATAAGGCAGAACAAAAGACAATGAATTTGTGTAAGAAATCAAATCAGATCCAAGCACTGAAGGGCTGGAGCCATGATGGCGAACCTATGGCATGCATGCCACAGGTGCCACACAGAGCCATTTGTGTGGGCACATGAGCCCCAGCCAAACTTACCTGCACTGCACATGTGCTCACCTCCCAGCTAATTTTCGGCCAATTTGAGGCCGTTTTTGCCATCCCAGAGGCTCAAGGGAAGCCTCCGCAGCCTCAGGAATCCAAAAAAATGGGCCTTCCGGAAATAGCGGAAATGTCAAAATGGGCCTGTTTGCAGCCTCCCAAAGCTGCAGAAGCTTCCCTTGAGCCTTCAGGAGAGCAAAAACAACCTCAAATGGACCAAAATCAGCTGGGAGGCACAAACATGTGCAGTGCAGGTAAGGGGGTGGGGCAGGGGCAGGGGTGGGATTCTACCAGTTCTTACTTATTCACTAGAACCGGTTGTTAACATTCTAAGCAGTTCGGAGAACCAGTTGTTAGAAGAAATTACTGGCCTAATCCTGTAAGGAAGGCAGGAAGGAAACATTCTGGTGTTGCTTACAGAAACTGCCTCTCCGTTAACCCTTATTACATTCTTGGCAGGACTAGACTTCCTGTCTCAGGAACGTCTCTGGAGTTTTTCCCCCTCCTTTGCTGGTACTTTGCTTGTGTGGAGTGACCATTCAAAGTTACAATGCCACTGAAAAAAGTGACTTATGACCCTTTTTCACACTTATGACTGTTGCAGCATCCCCACAGTCATGAGAGGCCAGGCGAGGAGATGCATGCCTCAATGTGAGTGTTTCTTGTTGTTTCTTGTTTATTTGGTCTTATATGCCGCCCTATCTCCCTGGGAACTCAGGGCGGCTCACATCATAAAAAACATACAGTACAAAAGTTAAAAGAAATTGAAAAGTTATTAAACCCAATACGACCAAACAAATTATCTAAAACCCCAAAACATGACATTTAAAAACTAAACCCCACCCACCTCAGTCCAGGCCTGCTTGTTCAAATAACCAGGTCTTTAGGTCTTTAGGTGATATTGAGTTGGCCACACCCAGCCAATAACATGACCACCAAGCCATGTCCACCCACCCAGTCACATGCCCACTAAGCCATGCCCACCACCTAAGCCATGCCCACAGAACCGGTTGTTAAAATTTTTGAATCCCATCCCTGGGCAGGGGTGTTGCACGCACATGCACAGGGGGACAGGGTGCATTGCATTGTGGGTGCTGGCACGCATGCGTGCACATTTGGCACACCACAACAAAAAGTTTCGCCATCCCTGGGATAGAGAATCACACAAGAACACATCTGAAGGCCCTTTTGAAGCTGGTTCAGAGAAAGAGAAGCTGAAACTGGGACCATCTGGTTCTTCATTTAACTAAGAAAGAAAGACGCAAATTCTAAACCACAGGTCTCCAAACTTGGACACTTTAAAACTTGTGGACTTCAACTCCCAGAATTCTCAGGTCACCCCCTAGTCCTTCTTTTCATTAAACTAGACATACTCAGTTCCTGCAACCATTCTTTATAAGATTTATTGATTGATTGATTGATTGATTGATTGATTGATTGATTGGGATTTCTATGTCGCCCTATCTCCCGAAGGACCCAGGGCGGCTCACAATGATAAAAAAATGTAATACAAATATTAAAAAAACAATTAAATTTGAAATCCCAATAACCAATTAAAATTAATAACAACTATTACTAAAATCCCATCCCTTCCATCAGTCCAGGTTGGCAAGTTGGAAAAGCCATGTTTTCAGGCCACGACGGAAGGATTGGAGGTCAGGGGCCACCCGAAGCTCCAGGGGCAGCTGATTCCATAGGGTGGGTGCTCCCACAGAGAAGGCCCTACCCCTAGGGGTCGCCAGCCGACATTGTCTGGCCGATGGCACCCCAAGGGGGCCCTGCCTATGGGAGCGCATGGGACATTGGGAGGCCATTACTGGCAGTAGGGTCTCCCACAAATACCCCGGTCCTTTCAGTCTCCAGTCCCCTAATCACCTTTGTTGCTCTTCTCTGCACTCTTTCTAGGGTCTCAACACCTTTTTTACATCGTGGCGACCAAAAACTGGATGCAGTATCCCATGTGTGGCCTTACCAAGGCATTATAAAGCAGTGTTAACACTTCACATGATCTTGATTCTATCCCTTCTGATTATGCAGAAAATTCATCATAATCCAGGTTACATGAAATCACTCAATATTCTCGGAAGAATTTTTGACTGCAAAATCTCCTCGGTGCATTAAGAAGCAAAATGTCACCAGGAGCATTGTTTAAGAAGTGACAACATGGAACATGCCTAAAGGAAGATCTGGAAGTTGTGAGTGCCAAACCTTTACAACAAGGGAAAGATTTAGAATTAGAGCAGTGTCAGTCCTTTTAGTAGTAGTAGTAGTAGTAGTAGTAGTAGTAGTAGTAGTAGTATTACAACTCTGTAAAACTGTTTGGCAATTTGTTTTCTTGATTTGCATGTGCATTCTTTCTTTTTATCGGTGTCTTAAGCACTTCAGCTGTGAATGGTACCTATTGAATTTCAAGGACTTAATTAATTTTAATATAATGTCCGATGGTACAATTTGCTGTGCAAAGGGGATTAACTCCTGAACAGTTGAGCTGTAAAAGTAAATACAAAAACTATATAGATAATGGAAAGGGGGAGAAAATCCCATCTAGAGCCTGATTTGCATTTATATGGTTGCCATAACTGTAATGAGGTTCAATTTGTTTAATGGTCAACATATATTGTCATAAATAGTGAGAGTTGCTAGAAATCACCGGGGGGCAGTTCTGTTTCACACAGATCTGAATATTTGTGGGATTTAAAACACACTGTGATGTAGGATAAAAGCAGGCAGAGTTATGCGGGTGATCTCCAGTGATGGAGCACCTACAATTTCTGAAGACAAGCTGTTCCACTGGTTAATTGATCTTACCATTAGGAAGTTTTTCCTTAGTTCTGGGTTGCTTCTTTCCTTGATTAGTTTCCATCCATTGTTTCTTGTCCTGCCTTCTGGGGCTTTGGCGAATAGGTTGATTCCCTCCATTCTGTGGCAGCCCCTGAGTTATTGAAACACTGCCATCATGTATCCCCTAGTCCTTCTTTTCATTAGACTAGATATACCCAGTTCCTGCCATCGTTCTTCATATCTTTTAGCCTCCAGTCCCCTAATCACCTTTGTTGCTCTTCTCTGCATGCTTTCCAGAGTCTCAACATCGTGGAAACCAAAACTGGGTGCAATATTCCAATTGAAGACTTACCAAGGCATTACAAAGTGGTATTAACACCTCATGTGAACTTGATTCTTATCCTTGGTTAATGCAGTCTAGGACTGCACTGGCTATTCTTTTATTTTCTATATTCTTCTCTAACTCTTTTTTGCCTTAGCTCCTTCAGTCTCTTTTGGTTTCCCAAACACAAACTGCCTTCTCACTTCCAAACCAACCCCACCTCATCCTGCTGCCTCTCTGCTCAATTTTCATAGCTACCAGTTGCTGGACCAACTAGGGAAATGTCTTAAAGGCACAGGGGACCAGCAGGCCACGTGTTGGACTTTTTGAAAGTAGCCTGTCCTCTTCCAGTGACAACAGTGAGTGAAAAATCCAGGTTATGCTCATACAATGTCAATCTGCATGCTTGGTAAATTGAAGGCTGATGACAGAAAACTGAAGATGGATTAGAAAACAGTAACAAGAAGTATCATGGATTGCAAACTAACCACCTAATCAATCTCTGACCAAATAACATGGTGACTGCTTTCTTAAGGACATGATCAACCAGCAGAAACTCATTTACTTTGGATAGATGAATGTAAGAGGATGATCAACAAGAAGAATGATTGGGTTTGACATGGTTGAGGCAGGTAGAGGAAGGGAAAGACAAGGATTTAGGCATGTCAATGGGATTAAAGGGATTACGGGATTCTCCTGTGAAGTTTTACAAGAGATGGTTTAAGATGGGGAGCATTGGTGGTGCAGTGGTTAGAATGAAGTACTGCAGGCTACTTCTACTGACTGCCGGCTGCCTGCAGTTTGGCAGATCGAATCTCACCAGGCTCAAGGTTGACTCAGCCTTCCAGCCTTCCTACGGGGTAGTGATCCGCTCTGCTGTGCAAATCAGCTGAGTTAAAAAAGAAACAAGCAAATATAGGACAGGAAAGGGCGGGGTGTGTGGGCAGGGCCTAAATGTTCACCAGAGCTACCAGTTCAGTAGAACCGGTGCGAACTGGCAGCACCCTACCACTGCGTAAAATGAGGACACTATGCTGACTCTGCAAACTGCTTAGAGAGGCTATAAAGCACTGTGAAGCAGTATACAAGTCGAAGTGTGATTGCTATTTGTCTATAGAGATTCTCAGTCATTCAGGTCATGGTTGTCCCAAAGATGATTTTTCAAGAGGCGACTGGACTTTCTTGTCTTTTCTTCTTTTCTTCAAAGAAAAACCAGAAAGTCCAGTTAAGTTAGAACCTAACTTAAATAAAAATCATCAACATCTAATACTTCATATTATAACTGCTGCTAGAATTTCCTTCGCCCAAAATTGGAAACAGGCTACAACCCCCACAGAAATCACAGTAATTAATAAGGTATTTGAATGTGCCGAATTGGTCAGATTGACGATGTTACTAAAAAATAAGGAAGAAGGAGAATATTACAAGATATGGGATGTTTGGTACAAATGGCTAAGGAAAAGACTCAAAGATGTCAAATGATAGTGAATGAGAAATCACAAAGTAATATTGTTTATGTTTAAATATTTATGTATATATGTATAAAAATGCTTAGAACAAGGGAAAACTTCATAAAGTTATGGATAACAAAGTTATGGATGTTATTAACCAAAGTAAACACTGTTAGAATATCGTTGCAAAATGTGGAAATTTGTTTTTAATTGTTGAACCGTTGAAGAAATAAATTTCTAAAAAGAAAATATACCACTCTATAAAGCCTTAGTAAGACCACACCTAGAATACTGCATCCAGTTTTGTTCACCACATTATAAAAAAGATGTTGAGACTCTAGAAAAAGTGCAGAGAAGAGCAACCAGGATGATTAAGGGACTGGAGACTGAAACATACAAAGAACGGTTACAGGAACTGGGCTTGGCTAGTCTAGGGAAGAGAAGGACCAGGGGAGACATATAGCAATCTTCCAATACTTGAGGGACTGCCACAGAGAGGAGGAAGGGGTCAAGCTATTTTCCAAAGCACCTGAAGGCCAGACAAGGAATAATGGATGGAAACTGAACAAGGAGAGATTTAACCTGGAAATAAAGGAGAAACTTTCTGACAGTGAGAACAATCAACCAATGGAACACCTTGCCCTCGGAAGTTGTGACAGCTTCATCACTTGAGACCTTCAAGAAGAGATTGGACTGCCATTTGTTAGAAATGGTGTAGGGTCTCCTACTTGGGTGAGGGTTTGGACTAGATGACCATCTGGGAAAACACGAATTTGAGAGTTCTGGGTTTTCCCTTCCCAAAAGATAAATCTTTTGGGAAGACTAAGTGGAGCAAGTGGCCAGTTTTAAGTTTCTGGATGTTACCCTAAAAGAGGACCTGACCTGGGGTTGCTCACATTGCAGCACTGGTCAGAAGGGCCCAGCAGAGATTATACGACCTGAGACTTCTCAGAAAACAACAATTGAATGAAAAACTCCTGGTGACCTTCTACTCCTGCACCGTAAAGAGCATTTTAACTTACTGCACCTCTGTGTGGTTTGCCAATTGCATAGTGGCAGATAGGACAGCACTCCAGAGGGTTAACCTCATTGCCCCTCAGAGGATCATGGGTTGCCCTCTCCCCTCTTTGGAAGAGCTTTATAGCTCCCACTGCCTTAAGAAAGTTCAAAACATTCTCAAAGATCCATCTCATCCTGGGAACCCTTTTTTGAACTATTACCATCTGGCAGATGGTACAGAATAATAAAAACAAGGACCAATAGGCTGAAAAACAGCTTCAATCCCAGGGCAGTAGCTCTTTTGAATTCTGCTGTATAGTGCAGTATTGGTGCGGTGTTGGGGTTTTTCGGTTCAATGTGTGGAGGGTGAAAGATGTGTGTCTGTGCTTATTTTCATGGTCACGGTCATGATGTGCACTGAAGATGGTGTTTGATTTTGTTGTACGAGGTGCAGTGATAATAAAGTAAACTAAACTAAATCAAAGACCCATCCCCTTCACCCATCAGTCCATCACATGGTCCAATCAAATCTTGGCCCCAACTGGAGACATCCTCCCAGTCACTCCCCTCCAGATGCAGGGCAACATGTCCTTTGTCTCTCTGAGAAAGAATGTTGTTGTATCTAGTCTTCTACCCCACTATGAAATCCCCTTCCCAAATTCCCAGGCACTGAATGTGGCAGCCTTGAAGCTTCCAAGTAAAATATCGCTTCCAAGTAAAATATCGCTTCCAAGGCTGACACCCCTGCTGTATGACATCAGTTGTATTTTCACCTTCTTGAGATGATAACTTGCTCCGGCCTATGCAGGGTGGAAAAACTATTCTGAGAAGGCACCAAAATTCCTAAAACGTGCCTAATCAAAGCATAACGCAGACAGTTTGAATAAATCATCTAATAGAGGCATAAGCTGAAAAGCAGAGAGAAATGAAGACCGTTTTGCTCCATAGCCTGCTTAAGAGTTTGTGCTATGAATGCTAAGGTCAAGAGAATGAAAATCAATAGTGGAAACAATATTATAAGCACTTCTTTATCTTGTTTGATGGCTATGGCTGAATGATTCGGAGATGAAGGGTTTTGTACAAGTGGTAGTCTGACAGGAGTTTCATTCTTCTCATCTGAAAAGGGAGGGAAGTCCATCATAACAACAGCAAAAAAACAAAAACAAAAAAACTCAAAGCTAAGTTGTTCTGATGGTTAAGGTACCAGGTGGGAAATCCAGGAGACTGTGAGTTCTAGTCCTGCCTTAGCCACAAAAGCTGGCTGGGTGACTTTGCACCAATCAACAGGAGACAATGGGTTCTAGTCCCGCCTTAGTCTTGAAAGCCGGCTGGGTGACTTTGTGACAATCAACAGGAGACAGTGAGTTCTAGTCCCACCTTAGGCATGAAAGTGGTTGGGTGACTTTGTGCCAATCAACAGGAGACAGTGAGTTCTAGTCCCACCTGAGCCATGAAAGCTGGCTGGGTGACTTTGTGACAATCAACAGGAGACAGTGAGTTCTAGTCCCACCTTAGGCATGAAAGTGGTTGGGTGACTTTGTGCCGATCAACAGGATACTGAATTCTTCTTCAGTTCTAACTAACTGGTAGGGAATGAAAGGATTTATATGCAGTCAACATGGTTGGACACTCAGAGTGCTAACATCCAGATGTCTGCAAAGAGTATAAATCGTTCTATTCTCCATCAGTCAGTTAGAACTGAAGAAGCTTCTTGGATGAGAAGCAAAATGTTTTCAAAAAAAAAAAAACCAGGAAAGTCCAATTGCCTTTTGGAAAAGCACCTTTGAGATACCCAATTGTCCTTGATGTAGATATCTGGAGAACATTTCTGAAGGTGATTGAAGAGGAAAGTCATAAGTAGGAAGGCAGCAGCCAAAAAAAGCTATTACAATTCTTGGTTGGAGGCATAGAATCAAAATCATGTGAAGTATTAGTACCGCTTTATAAACCCTTAGTAAGGCCAGACCTGGAATACTGCATCCAGTTTTGGTCACCATCTTACAAAAAAGAGGTTGAGACTTTGGAAAAAATGCAGAGAAGAGCAACTAAGACAATTAAAGGCCTGGAGAATGAGACTAAAACATATGTTGCAGGAACTGGGTATGGATAGGCAGGACTGGGGGACAAGAAGAATTCCAGTATTTGACATAGAGTAAATTATTCTAAAGGCCTGGAGAATGGAGACTAAAACATATGAAGAACGGTTGCAGGAACTGGGTATGGATAGGCTAGAGAAAAGAAGGACTGGGGGGACATGGTAGAAGAATTCCAGTATTTGAGGGGCTGCCATAAAAAAGATGGGGTAAATTATTCTCCAAAGCACCAAAGGGCAGGACAAGAAACAATGGATGGAAACTAATCAAGGAGAGAAACAAGCTAGAATTAAGGAGAAACTTCCTAACTTTGAGAACAATTAACCAGTGGAAAGAAAGATGCCTCCAGAAATTGTGGGTGTTCCATCACATTCATCTGAAATGGTATAGGGCCATGATGGCGAACCTATGGCACATGTGCTGGAAGTGGTACATAGAGCTATCTCTCTGGGCATGTCAGCTGTCACAGGTTGCTCTTCCAGTTTCTGGCATGTGCTGGCCAGCTGGTCTTCATGCATGCATGCTCACTGGCCAGCTGGTTTTTGCACATGTGGGACCACTGGAAACCAGAAGAGCTGTTCCCATTGCATGCATGTACACCAGCCACCTGGTCTTCCAGTTCCTAATGCGAATGCACGCGCGAAGACCAGCTGGCTGGCACGCACATTAGAAACTGGCCAGCCAGCTGGCCTTCACATGTGCATGTGTGTTAGAAGCTGAAAGACCAGGTGGCCAATGTGCATGTGTGCACCAGGAGCTGCTCTTCTGGTTTTCCGCATGCACATGTTTCAGCACCAGTTCCTTTTCACCGTGCGTGTGCAACGATTTTGGCACTTGGTGCCAAAAACGTTAACCACCACTGGTATAGGGTCTCCTGTTTGGACTAGAAGACCTTGAAGCTCTATTCTGAATTTGAAAACACTCCTTGAGGTGCACCCATGTTCTAAGTCTCAACTATACCGTTCTTCCAAAGAGATATATTTTCACTTCCTTTCTGAAGCTTGTAGATGCAGAATTTTTCATCATGTCTCACATCAGGACATCCAGCCTACCGCTCAAGACTGCCGTGCATTTTAAGCCATGTATTGAAGGGTCTGGCTGGGTGTAATCAGCTGTTGATTCATTAAGCCATCTTTCTGAATCGCATTGCTGGTCCTTCTTCTCCCCTCGAGCTCATTGCACAGCTGAAGCATGCTATCTGTCACCATAAACCCACTGCCTGTCTTGACGCCGTTGTTTAATTAAACAACAGAGATAATTTCCAGGCCTTGTTGCAGTATAAATATTGTCCGATGCTTCAGCTCCATTTAAGCCTAACAGGAAAATATGAATAATGAGGCGGGGTGTGAAATATATACAGCTCAGCAAAACAACCTACACAAATACTAGCTGGTGTTGATTTTTCCACTTGGTTTCAGGGGACAAGGAAGGTCGGTGTAGGAGAAAGCCATTCAGATTTTTCTTAGTGTTGGACACATCTGATTCTTTTTTCTTCTTCTTCCTAGTTCTCACTGAGTTCGACGAAAGAGAATTGGCCATTGAAATTTCTTCCATAGATAAGAAGTTCTTCTGGAGTGTTTATTTCTCCCCTTCCTTCTTTACTCCCTTCCCTTCCATTTTGTTCTTCTCCCCTCCCCTCTTGTCCACTGAACTTCCCTCCACCCCAGGGGTGGGCTTCAAAAATTTTAGCAATGGGTTCTCTGCCTGGTTGCTGGGTGGGCGTGACCATGGTGGGTGTGGCCTAGTTGGTCTCCTGCACCTCCCCGGGCTCCAAGGCTCTCTGGAAGCCAAAACGGCACATTTCCACCCTTCCTGAACTTCTGGGAGGCCTGTTTCTGCCCTCCCTGAGCCTCCACGCATGCCTTACACTTACCTGCATCCAAAATGGGCCATGTGGGGACTGCTGGGAAGGGCGGGATGGGATGAGCTGGGCTGGGCCAGCCAGGAATGGGATTTGAGGTTCTCCAAATTGTGCAGAATTTTAGCTAGGAGCTCTCCCAAACCCCTGCAAACCCCCAGTAGCCCACCCCTGCTCCACCTCCTTCCAATTCATTCTCCTTCCCCTTCCTCTCCCCTCCTCCCCTCCCTTCTCCTCTCCATTCTTCTCCTCTCATCCTGTCCACTCTCCTATCTTCCCTTCCCTTCCAGTTTATTCTCATTCCCTCCCCGCTCCTGTCCCCTCAATTTTTGAGGAGCTGATGGTGGTGTCATGCTCCTGTCAAAGTCTGAATCTGAGGAGGAAGATGAACAGCTGACAGGGAGTGGGAGTGTGGCTCCCTTGGCTGTGGAAGAAACTGGGGAAGGATAAAGTCTGGCTGGGCAGAGCAGGGCAAGGTAGAACAAGGGATAGGGAGTTCACAGGAGGACCCAGGTCCACCCCTCTTCATCCTAGGGCATGCAGGGAGGAACAGAGAAGAGAGCAATGTGGGTTGTGTGGGTTATGGGGGAGGAAAGGGCCCTGATTCCCTTCATTAGCTACACCTGGGAATTAGAGTTTAAAAGAGATGCAAGCTGAGTGTGGTGTCTGCTGGGAACAAACGTAAGTTTATCTTGTGTTAACTTTGATTATCTATGCTCCTGGTGTCTTCTCAACTGTGTTGAGTTATTGCTGTGCCATCACATCTGGAGTTCTTGCTCCTGCCCTGCCAGACTAATTACCCCATCTTGCCTTGATTGAACTTATAGTTACAGTTTTTGTTCCCCATGTTTTGGACTTGATTCTCTGCAACAAAAGGCTGATCGTGGGAGAGATTTTTTCCAGCCCAGAAGGTAACCAGGACATTGGGAGCAAAGTTGGAGCTAATAAAGGGACTCCTACTGATTATCTGACTGTGTTGCCTTTGTGCCACGCTCGGGTCATCACAGATGGTTGTGGCTCTTCTTTCAGGACCATCTTCAGTGAAGGTTCTGAGGTTGATCTTTTCCTACCCTCTCTTGAGTGAAGCAGGGTTTTCCCCTCCTAGTGTCATCCAACCACAGGTCCGTTCAATTTAAAAAAATGAGAAAGAGAGAAGAGAGCTTTAACCATCTCCATGGAGGCAAGGCAGAAGGAACTTCTTATAAAATATATTAGAAACCCTGTTATTATCCTCATCAAAGCAGGAATTGATTTCAAATGGAGCTTTTGTGGCATCTTATGAAATTGCATTCTGGGCTATAATTATATTTTAATGGGGCTTTTAAGGCATGTTCTTCTAAGAAGAAAATGATCATGTTCACTCGCTGTTTCCTCACATTCTGCATTGTTTCCAAAGATTGCCATTTTCCCTTTATTGTGGTTAATGATTATTGGAAAATAACAGTCCACAGGTTGAGTAGAAATAACATTCTTTTTTTTTGTTTTTGTTTACTGTTGATTTGCCCTTTGAAAAAAAACATGTCCTGTCAAGCAACAGGATATATTAAAAACAATAATTATAATCTATGTTTGAACGTGATGGGAATTTTTTTTAAAGTAGCCTTCCTTCCCTATTTAAAACTCTAGCATTGAATGAGGATAGTGGGAATATTTTATTGATGTGATAATTTTATTTTCATGGTGCAAGAATTATTATGACATGATCACTTGGTGGAAATCCACATGAATCATAAAATCATATTAAAATCCATTCTACAATAATTGTCAAGATGTTTTGTCATGTCCAATTTACAGTTTTTATTAATTTAATGACCACTGTGTTAATCCCAGTAAGGACTCAGGAGCAACATGGATGAAATACAGTGTGGGAAGAAGGAAGGAAAAAAAGGAAGGAAGGAAGAATGAAAAAGAAGGAAGGAAGAAGGAAGGAAGAAGGAAGGAAGGAAGGAGAAAGGAAGGAAGAAGGAAGAGGAAGGAATGGAGGAAGAAAAGGAAGAAGGAAGGAAGAAAGGGAAGGAAGGAAGGGGAAGGAAGGAAGGAAGGAAGGAAGGAAGGAAGGGAAGGAAGGAAGGAAGGAAGGAAGGAGAGAGGAAGGGAGAGGAAAGAAGGAGGGACAGAGGGGGGAAGCGGAAGGGAAAAGAAGAAGGAAGGAAGGTTATTCATTTTCCTAACTTCCTTTTAAAAGAAAACTTCATACTTCTTCACTTACAACTAACTTAATATTTTCTTTAAATATCTCCATTGGGGTGAATAGAAGACCTGAGTTCCCCAAACAACTGATTTTTTTTTCCAGGAAGAATTCAGCTTCTCCCATCTCACAAAGGGTAGTCCTGATCTTAATTAGGCCATTTTTAAAAGCATTGTTGTAGTGGTTTAAAGCACCATACTTGAAACTGGGAGACTTAGGAATACCAGTCTTGTCTTGTTGGAAGAAATGTCCACCTGGGTTCAGTTCCAAGTGGGAAGAAAGACACTGGAAACATGGAGATTGCTTGGAAGGATGATTTAATGGTGGGGTTTGAAACCCACATGGGGTTTGAAGTCCTGGGCAAAATGGACCACATGGGTGGGAGAGATTTATACCCTCTCTTGGGCCTTTAACTTGCTTCCTGTTCCTGTGGCAAGAAATGTATTTTGATTGGTTGTCAGACTCCCATGGGGTCACGCCAGGATAATTTTGTAGGATGTGTCAACTGTTCCGATCCAACCCTGTTACCAGCAAGAAAATCTCAAACAAACACAGCAACTCAAACCTTCACAGCTTCAATCTACAAATAAACTTCTTTGTAGATAAAAGATGGCTTGCAGCCAATTAGTCCAACCAGGAAAGCCTTGACAGGATTCTTCAGATAAGCCGGAGTCTCTACACACAATGCTGGGTCCTTAGAATGTTTTTTGCCTTCTGCAAAGGCAAAAACCTTTTGAAACTAGGCTTATATTCCCTGGAGGGAGGGGCCATTACATTGCATCCTTACTCCCGAGTCGCCTGTGCTGCTCCAAATGTTCTCTTCTACGAATCACGTGCACTTGGCACAGGCTCCTCGAGAACCTCCTAATCACTGCTGCCAGCTCCCACAATCCCTGAAGGCAGTAGTCCACTCCCTGACGGTCCTGGCCCCTCATCCGAGTCCTCACTCTCCTCCACCGTCAGCACCTGCTGCCGGCTAACCACAACAGTTAACATTGACTCAAAGCTGTGATGACCCGTAGTCTCTCAAAATAACCCAAAACCCAAAACTTGAATTACAGTCCAGGAATGCCTTCAACACTGTTTTATTAGTCACAGTTTAAAGTCCCAAAAGTAATGAATGAGGCAAAAGGAAAACAAGAACAAACCGTCTCAGCAAGAGTTCTGAAGCAAACCAAGATAAGTAATCATATGTTCCAAGCAGATACCCAGGGAAAGTCCTTGGGAAGAATGCCAACAAATAGAAACCTCCTTCAAAGGAAACACTAACTTTGACTCCAGCAATTCTGACTATGCAGTTACAAACTTATATACATAGCTCCCAGCTGTAAGCCCTGAGGAGGATCATGGCCGTCTCCTCCCGAGTAGACCACGCTTTTCCCTGATCCTCTCCTCCCTGTGTGCCCTGGGATGGATAGGGGATGGGCCTGGATCCTCTTCTGATTGCTCAGCCGGCCTCTGTCCTTCCCCAGCCTCCTCCACCACCTCTGGAGCCACACTCCCACTCCCTGTTGTCTGTTCCTCCTCTTCCTCAGAGTCAGTCTCCACCAGGGGCATGACAAAGCTAGTTTACACAGGTAGTCCTAGATGATAACTCTTCATTTGGCAAAGTTACAACAGCACTGAAAAAAAGTGATGTAAGACTGGTCCCGCAATTATGACCATCACAGAATCCCCATGTTCACGTGATTAAAATTCAGGCGACTGGCTACCAGCATGTATTCGTGATGGTTGCAGCATCCTGGAGTCTCTCTTCTTTCCAAACTCTCACAATTCATGTGTAGAAGATTCCTCTGAGTGGTTCACCTAGTCCTATCTGAGGACTTGAGGACAAATTCAGTTGATTGTATACAACAGGGGCGTCAAACTCAATTTCAGGGAGGGACGCATCAGGTTGGTGTTTGATCTTGTGGGGGGGGCATTGGCAGGGTGGGCATGGCCAGCATGATGTCACTTGCGTTGGGGGGTGCCTGTGGCGGCCCGAGTGCTATGCCAGCGAAACAGGCTCCCGAGCTCCGTTTTTTGCTGCCATGTCCTCCTGCAACCTTCTGGCAGTGAAAATGGAGCTTGGGAGGGCTGCGGGAAGAAGCACCGCGAGCCAGTCCTTTGCTGTTTCCAGGGCAGCCCCTCAGCCAGATCTAAGTACCCCATGGGCTGGATCCGGCCCAGGCCTTGAGTTTGTCAGCCCTCATATACAAGGTGTGCAGAGCAGTGCTGGGATTCAAAAAAATTATTACTGGTTCTGTGGGTGTGGCTTGGTGGGTGTGGCAGTGGAAGGATACTGTAAAATCTCCATTCTCTCCCTACTCCTGGGTGAAGGTTACTGAAAAATCCCATTCCCTCCCCACCCCACTAACCTGCTTTCCAGCTCCAGTCTCCTGTGCAGGGCAACCAAAGAAGACCCAGCTGACCAGCTGGGATTCAGGAGGCAGAGAATAGATGTGGTATTTGCTGGTTCTCCGAACTACTCAAAATTTTCACTACCGGTTCTCTAGAATGGGTCAGAACCTGCTGAATACCACATCTGGTGCAGAGATGCAGAACTGATCCAATCCTATTATCTCACAGCTGACTTGCTCCGATCCGCCTCTTCTCATGCATCTTAATTATTCTCTTTGTTTCCTCCTCTTTTCCTGTCTCGGCAAATTCTAGCTGCGATGGATTTTCTTTCCCAGCGATTGTCAGGAAGCAAAGAAAGGCTAATGAGAACATATTGTTGCAACAGCCGCCTATTAGTAGAACAGTGGGTGGATGCTCAAGTGAGCCTTTCCAGAAACGGAAACACGGATGTAGGATTTATTGAAACACCGTCCTGGGTTTTATAACTGTGGGAAATGGGGGCGTTTTCGTATGTCTGTTGCTCATTTCTATGAGCAGAGTGCAGAGTGGAAGGAAGGATGTCAACCCTTCCTTCCTTCCCCTCTTTCCGTCTTTTCACTTCCCATTCCTCCCTCCTCCCTCTGCCCCCTACCCCCTCCTTCCTTCCTTCCTTCCTTCCTTCCTTCCTTCCTTCCTTCCTTCCTTCCTTCCTTCCTTCCTTATCTTCCTTATCTTCCTTATTTTCTAAAGCACCAGAGGGCAGGATAAGAAACAGTGGGTGGAAACTAATCAAGGGGAGAGAAACCTGGAATTAAGAAGAAACTTCCTAACAGAGGAATGGCTTCTCTCCAGAAATTGTGGGTGCTTCATCACTGGAGATTTTAAAGAAGAGACTGGACAGCCACATGTCTTAAATGGTACCTGGTCTCCTGCTTGAGCAGGGGATTGGACTAGAAGACCTCCAAGATCCCTTCCAGCTCCATTCTGATTGATTGACTCCTTCCTTCTTCCCTCCCTCCCTCCCTCCCTCCTTCCTTCTGCCTTTCCTCCCTCCCTAAAAATGGCTCAGTTTCCTTATTTTAATTTGTTCTTTCCTTTATTCTGCTCAAAAAAATAGCTCTAATCTTACCCTGTTGTCTCTAGAAATTTCATCCACCCCTGGAAAGTTTTAATAGCATTTCAAGTTGAGAGGAGACTGTCACATATCTACCTACCTTTCCCTTCCCGCAAGTAGGGACAATGTCTTCCGTAATGGTCTATTTGGTATTTTCAGATCTGCAACCTGCTACTGCTGAGAAATGATGCCAACATATGCCTTTTTATTTCCTAGGCTGGAAATAACATTCTCGTATTCCCACACGTATGATCTATAGGAATGCAAGAGTGTCTATTAGTTAAATCAGAGAAGCAACAAAGTAAGGAGTTTGGGGTGGGGGTACAAAGTGTCCTGAAGCCCACTCACTCTTTAAGTCTTTTTTGGATACAGATTTGGCGGCTTCTGTTCCTCTGGCTACGGAATAGGACTACTCGTCACAGCAAACTCACTGTGGCCAACTCATCATGGCCAACTCATGACAGGACAACTCGCTGTGGGACAATTTAACAATTCAATTTAACTATTTAAAGTCAATAAATATATTTTAATTTCCATCACTCACATTTCACACTGTCCCTCCTTTTGCCTCCTTTCTTTAATGATTCTATTCCACCATTTCTTTGACATCAGTGTAACTCTTGTCCTGCAGCAAATTGGGCCCAGCAAGTTGGCCATGGTAAATTGCCATTGACCTCTCTGGCTAGTGCTTGCCAGCCTAGTTGAGAAGGACATTTCATTTCATTTCATTTCATTTCATTTCATTTCATTTCATTTCATTTCATTTGGATTTATATGCCGCCCCATCTCCCGAAGGACTCGGGGTAGCTCACATAAAAAATATAACGTACAATATTAAGAAAATATTAAACCCAATCCAAATAAATGATAAAATGCCACATTAAAAGTGCCCAATTAAAAACCCCAATCCCCCTCAATCCAGGCCAGCCTGCAAAAACAGCCAGGTCTTTAGCTTGCAGCAGAAGGAACGGAGGTCAGGGGCCACCCGCAACCCCAGGGGCAGCTGGTTCCACAGGGTGGGCACTCCCACAGAGAAGGCCCTACCCCTGGGGGTCACCAACTGACATTGTCTGGCCGACAGCACCCC
Organism: Naja naja; assembly: GCA_009733165.1. Classification (NCBI taxonomy): domain Eukaryota; kingdom Metazoa; phylum Chordata; class Lepidosauria; order Squamata; family Elapidae; genus Naja; species Naja naja. The sequence goes on from CM019149.1 coordinate 301,606,814, forward strand.
AAGGAGGCCCTGCTGGTGGGAGCTCACTGGGCGACTGGAGCTCGATGGTGGCAGAAGATGCTCCTGCAAGTACCCTGACCCAAGCCATGTAGGGCTTTATAGGCCAACACCAGCACCTTGAATCTTACATGGATACTGACATAAGTATCTATGTCAGGGTTCCAAGTTACAGACCCAATGCAATCGAAACTCCAAGGCTAAGGTATTCCTCAAAGTCCAAATTTATTAGGCATGTCATATTGGCACATCTGGTGAAAACCCAACTCTGAAAGTCCCGCGTTTTCCCCACCCAAATTAAAAGTCGACGTTCTTTTCCCTAGCCCACACGTCCATCACATGGTCCAATCCAGTCACTGTCCAAACTCCAGTTGGTTTCAGTCCACGCCTCCCCAGCACCTGGTGAGAATCTCCTTGGTTCCCAGGAGAAAGAAATTTATTTTGGTTACAAGTCCTCAGCTACCTCTGTCTCCCGCCTCCCGTTCCCACAGCTCTAGCCAGCCCTGCTGTGGCAGCCCTGAAGTTGCTCCAAAAAGGCTTCAGAGTTGTGCACATGCACAAATGTACATTGTAACTGTTATGTATGTAGGTTTAAATGTTATTGGTTTATTTTGAACTGTTCTTGTAAAATGTCAAATGGGATTGGTTAAAATAGTGCGGGGAAAACCCTGCACTCCCATTGGCTGGCAACTTCTGCTGGCTATAAGTAGCAGCCGAGCCCAGCCAAGTTGGGTCCATTAGAGCTGTAGTCACTTAATAAACTCTTCACTGAAGCTCTTCGCGTCTGACTCTTCATGCAAACTTAACAGTAACCACAAAAGTTTTGCTATTATTTTAAATTCACTGGGTCTCGCTCTATTCTAAGGAACAGATTATGCCTCAGTACTCAATAATTTAAGTGTGGCTACTTTCAGGATTCTGAGTGTATGAGTGGTGAACATAAGCCAAACCTGGAAGCAGTGCTGGTATTCTACCAGTTCAGCCTGGTTTTGCTGAGCTGGTAGTGCCAATGAGCAGCGGAGACCGAACCGGTTCTTTCTGCTGCTCTGCTGCTCCCATACTCACCTTTACTCCCTGCTTTTGAAGTGCACTGCTTTGCACAGCACAGAAGAGTCCCGCACGGCAGCTGCTGAAGCGACAGGGAGAGTGCAGGCTTGCAGGAGGCAAGTTGGAATGCCTCTGCGCCTGCGCAAAGTGCGTGTTTGGCATGCACATGCACACAAGTGTGAGCACGCATGCAAAGTGCACCCACCAAGCCATGCCCACCGAACCGGTGGTAAAAATCTTTGAATCTCACCACTGCCTGGGAGTATGTGTAACACCTGCAGATGCCCTTCTCCAGAACTTAGTACTGTTTCTTTATATAGAATACAGGTAATCTTCGACTTATAACAGTTCATTTAGTGACTGTTCAAAGTTACAGTGGCTCTGAAAAATGTGACTTATGACCATTTTTTCACATTTATGACTGTTGCAGCATCCCCATGGTCACATGATCAAAATTCAGATGCTTGGCAACTGGCTCATATTTATGACTGTTTCAGTGTCCTGAGGTCATGTGATCCCCTTTTGTGACCTTCTGACAAGCAAAGCCAATGGAGAAGCCAGATTCCACAGAGAGGAGGAAGGGGTCAAGCTATTTTCTAAAGCACTTGTAGGCCAGACAAGGAACAATGGATGGAAACTGATCAAGGAGAGATTCAACCTGGAAATAAGGATAATTTTCTGACAGTGAGAGCAATCAACCCATGGAACAGAAGTTGCCTTCAGAAGCTGTGGGAGCTTCATTACTGGAGGCTTTCAAGATTGGACAGCCATTTGTTAGCAATGGCGTAGGGTCTCCCACTTGGGTGGGGGGTTGGACTAGATGACCTATAAGGTCCCTTCCAACTCTGATTATCCGTTATCTGTTAAGAGAAGCAACTGAGAACTAAGGAGCCATCAAACAATGGAATGGCTTCCCTACAGAAGTTGTGAGTGCTCCATCACTGGAGGTTTTCAAAGAGAGACTGTGTTATGTATGTAGGTTTGAATGTTATTGGTTTATTTTGAATTGTTCTTGTAAAATGTCAAATGGGATTGGTTTAAATAGTGTGGGAAAAACCCTGCACTCTGATTGGCTAGCAACTACGGCTGCTGGCTATAAGAAGCAGCCATAGCCCAGCCAAGTTGGGTCCATTCGAGCTGTAGTCACTTAATAAACTCTTCACTGAAGCTCTTCGCGTCTGACTCTTCATGCAAACTTAACAGACTGGACAACCATTTGTCTAAAATGACATAGGATCTCCTTCTTGAGCAGAGGTGTGGACCAGAAGACCTCCAAGGTCCCTTCTAATGCTATTATTCTGTGTTCTATGACTAACATGTGAAGTGTTCATACCACTTTATAATGCCTTGGTAAGGCCACACTTGGAATACTGCGTTCAGTTTTGGTTGCCATGATGTAAAAACAATGTTGAGACTCTAAAAAGAGTGCAGAGAAGAGCAACTAAGATGATTATGGGAGGCTAAAACATATGAAGAACAGTTGCAGGAACTGGGTATGTCTAGTTTAGTGAAAAGAAGAACTGGGGGTGACATGATAGCAGTCTTCCAATATCTCAGGGGCTGCCCCAAAGAAGAGGGAGTCAAGCTATTCTCCAAAGCACCTGAAGGCAGGACAAGAAGCAATGGGTGGAAACTAATCAAGGAGAGAAGCAACCTAGAACTAAGGAGAAATTTCCTGACAGTGAGGACAATTAATCAGTGGAACAACTTGCCTCCGGAAGTTTATTTATTTATTTATTTATTTTATTGGACTTATAGGCCGCCCTCTCTCCCGAGGGACTCAGGGTGGCTTACAATAAGAAATGAGAATACAAACATTAAAATACAATTAAACCAGTCAAATTAGCCCAATAAAAACTAAAACCCAATTAAAAACTAAAATCGATAAAACCCCACCCCACCCCATTCAGTCCAGGCTGGCCTGTTGAAATAACCAAGTCTTTAGGTCACGGCGAAAAGAACGGAGGTCAGGGGCCAGCCGGAGCTCCAAGGGGAGTTGATTCCACAGGGTGGGTGCTCCCACTGAGAAGGCCCTACCCCTGGGCACCACCAGCCGACAATGTCTGGCCGCGGCACCCCCAGGAGGCCCTGCCTGTGGGAGCGTACAGGGCGATTGGAAGTCGATGCTGGCAGGAGATGCTCCCACTAGTACCCCGGACCCAAGCCATGTAGGACTTTATATATGATGACTAATACCTTGAATCTCACCCGGAGGGCAACCAGCAGTTGTGAATGCTCCAACACTGGAAGTTTTAAAGAAGAGATTGGATAACCATTTGTCTGAAGAGGTGTAGGGTTTCGTGCCTAAGCAGGGGGTTGGACTAGTCCCTTCTAACTCTGTTATTCTTTGTTCTATGACTAGCTGTAGTTTTGGAGAAAGTGTGAAGGCATGCGAAAATCCCCAAGTTTACTTCCAGTTTCTCACTTTCAGTTATCACCTTCACACCGTCAAGGATTTTTGCACCCTTTACTCTCTTCTGCTCTTTCCTAAAACTTAATGACGAAGCCATTAATTCTTTCCTGCTACCATTAATGATGCATTTGTGATTTAAGGTGAAAATCCATTTTAGAACATCCTGCATGCAAACGAGAAGGGAGGGCATAGTTTATGGCGTGTAATAAACCAACCGAAGCCAACTTCCCTCTACTACTTCTTCATTCTTTTCTTGTTTTTAAGAGTGAGATTTAACAGTGAATCTTGCTTCGATGGGTTCACCAAGAGAATATGATCAAAGGCGTTTCTCCTTAAGGAAAAAGACGGGGAAAAAGATCTTTAATATTGAAGACAAAATTTACCAAGCAAGACACCCCAGCAAGTATTTTACTGCAGGCGGAGAGAAATACTGCTGTATTCTGTTTAATGGGTGAAGGAAAAGGTTGTTCTTAAAATGGAACCAAACCATTTATTTTACAGTTCACTGAAGAAGCATACAAATTATCTCTGGATTTTCTCCGTGTAGTGGCCATGCAGAAGACCATTGTTACTGCGAGGAGTTGGAGACACATGTGGATTTCTCCGTCACATTAAGAACGATCGAGAAGTTTAGAACTTATTCCAAGCTAGCCTGTTTTTTTTTTTTTTAAATCTTGCTTGCTGGATGAAGGAAGAGTAGAGGAATTTTTCTATACCTTCAAAGCTTTTCTTGGTGTGAAAGTCTCAGACTTTTGATTCCCATCTCAAAGTCATTTGCCAGATCTGGTCTTGCGGTCTTTTGATCATGGAGGCCATGAAGTCACAGTGCCAGATTTTGATAAAATCTACCAGCTTATTCTTATTAGCAATAGCAATAGCACTTAGACTTATATACCGCTTCACAGTGCTTTACAGCCCTCTCTAAGCGGTTTACAGAGTCAGCATATTGCTACCAACTATCTGGGTCCGCCTTTTATCTGACCTCAGAAGGACGTGTTGTGGCCCACCAGTGGCCAGTGGAGCTGGCGGCAGATTTGGATCGTGAGGAGGTTGGGGAGGAACATGGGCCAGTCCTGGAGTCTGGGGAAGGCTCTGGTGAGGGTTCTGCATCGGAGGCAGAGATTGGGCCAAGGCGATTTGACAGTTATCAGCTGCCTTCGGAGTTGGAGATCAGTGGGGCAGAAAAACAGCTGGAGTCTGTTCCCAGGGTGCGCATGCACAGAGCTGTTAGAAGAAAGGAACAGCTAAGGGACAAGGGTCGACTCGGGAGTAAAAGCTCAGGTGGACAGTGAATGGCCCCTCCCTTAGGGAATAAAGAGGAGCAAAAGGGGAGTGGTGTTTGCAGGAGACAATTAGTTCAATTCATTAGGGTGAAGATCTGTTCCTGACTTCTTGCCAAATAATTGCTGCTACAGCATGGCATTTGGAAGATATCAGCCTGGCAACTCTCCAGGCCTGTTCAAGGTCTGTAGTTGTGAAATCTCATGAAAGACTGTTTGCCGGGACTTTGCTGGAGAGGAATTCACTGTAAATTAAATAAAAGGGTTTTAACGGGATGAGGGGTCTGCTTCATGATCTTGGAAAGCCTAGGTCAGAACAGGATGGAAGGCTGAGTCAACCTTGAACCTGGTGTGATTCGATCTGCCAAATTTCAGTCAGCTGGCAGTCAGCAGAAGTAGCCTGCACTATTGGACTCTAACCACTGCACCACCATGGCTCATATTAGTGGTGAGCCCCAATGGTAAGTAGGTAGATAGATGATAGATAGATAGATAGATAGATAGATAGATAGATAGATAGATAGTTAGATGATAGATAGATAGATAGATAGATAGATAGATAGATAGATAGATAGAGATACCAATAGTACTTTGACTTATATCCCATTTTACAGTGCTTTCCAGCCCTCTCTAAGTGGTTTAGACAGTCAACATCTTGCCGCCAGCAATCTGGGTCCTCATTTTACTGACCTTGGAAGGATGGAAGGCTGAGTCAACCTTGAGCCGATGACAATAATAATAATACTAATAATAATTTATTAGACTTGTATGCCACCCTTCTCCCTAAGGACTCAGGGCGGAACATTTAAAAACCATACAAATTACAATAAAAATAAATTAAACAACTACAAGTCTAGTAATCAATTAAAATTAAATTAAAACAACTAAAATAACCCACCCCAGGTCAATCCAGACCAGCCTGCTGAAACAACCAGGTCTTCAGGTCTCAGCAAAAGGAGCGGAGATCCGGGGCCAAACAAAGATCCACGGGGAGCTGATTCCATAGGGCGGGCACTCCCACAGAAAAGGCCCTAGCCCTGGGGACCACCAGCCGACAATGCCTGATCGACGGTATCCCAAGGAGGCCCCTCCTGTGGGAGCGCATGGGGCGATCAGAGTGTGATGCTGGCAGGAGGTGCTCCCGCAAGTACCCTGGACCCAGGCCATTTAGGGCTTTATAAGTTGTTACTAGCACCTTGAACAATCAAACTGCTGGCAGTTTGCAGACTTAGTCTGCAATCCTGCATTCTAACCACTGAGCCACCATGGCTGTTGAATGGCTGTTGAATGACAGTATGGAGCTGAGGTTCGACCACTAGGTGCAATAGATGGACCCAAGGAGCACCAAATTAAAATTTTCGAAATGGGAGATAAAATTAAATCTGTGATGGGTGGTAATCGGATTACAAGCAATGACTTTTCATCAAATGAGGTCCCAAGTTATCATTCTCTATTGAGTTCACACTCAATGGCCGCATCCAGTTCAGAAAATGTTCTTTTATTACCTTTCCCTTTTGTTCTCTGCTTTTGTAAACTTTGTTATGGGGGGAAATATTTTTTAAAAAAGCCTCCAGAATTATATTTGCCTGATGCTGGTTCTGCTTTGTTTACCTAGCAACTCGGCAGTTCACGGATATTCAGCTGGTTTGCACAGATGGTGCCTGGATTAATGCTCTTTTGGTATTTACCATATTCATGTCGAATGAATAGAGCCTTGGTGTTTCTGCCAATTATTCCACCCCAGAATCATGGGTGTTCATGAGAGGACAAAAATAGGGAAGAGGGATATCAGGTGTGGTCCTAGTCTGCATTAATAGGGGGATAGAATCAAGATCACGTGAAGTTCTAGTAGCTCTTTACAAAGCCTTGGTAAGACCACACTTGGAATACTGCATCCAGTTTTGATCACCACGATATAAAAAATGATGTTGAGACTCTGGCTTCCCTATTGACTTTGCTTGACAGAAGATCGGAATAGGGGATCCCATGATCCCGGGACCCTGCAACCGTCACAAATATGAATCAGTTTGTTCTGACCTAGGCTTCACAAAATCATGAAGCAGACTCCTTGTCCCGACAAAACCCCCTTTTATTAGGCTAATGTGAATGCCTATCATTCACATCCAGCAAAGTCCCAGCAAACAGTCTTTCAAGGGTGAATTGCAACCACGGACCTTATCAGGCTTGGAGAGCTGCCAGGCCAATAGCTTCCAAGTGCAACATTGTACAAGCAAATAATTGGCAAGGAGTCTCTGAGAGTCGTGAACAAATCTTCACACTGATTAAATGAATTAATTGTCTCCTGAAAACCCCACTCCCCTTTTGCTCCTCTTTTATCCCCTATGGGAGGGGCCTTCACTGTCTACCTGTGCCTTTACTCCCGAGTCGAGCCTTGTTCCTTAACTGTTCCCTTCTCCTGGTAGCTCTGTGCATGCACACATTGGGAACAGGCTCCAGCTGTTCTTCTTCCCCACTGATCTCCAACTCCATAGGCAGCTGAAAACTATTGGAAGGCCCTGGCCCCATCTCTGCCTCCAGCACAGAGCCTTCCCCAGACTCCAGGACTGGCCATGTTTCTCCCCAACCTCCTCACTGTCTGAGTCTGCCACCAGCTCTGCTGGCCACTGGTTGGCCACAACACAGCTGTCAAGAATCTGAATTTTAATCATACAATCATGGAAATGCTGCAACATTATTCACCAGTGTGAATAGCGATCAAAAATCACTTTTTTCAGTGCCATTGCAACTTTGGATGGTCACTGAATGAACAGTTGTAAATTGAGGACTACCTGTAGTCCTTTCATGTATTCATGATGTTCATAAAGAAGACTTGTTGTGTTCATAAAGGGTATCTTTGCTAAAGAGATAAGATTTCAGTTCCTCTGCATCCAGATTATGCCTTACTCTTGGCTAACAATGGACGAATGGCTGCAAAAGTTGATGGAGTTAGCATAGATTACTTAAATTAACTGCTTTGATCAAAGAAAAAAAAATTACAAATACCTTTGTTTCTACCTGGAAACCGCTTCCAGACCTTGAATGAAATGAATTAAATGAAACTTTGATTTTGGACTTTACCAATTAGATCGCTATGATGTTTAGTTTAGTTTACTTTATTGTCATTGCACCTCATACCACGAAATTAAATGCCATTTTCAGTGTACATTATACATAAAAAAAAATAAAACACAAACACACATCCTTGACATTCTATACAATTGAATTGAAAACCCCTGATATTGCATTAATATTGCATTACACAGTAGAATTCAATATAGTAACTGCTGTGGGGTAGAAGCTGTTTTTCAGCCTATTTGTCATTGTTTTTAATTTGTCATTGTTTTTAATGTCCTTTACCGTCTGCCAGATGATAATAGTTCAAAAAAAGGGTACCCTACAGAAATGGTTAGCTTAAACTACTATGTAAAACTAAAAAGTTGTGGTTTGATGTTATTACCTTATTCTACTGCACCAAAGGGAGTTGGAAGTCAATGCCTTTTCTTTCTTTTCCCCCCATCTCTTCCATAGTTTTCTTTTCCCCTTCCCTATCTCTCTTTCTTTTGCTTTTGTATTTTTTTGATGTTATATCATTAATTAATTAATTTATTAATTTATTTATTTATGGGACTTATATCCCACCCCATCTCCGAAGACTCGGGGCGGCTCACAAATAAAACAACAGCAACAATAAATAATTTAAAAACAGATTAAACTAAATAAGCCCCATTACAATTACAAATTCAACCCATAAAAACTATCCCTTAAAACTATCCCATATCCTGTCCCAGAAAATCACAACCCAGATTGGTTAAACAACCAGGTCTTCAGGTCATGGCGGAAGGTGCTGAGGTCAGGGGCCAGACGGAGCTCCAGGGGAAGTTGGTTCCAGAGGTCTGGGGCCGCTATAGAATAGGCTCGTCGTCGGGGGACCGCCAGCCGGCATTGGCCAGCCGATGGGACCCCAAGGAGTCCTTGCCTATGTGCTCGCACACACAAAAGAATGATTTGTATGAAGGCAGACTATAGAATACAATGAAGAGGATGGTTAAAAAAAATATTAATGGATGGAAACTAATCAAGTAGGTAAGCCAACTAGAATTAAGGAGACTTTTCCTGACAGTGGGATCAAATTACTAGTGGAATGGTTTTCCTTCAGTAATTGTGGGTGCTCCATCACTGGAAGTTTTTAAGAAGAGACTGGACAGCCACTTATCCAAAATGGTATAGGGCTTCCTGCTTGAATAGGGGGTTGGACTAGAACAGGGGTTGCCAACTTGTTGGACCTCAGCGACCACCAAACTCATAATTTTAAATCCCACGGACCAGAGACCCTGGGAAAATACCCAAAAAGGCTGCAGGAAAATTCCCCACCCCATTTTCCTACCAATCAATCATTCTTTATTTGGGATCACAGGATACCGTCTCCAGCTCCATTCTTGGGGGAGAGAGAGAGAGAGAGAGAAAGAGAGAGAGAGAGAGACTTTTGTCTTCATGCAAGGAAAGCAGCAGAAGCAGCAGAAGTCTTTCTTACTCTCCCCCAAACTCTGCCAGAAAAGAATCTTTGCCGGCGCAGCCTCTTGGAGCAGGATGCCTTGCAGGGTCCCAAAGACTCATTTCTGGTGGAGTTTGGGAGAAAAAAGATTTTTCTGCTTTCCTTGCATGGAGCCAAAAGCAGAAGAAGAAAGAAGCGGAAAGAAGCAGCCCAGTGGCCAGGCAGGCGTGGTGAGTAGAAGTTCCCCCTCTGCTTTCCCCTCCCCTCATTACCTTGTGTTGTTCGCAATGCAAGCGACGTAAGCCTTGTGTTCCCGCAGGCCATGTGAGCAGCGCAGTCTTATGTTCCAATACAGCCTGGATTAATTGCTTTAGGGGTGACATTTCTCTGCAGACCACCAAAATTTTCTCATGGACCACCAGTGATCCCCAGCCCACTGGTTGACAACCACTGGACTAGAAGACCTCCAAGGTCCCTTCCAACTCTGTTATTCTGTTATTGGTTAATTACATAAGAAAGCTTATGGATGATTTGAAACAGTTTTCACTTTAATTTAATTTAACTCACGTGATTCCGTTTCTCTTGGTCCATTCACTTGGTACAGAAAAGAAGAGCTAAGCTGGGTGTCAGCCTATCTGAAATTAAATCACCAGGGTTAGTTATTCAGTTTAGGTTTCTACATTTATTTATGAAAATCTAGATTAGCATTTATTTATGATGATCTAGATTGCAGCAAGTAATTGTTCCACTCAATTTTGCATGTCCAAAAGGGCAACTGATTGCCCACTATATAATAGAGAAATAACTATGCCAGTAAAAAAAATAGTAATAATAATAACCATGCCATAAAGAATCATTATCACCAAACCTTGGGTCCTTAATATGATATAGCTTTTCTATTATAAAGATGATCTGTCACTGCAGAAAGTCTGTTAACTGATGTACAGAATCAGCAAATTTATTTCGTCTGCGGTGCAATTATTAATATATGTTTATTTTTTATTTTATTCCATTTATTCAGTCACCCATCTCAACATATTGAGTTTAGATAAATACCTAGCTGGCAGCTGAGATAAACAACAAACAAGCCTCAGTATAATCACCAAAGAGGTGTTAATGCAATTAATCATGACTTGTGTCTATGGGCCATCATTTTCCTCTGGAATCCATCTATCATAACTCTTGTTAAAAAGAATTCTGTGAGTTTTGTGCTGGGAAAAAAAATCCCTTTCAGTTTTCACAAAGCTGGCAGAAAGCCTAACAAAGAGATTGGGCAACTATTACTCTTTCCAGTGTGGCAATTTTCTGAAACATATCTTCACTGTCAATGTTCTTGCTACAAACTGAAGAGCTGTGGGAATTATATAAAGGGAAAGGGAAATATTTCTCCCGTTTGATCATGACTAACTCTAAGGGTGGTATACAGACTAACAGAGTTGGAAGGGACCTTGTAGGTCATCTAGTCCAATCCCCCACCCAAGCAGGAGACCCTACACCATTTCTGACAAATGGCAGCCCAGTCTCTTCTTGGAAAGCCTCCAGTGATGAAGCTCCCACAACTTCCGAAGGCAACTTCTATTCCATGGGTTGATTGTTCTCACTGTCAGAAAATTCCTCCTTATTTCCAGGTTGAATCTCTCCTTCATCAGTTTCCATCCATTATTCCTTGTCTGGCTTTTGGGTGCTTTGGAAAATAGATTGACCCCATTCCTCCTTTCTGTGGCAGCCCCTCAAATATTGGAAGACTGCTATCATGTCTCCCCTGGTCCTGCTCTTCACTAGACTGGCCATGCCCAGTTCCTGCAACTGTTCTTCATAGGTTTTAGCCTCCAGTCCCCTAACCATCCTGGTTGTTCTTCTCTGCTCTCTTTCTAGAGTCTCAACAGATGGGGCAGGCAGGTGGGCCAAACAGCTGATCTTTGGAGCTACCAGTTTGCCTGAACTGGGCCAAACCGGTAGAATCCCACCCCAGCATGACATCCATGACCTTTGATATGATCATGCTTGACTACTGGCTGTATGGGCTGTGTCTGATGGGAGCTATAATCCAAGTCCTCTGAAAGACACCAGACAGTTCTTATGTTTGTTATTATTATGTATTAAATTGATCTGCCTAAATTTTATCTTTGTGAGGCACTTGAGCATCCAGGAAGATCAAATCATCTCCAGACACCATTATACAGCCTGAAAAGCTTCAGACATGTCCCCCCATTCCCCCCATTTACATTTCTTACTATTCTATCAAGCAAGCCGGACAAGTAGATTTTTGTGTGCGGCACCATTTACCATTCCTTATTTTCAACATGACATTTCAAGGCGTCGGTGCCTGTCTCTGATAACAGAATGGATGCTTTGGAATGGTAATGCTTTCTCTGATTGTTCCCTGTTCTGAAGGGGGCATTTTATTAATCATTGAAAGAAGAACTGCCTGCTATCATAAAGAAAAGAGTCGTTCTGTTATGCACAGGTTGGAAATCACAACTCTTAAAACAGACAGTTCTCAGGGCACCATCTGAGCCACCTCCAAACCTGGAACTTGTCTCCTTGCAGAAAATATTTCCCTTTTCCCTGTCTCCTAGCAAGGATTTGAAGAATATTTTTAGAAGATCTAAAACAAAAATAAAAATGTTGGCATCCTGATGGGAGAAAACAGGGATTTTATTGCCATAGAATTCCAGGTGGAATAAGGACTGTATTCTGAATTATGTTCTGATAAAATGATGTCCGTTATGTTCTGAGAGAGAGAAAAAAGGGTGGTTTGCCATTTATATCCATATACACATACTCGGTGGTTAAAGATGTTGATTTTGTCAACTGGAAAGGTGAGGCCGGGTTCGAGACCCTAGGTCATATGACAGGCTGAGCTCCCAGTCCTTGCTCCAGCGCCTGCTCATTTAGCAGTTTGAAAGCATGCAAATGTGTGAGTAGATAAATAAGTATTACTCCAGTGGGAAGGTAACAACGTTCTGTGTGCCTCAGCATGTAGTCATGCTGGCCACATGACCTTAACCTTAACCTAACCCTAACCCTAACCCTAACCCTAACCCTAACCCTAACCTTAACCTTAACCTTAACCTTAACCTAACCCTAACCCTAAGCCTAACCTTAACCTTAACCTTAACCTTAACCTTAACCTTAACCTTAACCTTAACCTTAACCTTAACAAGAGGAAGAGTGATTGGCACAAAGTCACCCAGCTGACTTTCATTCCTAAGGCAGGACTAGAATTCATGGTTTCCTGGTGATTGAGCCAAAGTCACTCAGCTGGCTTTCATGCCTAATGTGGGACTAGAACTCACTGTCTTCTGGTTTCTAACATGATGCTAATATAGAAATATTACTTGGTAATCTAATCTTTTTCCCACATGGATTTGGACATAATTAAAAAAAATACAACCTTCTAAAATCAATCTTATAAAAGCAATTTTTAAAACCAGTTGTTAGGTATAATTATTCACTGGTTTCTAACCTGGTGCCATAACCACTAGATCACTAGGCTGTCTTATGTGACATTGGTATCATACCTTATGTGATACAAATGAAATTCCTGCAAGGAATGTACATTGGTGGATCTTTGTTAGCACACATATGTACGAGAAGGATTATTAGCCTGTTTCTTTCTTCCTATAATGCTGCATTTATAGGTTTCCTTCACCATACCTTAAGACAGGGATTCAAAAACACCAGGAACTGGTTCTCTGCCCAGTTGCTGGGTGGGCGTGGCCATGGTGGGCGTGGCCTACTGGAACTCCTGGGAGGGCCATTTTTTGCCTTTCCCAGGCTCTGGAGGCTTCCCTCGAGCCTCTGGGGGCAAAAACAGCCTCCCCTGGGCTACAGAGACCCTCCGGAAGCTGGAAACAGGCCCATTTCCAGATTTCTGGAACTTACAAAGGCCGTTTCACCCTCCCAGAGCCTCTACACAGCCCCTGCACCTACCTGCATCCAAAATGGGCCACGTGGAGACTCCTGGGAGGGGTGGGGAGGGGTGGGCATGGCCAGCCAGTCGGTTCAACTACCAGTTCGTTGAACCAAATGTAAATTTAACATCCGGTTCACTTGAACTGGTCTGAACCAGCTGAATCCCACCCCTGCCTTAAGACATGGGTGTTAGGATATGTGCAGATTAACCCTTGTATAACAAGGATATGCACATGGAAACATATATGAGAGCAGTTATGAAAAATATAATACAACAGATAACCTTCGATATCAACAGAATATCAAAATAAACAGCGTTAGTCAGTATCGGTCCGTAGTCAGCCAATATCAGTATCAAGAGAGATCATCTGTGGAAAAAGAGTATTAAACCATGATCTATAGCTCCCTCTTATGGCAACTTGCAGCATAATCAACCAACCAGAACACAGCATAATACATTACAGTATTTTTCCTTAAAGCTACAGACATATATATTTGTGGTTTATATATTGTCAACCCAACTACGTTATTTACATATAGATAACAATGGGGAGAATCTTTGAACTACCCAACAGAAGCAATGGGTCATACCTAATAGATCTTCATTTGACATCAACTTGGAAGAATCCCTTTTGTGTTGTGTCTCCCACTATGACAAGTGAGATCTATTGGCTTACCTGAAGCACTGTGAAATCTCTTTTAATTTACCTTGGCATACAGCTAAAAAGGTAGATATTGCAGAAGAGACATGTTGGTCTACAGTAGCCCCAAATCAACAGTCCAGTAGCACCTTTTTGAACTAACAAATGTTATTCAAAGCACTGAGCATTCCTTAGCTTCTATTAGCATCTGTCTTTAAGTACAATTTTTTTTTTGAGAAAGCGCTACGAGAATCTTTCGGATTTTAGCTGTGACATAAAGTGCCTTTCAAACTGAGCTCAGTTTCTAGCAATTTTTAAACTTAATTTTGTTCATGGGTTTTTAATGGTTTTTCTAATTGATTTTTTTAAATGTAAGCTGTTCAAAGTCACCTATGAATGAATCAACTCCATTATTGTAATTTGTTTAACAATAAGTAAATAAATAAATTTCATGCACTTTCCACAACAAAAGAAGTTTGCTATTGCTCTTTTCTAGGATGATTTTTTTTGGATTTTGTACTATGGTTCATTACCCTGGAACTTACATACAGTACAGTCTCTTATTTCTATTTGATTTAATACAGATGCCACTTAGCACTCGTCTGACAGTTAAGACAACATCCTTAAATATCCTGCCTGTGAGAATATATTGTATGTGTTTACATGTAATCCATCAATCATACTATTAACTTTTGTTTTAATTTATACAAGAGAACTGCGTGACTCCTAAACCTCTGATGATGTTTAAAAACACCTTGAAAAGATGGCAGCTCCCTCAGACCTTGAGGGGAGATAGTGTGGCTCTACTGAGGAATTAAATTAAATATCTCCTTTCTTTTGGACCCAAATAATCATGATTGCTATTGTTTTATTGATTCCTGGCTTTTAATGTTGTAATCCACCCAAATTTTATGTACAGATAACAGATTAACAGAGTTGGAAGGGACCTTGTAGGTCATCTAGTCCAACCCCCCACCCAAGCGGGAGACCCTACACCATTTCTGACAGATGGCAGCCAGTCTCTTCTTGAAAGTTTCAAGAGATGGTGCTCCCACAATTTTTGATGGCAAGCTGTTCCATTGATTGATTGTTCTCACTGTCAGAAAGCTTCTCCTTATTTCCAGGTTAAATCTCTCCTTGTTTTGTTTCCATCCATTATTCCTTGTCTGGCCTTCGGGTGCATTGGAAAATAGCTTGACCCCTTCCTCTCTGTGGCAGCCCCTCAAATATTGGAAGACTGCTATCATGTCTTCCGTGGTCCTTCTCTTCACTAGATTAGCCAGGCCCAGTTCCTGCAACCGTTCTTCATATGTTTTAGTCTCCAGTCCCCTAATCATCCTGGTTGCTCTTCTCTGCACTCTTTCTAGAGTCTCAACATCTTTTTTATAGTATGGCGACCAAAACTGGATGCAGTACTCTAGGTGTGGTCTTAGTAAGGCTTTATAGAGTGGTATTAGTACCTCCTTTGATCTTGATTGTATCCCTCTGTTAATACAACTTAGGATTGCATTAGCTTTTTTGGCTGCTGCTGCACACGGCTGGCTCATATTTAGCTGGTTGTCCACTAAGATTCCAAGATCCCTTTCACAGTTACTGCTATTGAGCCTGGTTTCACTCAGTCTATATGTGTACTTTTGGTTTTTCTTGCCTAAGTGTAGGACTTTACTTTTCTCTACATTGAATTTCATTTTGTTAGATACAGCCCAGTGTTCTAGTCTGTCAAGATCCATCTGGATCTTAAGCCTATCTTCTTGGATGTTAGCTATTCCTGCCAATTTAGTATCATCTGCAAATTTGGTAAGTTCCCCTTCTATTCCCTCATCTAAGTCGTTAATGGAGATATTGAAGAGTACTGGCCTAAGATGGAAACTTGTAGCACCCAGATGGTTGTTTACCCACAACAATTATAATTATTGTAACTATGATGTACAAATGGTTCCTTACTCATAACTATTCATTTAATGACAATTTGAAGTCATAAGAGCACCAAAAAATGTGACTTATGACCATTGTTTTACACTTATGACCATTAGTATCCCCATGATCAAAGATGCTTGGCCACTGACATGTATTTATAATGGTTGCCGTGTCCCAAGGTCATGGGATTCCCTTTTGCAACCTTCTGACAAGCAAAGTCAATGGGGAAATCAGATTCAGTTAACAACTGTGTTACTCACTTAACAACGGCAGGGATTCCCTTAACGCATGTGGCAAGAAAGGTCACAGAATGGGGAAAAAACTCACCTAACGATTGTCTTATTTGGCAATGGAACTGTTGGAGCTCAATTGTGGTTGTAAGTCGAGGACCCCATATAGTTGAATGGCCTGTAAATAGAATCGCTCAACGAATCGATCCAATGCACGGAAGCTCAGAGGCAAATGTGCTGGACAGCAAGACATCACTCCCAGACTTCCAGCTCTTTCTTAGAAGCCCATTATCAGGAGCATTTCGATTCACCTGGTCTGTGCGGAAGTTTCTGGAGAAGTAATGAAAGGCAAGAAGAAAAAGATAAATGGGAAATATCAGAACTCTAATGACTTTTTTTTTTTTTTTGGATTAGCAATTCTGCATGAGTTGCTGGAAGAAACGAGACAAAGCAAAGCCATTTGAGGGGAGGGGAGGCGGGAGAGAAAGGATCTGGTTAATCTTATGAGGAAAAGATTGGCGTCTTTCACCACTTAAAGCATGAGCCTACAGGAGGAGGAGGAGGAGGAGGAGGAGGAGGAGGAGGAGGAGGAGGAGGAGGAGGAGGATTAGAAATATTCCTCCAACATCCCTGCTTTTTTATGTTCTTCCTTTCTTTTTCTGTCTTTCTTCTTTCTTTGTTTCTTTCTTTCTTTTTTTCTTTCTCCCACCCTTCCTTTCTTTCCTCTCTTCCTCCTCCCTCCTTCTTTTTCTTTCTTTCATTCATTCTTTCTTTTCTTTTCTCTCTCTCTCTTTCTTTCTCCCATCCTTCCTTTCTTTCCTCTCCTTCTCCTCCCTCCGTCTTTTTTCTTTCTTTTGTTCTTTCTTTCTTTCTTTCTTTCTTTCTTTCTTTCTTTCTTTCTCTCTGTCTCTCTTCTTTCTTTCTTTCTTTCTTTCTTTCTTTCTTTCTTTCTTTCTTTCTTTCTTTCTCTTTCTCCCATCCTTCCTTTCTTTCCTCTCCACTTCCTCCCTCCTTCCCTCTTTTTCTTTCTTTCTTTTTTCTTTCTTCTTTCTCTTTCTTCCTCAGCTTCAACACAACAAACAACAACATTCCTTAATTTTCATCCAACATCCCATCATCATCTCCTCTCTTCTTTTCTTTCTTTCTTTTTCTTTCCTCCATTTCTTTTCCTCCTCCTCTTTTCTTCCTCTTCATCCTCCTTCATTCAAATTCATTCAACTTCTTTCTTCATTCCTTTCATTCTTCCTTTTTTTTCCTCCTCCTCCTCCCTTTCTCCCTCCTCTTTAAATCCTCTCAATTCATCAATATATGAAGGACCAATATATCATTTGCTATCCCATCATGGTCCTTTCAAGAAACTCAAAATTCAGGGAGTTCACTTATCTCATTTGACCTACTGATGGCATCCCCCTGGTGCTGTTGGGGAACGAAATGGATTTCCAAGAGTTCAGACAAGCAAGCCAAGTTATCGACATTTAAAAATTGTGTCTGAGCTTCTCCTGTGCGTACAGAAGACAACTGGAACATTAGGTGTAACCCACGCCTGAAAGGCAGCTTCGTCCAGCCTTCAAAACGAAGTGACTAAATTGGAGTGTAAATTAATCCTTTAGTTTTGAAAACTGTTCTCCAGTCTTCTTTTCCTATTTCACTTATCCTCATTGTGTTTGAGATGCTTTAACTTTAACCTGTTAGATAGGAACTTTCTTCAAATTCCTCTTTGGAGAATTATCCATCATTACTCAATGCCATCCCTTTAGTTGAAAACTAGACTTAGATACCAATATCATATAGCAAAGTACTATACAGGTAGCCCTCCACTTAAGATCACAATTGACCCCAAAATTTCTACTGATAAGACAGAGACAATTGTTAAGTGAGTTTTATGACCTTTCTTGCCACAGTTATTTAGGGAATCACAGCAGTTGTTAAATTAACCACAAAGTTGTCGAGTGGCTCCCCCATTGATTTTGCTTGTCAGAAGGTCACAAAAGTGAATCAGAATAACAGAATAAAGGAGTTGGAAGGGACCTTGGAGGTCTTCTAGTCCAACGGCCTGCTCAGGCAGGAGATCCTATGCCATTCTGGATAAATGCTTGTCCAATCTCCTCTTTAAAAAATTTCCAGTGTTGGAGCATTCACAACTTCTGGAGGCAAGTTGTTCCACTGATTAATAGTTCTCACTGTTAGGAAATTTCTCCTTAGTTCTAGGTGGCTTCTCTCCTTGGCTAGTTACATCCGTTGCTCTTGTCCTGCCTTCAGATACTTTGGAGAATAGCTTGACTCCCTCCTCTTTTTGGTAGCCCCTCAAATATTGGAAGACCGCTATTATGTCACCCCAGTCCTTCTTTTCACACTAGACATACCCAATTCCTGCAACCGTTCTTCATATGTTTTAGTCTCCAGCTTCCTAATTGTCTTTGTTGCTCTTCTCTGCACTCTCTAGAGTCTCAACATCTATCTATCTATCTATCTATCTATCTATCTATCTATCTATCTATCTATCTATATCTTGTGGTGACCAAAACTGGATGCAATATGATCATGATGAGGTTGTACCACTGAGTTAGCGCTGACTCTTAGCAACCACATAGATTGATTTTCTCCACAACGATCTACCTCCAAACCTGGTCCTCCAATGGTGCACCCATCAACACTGCAATTGCATCCATCCACCTTTTGATGGTTGTCTCCTCTTCCTCTTTCCTTCACATGGAATCAGGTGACTCGGGAACATTGCAACCATCATAAATAGGAATCAGTTGCCAAGCATCTGAATTTTGATCCTAGGACAACAGGGATATTGCAACAGTTGTGTGAAAAGGGGTCATAATGATGTTGTAATTCTGAATGGTCACTAAATGAACAGTTATGTTACTTTATTGTAACAGAATCTTGCAAGTCTCTCTCTCTCCCCCCCCCTCTTCTTGATGTGAATTAGTGCAGTGGTGGGATTTAATTTTTTTTACTACTGGTTCTGTGGGTGTGGCTTGGTGGGTGTGGCAGAGGAAAGATACTGTAAAATCTCCATTCTGTCCCTACTCCTGGGGGAAGGTTACTGCAAAATCTCCATTCCCTCCCCACCCCACTAACCTGCTTTTCAGCTCTGTTCTCCTGTGCAGGGTAACTAAAGAAGACCCAGCTGATCAGCTGGGACTCAATGGGAGGCAGAGAATAGATGGGGATGGGACCTGTCAGAGGTGGTATTGGCTGGTTCTCCAAATTACTCAAAAATTCCAGTACTGGTTCTCCAGAACTGGTCAGAACCTGCTGAATATCACCTCTGGAACTAGGTAGAATCTTGTCTGAGATATTTTCTCAAATTGCTTTCTTTTCTGCACTCAAGGCCCTTTTATCTGACTGTCGCCTCGGTAGCATCTCTTTTTCTGTCCCTCAAGACCTCTTCCTCTTGCTCGCTTCAATCTGAAGACAAGGCACTTCTTCATCTCTGTCACTGAAAAAAAGTCATTTAGGGGAAGGTCCTATCTTAGGATTTCATGAAAATGTGAGGATCCAGGATCTTTATCTGAATCATTTCATCACTTTGCAACTCCTAAGTATCAATCACTGCTAAGCCCCACCCATGTGAATTCCACCAACCTTCTCTTCCCCTTTGAAAGAGATTTCTGAAGAAAAACCACTGCCATCAAAATGGATGTGAAATTATAGGAAAAGGAAGAAGAGTTTCTTTAGCTGGCAAAATTAAGGGTTTCTTTACAACTGGTAGATTGCGTCGCTCTAAGAAAGAGGAAACTTCAGTTGTCTCCCAAATTAGATATTCAGCTGCTATGTCAAGATGACCCTAAACCTAGCAAGCTGTCCATATGTCCATGCTGTTCTTTAAAAAATCATTCTTAGTAAATTCCCTGCTGAATGAGAGTGAATTTCCTTTCTTGTTTGGTTATGATTCTTTGTACAGTGGCTGGTTTCTCCTGCATTTCTTCTTTTCTCAACCTTTTTGCTCCAGAAGTTCCTGTTCTTCCAATTGAATTTTCCTTTCTATTTTTTTCCTTGACCAGTTTTAAAACCTACCATCTTTCTTTTGATACCACAGAAATTCTAAAAAAACCTCCAACAACTTCTTTATGAATGAAACAAAAGACCATTCTACTGTATTGCAACCAACTCAATTGACATGTTTACTTATTAGAGCCAGTTTGGTATAGTGGGTAAGGTGTTGGCCTAGAAACCAGGAGACTATGAGTTCTAATTCTTTGGAGGATAGGTAGGTTTAGCTGCATGTTGAGCTGCACACAGACTAATGAGTAGTGAGGACAGAACAATTGGTAATATTTATTTATTTATTTATTTATTTATTTATTTATTTATTTATTTATTTATCTATTTGACTTGTATGCCGCCCCCTCTCCCAAAAGGACTCGGGGCGGCTCACAGTTAAAACCAGTACAATAAATTAGTTACCTAAAATAGAATTAAACCAACCAAGCCAAATTAGACTAAAACAGATTATAAAAACAACCGCCCCCCCAAGAGGAGTCAGCACAGCGCAGCCTGCTCAAATAACCAGGTTTTCAAGTTGTGGCAGAAAGTGCGGAGGTGAGGGGCCAGGCGGAGCCCCAGAGGTAGTTGATTCCACAGGGCGGGAGCCACCACAGAATAGGCCCTCCCCCACATCACTGCCAAACGACACTGGGTCGCAGACGGCACGCCGAGGAGCCCCTGCCTGTGAGCTCGTACAGGGCAGTGGGTATTCGATGCTGGCAGTAGATGTTCCCATAGATAGCCCGGACCCATGTCTCGCAGGACTTTGAATGTCGATACCAAGACCTTGAATCTCATTCGGATATTCACAGTGACTGACAATGTTGAAGACAATATAGGTAGCAATCGACTTACGACCACCGCAACTGAGCCCCAAATTTCTTTTGCTAAGTGATACAGGTGTTACATTAGCTTTGTCACATTTTATGACCTTTCTTGTCACACTTGTTAAGTGAATCACTGCCATTGTTAAGTTAGTAACATATTTGTTAAGTGAAATTGGCTTTCTCACTGACTTTGCTTGTCAGAAGGTTGCAAAAGATGATCCCGTGAACCTGGGACACTGCAGCTGTCATAAATATATGCCAGTGGCCAAGAGTTCAAATTTTGATCATGTGACCGCGGGGCGTGCGATGGTCACAAGTGTGAAATATGGTCGTGAGTCACTTTTTTCAGTGCCATTGTAATTTTGAACAGTCACTAAACAAACATTTGTAACTGAAGGACTACCTGTAGAATTTCAGCCTTTGGAACGTAGAGTCTAAAATTCAACAGACTCTACCTGCCCTTTGAGAAACAGATGAAATAGCAACAAGAGTCAAGTTTTTTTGAAGTCCACAGTACAATATTGGGATAAAACTTGATGCCAAATAACCACTTAACCCCCTTGTTCCAAGCATCTGTGGCTACTTGCTGAATTGGTAATAAAGACTTCGTTTGGTTTCAAAACAATAAATAAATCAGAGTGCTTGTTGGCACTTCAGAATATTCATCCTGGAATTTAGCCAAAGCAACCTAATTAAAACATTTTCTCTTGCTAAATCAAGTCAGGAAGAAAATTGAATCCTTTGAGCTGTGATATTGGAGAAGGCTCCTGCATATTTCTTGGACAACAAAGGTAACTAAAAAGCAAGTACCAGAGCTCAAAAAATCCAGGCATGTCACTGGAAGGCAAAATCACAAAATTGCATCCTCTTTTGGCCATATTGTCTGGAGGAATTCACTGAAGAAATCAATTATATTTGGAATATCTGGTGGTAAAAGGTAACCAGGCTGCCAAAGAACATGATGGCTGGACACCATCAAAGATGACACCAGCCAGGGCATAGAACAACTCAAAGAAGTAGTGCAAGATTGGAAGATGTGGTGAAATCTGGCCCATAGAATCACGAAGAGTTTGACATGATTGACTGGATATCCTCCTCCTCTTCCTCCTCCTCTTCATCTTCCTCCTCATACCAGAATAACAGAGTTGGATGGACCTTGGATCCTATACTATTTCAGACAAATGACAGTTCAAGCTCTTCTTAAAAACTTCCAGTGTTGGAGCACCCACAACTTCTGGAGGTAGGTTGTTCCACTGATTAATTGTTCTCCTTGTCATGAAATTTCTCCTTAGTTCTAGGTTGTTTCTCTCCTTGATTAGTTTCCATCCATTGCTTCTTGTCCTGCCTTCAGATGCTTTGGAGAATAGCTTGACTCCTTCTTCTTTGGGGCGGCAACCCCTGAGATATTGGAAGACTGCTATCATGTCACCCCTAGTCCATCTTTTCATCAAACTAGACATACCCAATTCCAGCAACTGTTCTATATATTATATGTTTTAGTCTCCAGTCCTCAATCATCTTCGATAACAACAAAAACAACAACAATAATCTCCATCCTGCATATATGTAGAATATTATTTCTTATATTTTATATTTGTAGGGTCTATAGAAGGAGAAAACATAACCTAAACTGCAGCATTTCTTGGGGCTGTTTTTCCGTTTGGCGACAATTTTGTAACCATCAGACACACTGTAGGAGTTAGACCAGACAGGGCTCCTGTTTGATATGCAGTCTCCCTCGACAACGCAATTAATGATGTATGTCGTCTGTCTCGCAAATCTTTCCGTGGTGGAACAGGAACTAGACTAATCTGCAATTAAAATGACACATCAGGAGGAATTTGGCTACAACAAGCTTATTAGTGTGCAAGCTTATTAGTTTGAAATAATGTTTGCCTTCTGATCACCTCTGCTGAAATTTCCATTGTTGCTTCCTTAAGTAGGCCTTGTTGTTTTTTTTTAGGTATGTTATGTGGTTATCCCTGGGAAAGATTATTTTAACCTTTAACCTTCTTCAGACAACTTGGAAGCTGAACGGGTGAGTGAGAATAAAGACTAAATCATATGTTGAATGGTTGAGGGAGCTAAGTATGTCTAGCTTATTAAAGAGAAGAATTAGTCAATGGAGATTCTCAGTCATCCAGGTCATGGTTGTCCCAAAGGTGCTTTTTCAAAAGGCAAATAGACTTTGTTTTTCCTTGAAGACATTTCACTTCTCATCCATGAAGGTTCTTCAGTTCTAACCTCAGTTCTGAGTTCAGAGTTCAGTTCTGACTCAAGAAGCTTCTTGGATGAGCACTGAAACATTTTCAAAGAAAAAACAAAGCCCAGTTGACTTTTGAAAAAGCACCTTTGGGATTAGAGAGGACATAGTAACTGTCTTCTGGTATTTGAGGGGCTGTAGCAGAGAAGAGAGGGTTGACTTATTCTCCAAAGCAGCTGAAGGCAGGAAAAGAAATAAAGAAACAAATTTAAAGAAATTTAAATTTGTGAAAGAGAGATCAACTTAGAAGTAAGGAGGAATGTTCTGATAATGAAAACCATCAATGGAATAGCTCGCCTCCTGGAATTGTGGGTACTCCATCACTGAAGGTTTCAAAAATAGATTGGACAACCATTTGGCTGGAAAGGTCTCGTGCCTTGAGCAAGGGGTTGGACTAGAAGACCTCTAAGGTCCTTTCCAACCCTATGATCCTATATTCTGTTCTAATAAGCACAACTAGAAAGTAGAGATACAAAACACAAGAGAGAGAGAGAAAGAAAAAAGATAGCATTTCAGATAAATCTGAATTAATTCTGTAAAAGAAACAGCTGACTGATATTTTGCCAGCTTCCCCCCCCCCCAAAGTGAAAGCAAATACATTTTAAAGGATCCTGGGTTCTTTTTATTCTAGTCTTGGAAGTTTTGAATAATTAAGGAAGGTGAAAAAATAGTGGGTATGAAAATCCAAAAGGAAACATACAAAGGGTGAGCATTTTAATTAAAACATAATTAACCACTTTAATTAAAGACAAGAATGTATCCAGTTTTGTTTGGGAAACAGGTTCTTGGACTTCAGGCTCAAAACATGAAAGGAAAAAAAAAGAAAATTTGTTTTTTTGATGATTAGATTAATTTGTTGCTATAGAAATGCTAGTATGTATTAAGCTTGCAAAATAAAAACTTGAGGTTATAACCGAATTTCGTATTTTACTGCACTGAACAAATTGAGATCACTGCTTTTATATTTTTTGCTTCCCCCTTTACTTTGTATTCCCTTTTCCTTTCTTTTGCCTCTCCTATTTTCTTATCATCTTTTTATTTATATTTTATATTATAAATGTTATGTATGTAGGTTTGAATGTTATTGGTTTATTTGAACTGTTCTTGTAAAATGTCAAATGGGATTGGTTTAAATAGTGCGGGAAGAAACCCTGCACTCCCATTGGCTGGCAAATGCGGCTGCAGGCTATAAGAAGCAGCCATAGGCTAGCCAACTCGGGTCCATTCGAGCTGTAGTCACTGAATAAACTCTTCACTGAAACTCTTCGCATCTGACTCTTCATGCAAACTTAACAATAAATAAACTTTGAATTAAAAAAAAGATAAAGGTTATCTCAAGACCACTTTTTTATGCCAAGAAATTGTGTAGCTGGTGTCCAAATGGTGTCAGAGACACTGACATGAACTTGTAGTTTTATAGAAATAAATATATTTTACATCTCTATATACAGCAAACTAGATAGTCAGGCACATCACTACATAAATCATGAGGTAAATCATGAGGTAAATCACAGAGCACAAAAGGGCAGACAGAAGAAAAAGGTGGAAAAAAAGGGAAACTCCCTCTCCACACAGCAACCAATCACAGCACAGATTGCCTCATGCAAGAGCCAGTCCTCTCCAATCAATCAACTTTAATGGCATGTTCTAGCTCACTGCACAACCCCACTGGTCCAGTTACTATCATTCTATTTATATTTAATATTATAATAAGCTTCGAATAAAAGAAAGAAAACGAACCATGGTTACTGCAAGACCATATCTTTTATGTCAAGGAATTGTGTAGCTGGTGTCCAAATGGAGTCAGAGATGCTAACATGAACTTGAAGTTTTATATAAATAAATATATTTCACATCTTGATATACAGCAAACTAGATAGTCAGTTGCATCACTGCATTGTGAGGTAAATCATGAGGTAAATTACAGAGCACCCAGGGTGCACAGGGAAAAAAAGGTGGAGGAAAAAGGGAACCTCCCTTTCACATCCACAGCAACAAATCACAGCGCAGATTTCATCAGACAGGAGCCAGCACTCTCCAATCAATCAACTATAATGTTGTGTTCTGGTTCACTGCACAACTCTATCGCTCCAGCTACTATCTTTCTATTTGTATTTTATATTATAACAAACTTCAAATGAAAGAAAGACAAAGAACTATGGCTTACTGCAAGAACATTTCTTTTACATGCTTGGTTAGTAGGTGGTAAATCCAAGCTTCTTTAGATATGTTTCTTTCTGGATCCAAAGAACGATTTTCTGATGTATGTTATTTATTTAAATCAAAATTTAAGTAGGAATATATATATATACATATACATATACATACACACACATGCGCGCACACAAACATGTATGTATGTATGTATGTATGTATGTATGTATGTATGTATGTTTGGTATTCAGCTTTGTTCGGGTATTTTCCCACGTTAATATAGTTGTGCTTTTACAGTTGTAGCGACGTTTCGGCAGAATCTCATCTGCCATCACCAGGCTCGTGTATTGGGTTCGTCTTCGTCATGTGTGTCAGGCTTTCACAGCCGTTTCTGTTTTAAATTTGGTGCTAGCCTCGTGCTTTGTTAGAATGGTTTTTTCTTCATCCTGATTGGTTGGGAGTCTTGGTCTGTGTTTATTGGTCTTGGAGTTTGCTGTGTTCTGCTTTATTGGTGTCTCTAATATCTTCTGTCTGTTTTGTAGCATTTTTTTGTCTTGATTAGCTGGCAACATTGTGTTTCCTGTATTGGGGTTTTTTAGTGCGGCTTGGCTTTGGGTGAATAGCTGGCTATCATTTATTAGGAAGCTAGGTTTCATCTGGGTGGCTGGCTGGGGTGTGTTTGGCCTGGAGGTATCGGGGGGTCTGACATACACGACGAACACGAACCCAATACATGAGGCTGATGATGGCAGATGAGATTCTGCCGAATCTCATATTTATATATATATATGTTCACTAGTCTAGTCTGGTGAAAAGAAGAACTAGGGGAGACATGATAGCAGTATTCCAATATTTGAGGGGCTGCTGCAGAGAAGAAATGGCCAACCTATTTTCCAAAGCAGGCAAGGAAAAGAAAAATGGATGGAAACTAATCAAGGAGAAAATCAATCTAGAACTGAGGAGAAATGTCCTATCGGTGGGAACAATCAAGCAGTGGAATGGCTTGCCTTCAGAAGTTGTGGATGCCCCATCACTGGAGGCTTTCAAGAAGAAAGTGGACAGCCCTTAGTCAGAAATGGTATAGGTCTCCTACTCGAGCAGAGATTTGGACTAGATGACCTCCGAGGTCCTTTCCAATTCTGTTATTCTATTCTATGAGTCTTCCTGCACTGCCTTCTTTCTGTGTCCTTTGTCTTATTGATAGATGTCCTGTGTGATGGGGTGAGGTGGTGACTCAGAGGATCTTTCTATCCACCCACATGCAAAGCCAACAGGAGGTTGTATCACCTCTGACAATAGCAATAGCATTTAGACTTATGTACCCACTTCACAGTGCTTTACAGCCCTCTCTAAGTGGTTTACAGAATCACCATATTTGCTCCCAACTATCTGCATCCTCATTTTACCGACCTCAGTAGGATGGAAGGATGAGTCAACTTGAGCCGGTCAGGATTGAATTCCTGGCTGTGGGTAGTTTGCTTGCAATAATGCACTTTAACCCACTGCACCACCACAGAAGGGAGGGAGGAAGGGAGGGGGGAAGGAAGGAAGGAAGGAAGGAAGGAAGGAAGGAAGGAAGGAAGGAAGGAAGGGCAATAGCCCTTAGACTTATATACCACTTCACAATGCTTTACAGCCCTCTCTAAGCAGTTTACAGAATCAGCATATTCCCCCCAACAAACTGTGTCCTCATTTTACCCACCTCAGAAGGATGGAAGGCTGAGTCAACCTTGAGCCTGGTGAAATTCAAACTGCCAAATTGCAGGCAGCCAGCAGCCAGCAGAAGTAGCCTGCAGTATTGCATTCTAACCACTGCACCAGCAATAAACCTCCTTTCTCCGACATTGTTTTATTGTATGTTGCCCAGGGTCAACCTCTATGAGATAGGTGGTTTTATGAGTTTGATTGGGTGATACGCTTTATTGATTGATGATGGATAAAATCCCTGTAATGATTACAGAATTAGAGAATAACAATGTTGGAAGAGACATTGGAGTTCTTCTACCTATACAGACCCTATACAGTTTTGGACAAATGACTGTTCAGTGAGGATGACCTTAGCTAGTAGGGTAATGAAATGATGATCTTAGCTAATAGGATAAAAAAAATGTCTACCTATAGAAAAGGAATATCTGTGACTCAGGGTTGAACTATGGGGTCTTGGCTTTTCTCTGATCCTTGCTGTTTTCTGGAAGATGTTTCATTACCCAACTATGTAACATCATCAATACTAGAAGGGAGAGAGTTTGTTCCCTCTTTATATACAAATGTCAGTAAACAATACCCTAATCAACAAACTACAAACACAAACTGTAAATCTAATAAAGGAACCACAAAGAACACTCCCACCAACACTGACAAGCCACTAGTACTGTATATTAAATGAGAGCTAACTCCATTCCCTTATAGCACTGATGATGTTATCTAGTTGGGTAATGAAATGTCTTCAAGAAAGCTACCAAGCCAGAGAGCACCAAAATACCCACAATGAAAAATCTGCAACTCAGTCGAATGAGAATCCAATCCAACTTTCCAATGTGCCAACCCTGAAGTTTATGTATGCCACAGCCATCATGATTTTGCTGCACTTTTCAGGACTTTTCAATTATTTCCATCTTCTTTTTCTTCAGTGGATAGGTTTGGACATGAAGCTATGAACTTCCCTTATTTCTCCTCTCGCCTCCCAATTTCATTTAACTGCACATCCCAATCAACACAATTTATCATCATCCGAAAGAGTTATGCTATGACTGGCTTGCACGATAGTTTATTCAAACAAGTTATAATTACACCAGGAAACAGGATTATCCCTGAATCAATAATACATAAACTCAATACAGCTAATCATGCTTGGATGTAATGATAAATTAAAGTTATTTAAAAATAAAAAGCACAACATTTATGCCTGATTTCTTCAAATACCCCTGTGGTGAGCAATGTAGTTTGTATACACTAATCAGAAACTCCCTAAAATAAAATTCCTAATATGATAGTGTTTATTTCTTTGCAATATTTATGTGCTGGCCACCACTAAAGCTTGCAAGGAAATTGTGCATGGTTTTATTGAAATACATTTATGCAGATTAAAAAAAACACATAGTGCAAAATGACTCCTGTTATAGCTGTACCTACCAACATATCAAATGTGCTTTGGGGCAGTATTTTATCAATGTATATACATGTGTATACACAGGCTGTTGCTTATTTTTTTTTAAGGACAATATTTTAGGTTAACAAGATGGTAAATATGTGAACTGGGGCAGCTGGCACTGAAAGCTTTGCATAATATGTGTTTAATGCTTTGCAAAGGGAACAGAGAAAGATTTGCAATGCTCTGTTTGCTTGGGAAAGCAAACTAAACAAGACAATGTCTATGAATTTTGAGGGAAAAAAATATAGCACAGATATGACAGAATGTCATGAGTGATGCGGTGGCTCAGTGACCAAGACTCTGAGCTTGTCGATCAGAAAGTTCAGCAATTCGGCGGTTCGAATCCCTAGCACCACATAATGGAGTGAGCTCCCGTTACTTGTCCCAGCTTCTGCCAACCTAGCAGTTCGAAAGCATGTAAAAATGCAAGTAGAAAAATAGGGACCATCTTTGGTGGGAAGGTAACAGCGTTCCATGCGCCTACGATGTTTAGTCATGCCGGCCACATGACCACGAAGACGTCTTCGGACAGCGCTGGCTCTTCGGCTTTGTAACAAAGATGAGCATCACTCCCTAGAGCTGGAAATGACTAGCATGTATGTGAGAGGGGAACTTTATTGAGAGTTTTGCAGTGATAATTCAGCTCCAGAAAAATAAACACAAATGGCTGATGCTTCATTTAACATCTTTATAAACACAAGTGGATTTTACAAACCAGTTGTAGATTTCTCCAGCATGGAGCAAACTCAAACAGAAACATGTTGCAAGTTCAGAGCAGAGCTCCAGTTTACAGCAAGCAAGTAAGCAAGTTTCATCTTCAATAGACAGACTCAGAGCTTCACATAGCTGAAGAGTTGCAGAGCTTAATACAGCACCATGCCTAGGCTCCTTTTAGTTTCAGTTTCCAGCCTAGGCTACTTCTAGTTTCAGTTTCCAAAACAGTCCTCATTGGACTGACTTAGTTGCTATGCCTGTTCATTGGCTGACCTTGTTACCAAGCTCAATTCTAGTTCATGAATATACTCTGACAAACTTTAACCTTTACCTGAATGAGCAGCTGAATCCCTGGAGGAGTGCATTCCAGAGGAGTAACTTTAGTGTAGATATTACACACAAGAGAAAGAGGGTGAAGACAGCCTCTCCCTAACAGCACACAGAATACATTGTAGATGCAGATAGTAAAGTCTTCAGTCTGGCAACATTTTGTCTGTAAGTGGGAAACGATAAAGAATTCCACTTGAAATATTCATCATATGTCATCCTTGGCTTTGGGCCTGACATTTGGTGACTGATGAATTCTGCGAGATGAAGTCCACACACAGTGGCTGAGGAATTCTGGGAGTTGAAATCCATACATGATATTGCTCACCAATAGACAGGATTCTTGCCAGACTAAAGTATTTATGTGCATATATTATCTGCTAAGATGTAACCTGTGAACTGCTAGGGAAGGTCTGCCTTTGCCCTCCTACCAAAAATTCCAAGTTGCGCTGCCTCTTTGAAAAGAACCCTCCCTCCTGTGATTTTCTACTATATTCCATCATAGACTG
Organism: Naja naja; assembly: GCA_009733165.1. NCBI lineage: Eukaryota > Metazoa > Chordata > Lepidosauria > Squamata > Elapidae > Naja > Naja naja. The sequence continues at coordinate 301,636,693 of CM019149.1, forward strand.
GGAAAAAAGGAATAATTGGCTCCAGCAGCCTAAGAATCTTTGCACTAAAATGTCTGTGATAAATGACCATCTAGCCTTTGTTTGAAGACCTCTTGTGGAGGTGAATTGGCCACTTTGAATGGTACATCTTACATCAGCCAGATGTTCAGACTGGATTTGGCATTTTTGTCCACCTTTCCAAAGCACATGGGATTAGGTAGATGTTGATGGTCTTAGATAGGTATTAGTTAGTTTAGTTTAGTTTATTTGGACTTATAGGCTGCCCTCTCTCCTGAAGGACTCAGGGCGGCGTACATAAAAACAAACAATACAGAAATTAAAACAATTAAAAAAATATTAAATGACAGCCAAATAAACATTCCAAGTTAAAACCCTGATCCCCTGTCAGTCCAGGCCGGATTGTGAAAATAACCATGTTTTAAGGTCAAGGTGGAAGGAGCGGAGATCAGGGGCCAGGCACAATTCCAGGGGTAACTGGTTCCAGAGGGTGGGTGCTCCCATAGAGAAGGGCCTCCCCCTAGGGGCCACCAGCCTACAATGTTTAGCTGACGGTACCCCCAGGAGGCTCCGTCTGTGGTAGCGCACTGGGCGATTGGTGTTCGTCGATGGCAGGAGACGTTCTTGCAAGCACCCCAGACCCAAGCCATATAGGGCTTTATAGGTTGTTACCAACACCTTGAATCTCACATGGAGGGCAACCGGTAGCCAATGCAGGTCGCACAGGAGGGGTGTAATATGGGAGAATCGAGACGCTCCCATCACCACCCGTGCGGCCGCATTCTGCACCAGCTGAAATATTGCCAAAGGATGTAAGCTGCCCTTTGCAATTGACTGATGGTGAATTTGTCAATGCCAGTAATGTTCAAATGGTGCTCCAATTGTTTTTGGATTGCACACAAGCCACATTGTTGTTGCTGTTGTTATCATTGTTGTTGTTGTCATCATCATCATCATTGTCGTCATAGTCATCATTATCATCATTGTCATCGTAGTCGTCGTCATCATCATCATCATCATCATCATCATCATCATCTAATGTATTTCCCACCTGTATCTCAATTCGAAGCAACTCTAAGTGTATATGATTAAATATGCAAATAGCCAAACTATATTACAAATACATAAACAATTAAAAATACAACAACATATTAAAATGACAAAAAATTAAAACAGGCCAAAAAAACCCCACGGGTTTGGAGGAGAGAGGTAGGGGTGGCTTCTCTGTTAGTGCACCAGCCATCTCCAGCCAATGGCTTCTCCTTCAGGGCTCCAAGCTAGCAATAGCAATAGCACTTATATACTGCTTTATAGCCCTCTCTAAGTGGTTTATAGAGTCAGCATATTGCCCCCAACAATCTGCGTCCTCATTTTACCCACTTCAGAAGGATGGAAGACTGAGTCAATCTTGAGCCTGGTGAGATTCGATCTGCCAAATTGCAGGCAGCTGGCAGTCAGCAGAAGTAGCTTGCAGTACTGCACTCTAACCACTGTGCCACCAAGTCTCCTCTCCAAAGATATGCTGGACACATGCCATAAAGGATTTTCAAAACAATAACCAACACTTTGAATTGCATCCAGAAGTAGATCAATAACCAGTGCATCTCAAGCAACTGTGGTGTTACATGGCAGCCAGTATCACTGATTAATAGCTGATCAAGAAGTCTGCAGAGATTCTCAGTCATCCAGGTCATGGTTTCAGGAGGCAACTGGACTTCCTTCTTCTTTTTTTGGAAAACATTTCACTTCTCATTCAAGAAGCATTTTTCCTCCTCCTCCTCCTCCTCCTCCTCCTCCTCCTCCTCCTCCTCCTCCTCCTCCTCCTCCTCCTCCTCCTCCTCCTCCTCTTCCTCCTTCTCCAAACAAGAAAGTCCAGTTGCATGGGACAACCATGACCTGGATGATTGAGAATCTCTACAGACTTTTAGCTATGCAATTTCGGATGAACACCCTTGGAATGGTGTGGGAATAGGAAAAAAAAATTACAGACTACAGGAACCAGGAGCACCACTCAGGTGACCCCAAGGACACAGATAAACCTCCAAACGATTCAATGACCCTCTAAAAGGATGCAAATGACCAGCTGTCTGCAAGGAATATAAATCCTTTCACTCCCCACTGTTCTGTCAGAGCTGAAGAAGCTTCTTGGATAAGAAGCAAAAAGTCTTCAAAAGTAAAAACAGGAAAGTCCAGTTGCCTCCTGAAAAAGCACTTTGGGACAGTTGGTCAAGAAATTGCTCCTAGTATCTCGACTGAACCCATTTCTTGTAGCTTGGTCCTAGCCTTTGCAGCAGCAGCAGCAGCAGAGAATGCCTCCACATTTTCCATGTGACAAGCTTTTAAATATTTGAAGATTGCTGTCATATCTCCCCTCAGCCAGCTCTCCTGTAGGTTAAATATATCTAGTTGGTTTACCTTTGGCCTATGGACTTTCTTAGTGGCTTAGGATAAGAAGCAGATCAATATGATTAGTACTTGGGAGATCTCCTGTTATTTATTTATTTTTATTTATTTTATTGGACTTATATGCCGCCCCATCTCCGAAGACTCTGCTCACAGTTAAAACATACAAATACAATAAATAATTAAAAAGAAATTAAATCACTATAAGGTCCAATAAAACCGAATTAAAAATCAAAACTGTCCCATGCCCCCGGTAAGGTAATCACAGCCCGACTTGGTCAAATAGCCAGGTCTTCAAATCGCGGCGGAAGGGTTAGGGTTAGGTCCTTGGTGCTCTCTGAGCTTTGTTGTTCTTTTGCAGATGTTTCATTATCCAAACTAGCAATGAAATTTAAACAATACAGTTAAAAGATGAACAGCGGTAGATGCAACCGTTTTGTATTGATTCATCAGTACCTACATTACATGGTTAAAATCATCCTCGACTATAAGATCTAGTAAGAGCATTAATTAAGCCTATAACCAGGGGTGGGATTCAAATTTTTAACAACCGGTTCTGTGGGCGTGGCTTAGGTGGTGGGCGTGACTTGGTGGTCATGTGACTGGGTGGACATGGCTTGGTGGTCATGTTATTGTCTGGGTGTGGCCAACTCAATATCACTCACATTGAGGCACGATCTCCTCGCCTGGCCTCTCATGACTGTGGGGATGCTGCAACAGTCGTAAGTGTGAAAAATGGTCATAAGTCACTTTTTTCAGTGCCATTGTAACTTTGAATGGTTACTCCACACAAACAAAGTACCATCAAAGGAAGGGGAAAAAAACTCCAGAGACGTTCCTGAGACAGGAAGTCCAGTCCTACCAAGAATGTAATAAGGGTTAATGGAGAGGCAGTTTCTGTAAGCAACACCAGAATGTTTCCTTCCTGCCTTCCTTACAGGATTAGCCCAGTAATTTCTTCTAACAACCGGTTCTCCAAACTGCTTAGAATATTAACAACCGTTTCTAGCAAATAGGTGCAAAATGGTAGAATCCCACCCCTGCCTATAACCAGTGGGAGTTTGCTACCAGTTTGGCCCATTTCACCTGAACTGGTAGCAAAAAGCTGAGAGGAGAAAGAAGAGAAAAGCGCAGTATCAGCCCTCCACCATCTCAGCTGGTGTGTGGAAAACTGCATGTGTGCATTAGGTAGTGGAACAGGTAGGATCCTACTGCTGCCTATAACGTGTGCAAGAAAGCAACCAATGACAAATGTTATGCAAGTAATGAAATGTCTGCAAGAAAACCACCAAGCTCAGATAATAAGCACCTTTGGGGCAATCATGAACTGGATGAGTGCGAATCTCCATAGACAATCAAGCTCAGACAGCACCAAAGACCCCTCATTTTAACTCTATAAATGTTACTTGTCAACCCTGAAGCTGGCCTGACAGAGGCCATTTTGAGAGTTCAGTGCTGACACACCAGAGAAGAGGGACAGGGAGGGAAGAATAGAGATAGTTGTAGTGTTGTATCCAAAACAAAATACTTTCTCATGGGAACCAAGGACATTCCTGCAGGTGCTTGGAAGGAGGGGACTCGAGTCACCAAGCAACTGGACAATATCCTGATTGGACCACGTGACTGATTGTTTGAGGAAGTGACAAACTTTCACTTTTAATTAGGTGGAAAACTGTGCGAATATTCAGAGTTGGTTTTCCACCAATCTGTGCCAATATGACATATCCAATAAACCGATTCTTTGAGGAAATTGCCTGCCTCAGAGTTTCGTTTGCTATGGGTATGGTACTTGGAACCCTGACATTTCTCTTTTACTGAGATCTCCTGTTTATCTGAGGAGAATGTATGGAAAATAAGGAACTTCACGGGAATGAGAAAAAGTTCCGTAGTATGAGGAGAAGTGAATTTGTGTAATATTGCATTTCACAGATTTGTAGAACTGTAGCTGGAAGGAGTTATGTAAGTGAGCAATGTTGACACTTTGCTTAGTATAGAAATTAAAATGAAGTTATCCATATGGAAATGGATAATTAACCTCCTCTTGAGGGTATTCAGTAAAGGAGTTGACTGCTGGATTTTTCTCATTGTTAACAACTTTTCCATAATATCCAGTCATAATCAGCCTTCCTTGAACAATAACCTATCATTCCCTTCTGTGTAGTTTGGGACAATTTTGGAGAACAGGTTTTGACCTACTTTGGTATAATGTCCATTTATTTATTTATTTATTTGTTTGTTTGTTTGTTTGTTTATTTATTTATTTATTTATTTATTTATTTATTTATTTATTTATTTATTCGACTTGTATGCCGCCCCTCTCCAAAAGGACTCGGGGCGGCTCACAGCTAAAACTACAACAATAAATAAATTACCTCAAAACATATTAAACAATTACAAGCCAAATTAGAACTAAAAACCCCAAAGTTAAAATAAACAAGCCCCCAGAGGGTCAGCACAGCCCGGATTGTAAAAATAGCCAGCTCTTTAAATCGTGGCGGAAGGTGCGGAGGTCTGGAGCCAGCCGGAGCTCCGGCGGAAGAAGATTCCATAAAGTGGGAGCCACAGAAGTTATAATGTCCTCCTCAATCTTATCTTCTCAAATCCCAGTTTCTTCCATCGCTCTGGGATTTAGCTTCTAGTTCTGTGATAATTCTGATTGTCCTTAACAGAATAACAGATAACAGAATAACAGACTTGGAAGGGACCTTGGAGGTCTTCTAGTCCAGCCCCCTGCTCAAGCAGGAGACCCTTTACCATTCCAAACAAATGGATCTCCAGTCTCTTAAAAACCTCCAGTGATGGAGCACCCACAACTTCTGGAGGCAAGTCATTCCACTGATTGTTCTCACCGTTAGGAAATTTCTCCTTAGTTCTTGATTGCTTCTCTCCTTGATTAGTTTCCATCCATTGCTTCTTATTCTGCCTTCAGGTGCTTTGAAGAATAGGTTGATCCTCTCTCTCTTTTTTAAAATTCATATTTATATCCTGCCCTTCTCCGGAGACTCAGGGCGGCTTACAATTTTTGGGATACAACCCAATGCGCTCAGCATTGGGTTGTATCCCAAAATTGCTTCTTGATTGGTTGATGGGCATTGTATATGCCTGCTTATTACTAAGCGGCATTTTTACAAAGTCAGTTTATTCCCCCCAACAATCTTGGGTCCTCAGTTTACCTACCCCGAGAGGATGGAAGGCTGAGTCAACCTTGAGCCTGGTGGGATTCGAGCCTGCAATAATTACAGGCAGCTGGAACTAAGTGCTAGGCTATTAACAGCCTGCACCACCAAGGCCCTTCTTTATGGCACCCTCACAAATTTGGGAAGACTCCTAGTCCAGTGGTAGTATTCTAGCGGTTCGGCCCAGTTCAGCCAAACTGGTAACTCCGAGGATCATCTGTGAGCAAACCAGTTCACTCCGATGATCAGCTGCTGGGCCCTCCTACCCACCCCGGCTCTATCCAGACTTTTATTTCCTGGTTTTGAAGCTCTGTTGCTTTGCGCTGCACAGTGGATTGCCACACATCAGCTGTTGAAGACACAGGGAGAGTGCAGGATTGCAGGAGAAGGTCAATATCAAACCCTTTCCGTGTGCACAAAGTGCACCCATCAAGTCATGCCCACAGAACCGGTGGTAAAAAAAGTTGAATCCCACCACTGTCCTAGTCCTTCTTTTCACTGGACTAGGCCTATCCAGTTCCTCTAACCATCCTTTGACCTTTGTTCAGTTTCTCTGAATTCTTAATAAAGTATGAGACTCAATGTCTGAGGTGGGTCTGGCAAACACAGTGGAATAATTATTTCCCATGATTTAGCAATTACACATTCATTGATGCAGCATTAAATCATATTTTCATTTTTGCTGCTATATCTCCATTAACATTAAGTCTGAGATCAACTGCTACATATATATATATATTTCGTAGATTTTCAGGGGTAAAGGTATGTAGGTCTTGGTGTATTCAGGTCCTGTCCCGTGTAAGATTGAGAGTATCTTGGTGACGTTTCGACGAGATCCCACTCGCCATCTTCAGGTTGGTGTCTTCGGCTTTGTGCTTGTGCCAGCAAAGCGTGATCTGAGCTGCCTTCTCTCTATAAATACTGGAGGGGAGGTGTGGTGTGCTGGCTCTGTTGTAAGTGGGTTGGTTGGCTGTGTTGTTGGCTGTGTTGTTGCTTCATGATTGGTTGATGGAGTTGATGTTTGCTGATTGGTTGGCTTTTTCATATGACCCTGTGTGGCTGAGGTAGTGGCAGTGTGTCCTTCAGCCTTTTATGTTGTAGCTACCTGGGTAGTGGGCTGTGTGATGACCTTCTGGATTTTATTGTATTTTATTGTATTTTATTGGATTTTATTGGATTTTATTGGGTCTTGTGCTGTAATCTCCTGGGTTGTTGTCTGTGTTGCAACCTCCTGAGGTTTTGTGTTGTAATCTCCTGAGTTCCATGATGTAGTATCCTGGGTGGAAGGCTGTGATGTGACATTCCGGGCTTTGGTTTGGCTCCGAGTTTGAGGTCTGGCTATGTGTTTACAGCGTGTGTCAGTTTGCTTAGTTTGGGGGTCGGAGGGGGGTGTAGCAGCTGGTGTTGCAGCTATAGTCTGTTTTCTGGACAGTGGTTGCCTTTTGTCTGTGGGGTGGGCTTGGGTTTGAGTCTGGTGAGGGAGATTGGTGGTGGCATCATGTGTTATTTTGGGTCTGGTGTTGGTTTTCATGGCTGGGACTCGTTTGTTGATGAGGGCTAGTTTCCAGATGTCTGATAGGCGGGATGTATCATCCCGTTTATTCAACCAGCTTCCTGCGGATCTGCATTTGGCCCCTGATCTCCGCTCCTTTCGTCGAGACCTGAAGACCTGGCTGTTTCAGCAGGCCGGCCTGGATTGACCATGGGGTGGGTAGTTTTAATGAGTTTGTTTATTTGTAATTTTATTGTTTTAGCTGTTTTGTAATTTGGACTTGTTTTTATTCATTATTTTATTGTATATCCTTTTTGTATGTTCGCCGCCCTGAGTCCTTCGGGAGTAGGGCGGCATACAAGTCTAAATAAATAATAATAATAATAATAATAATAAATAATAATGTTATGGGGGTGTTTCTTTATTTCGATGACTTCCCTAATTATTCTCTTGTTGAAGTGTTCAGTATTGGAGATAAGTTTGGATCCCTCAAAATCAATTTCATGTCCTGTGGCTTTAAGGTGCTGGAAAAGGGAGGAAGTTTTTTCTTCTTTTCTGACTGCATTCTTGTGTTCTGTGATGCATGCATTTATTCTCCTGTTGGTTTGTCCAATGTATGTGGCTGGGCAAATTTTGCATGGTATTTCATAAACTCCTTGGTTTTCTAGCTGGATCTTGTCTTTGGGGTTTCTTAAGATGTTGGCTATTTTTTGGTCAGTCCCGAAAGCTGTCCTGATATTGTGTTTGTGGAGAATTTTGCTGATTTTTATCTGTGGTGCCTTTGATGTAGGGGAGGAGGGTAATACTGTTATCCTGCTCTGTGTCCCGGTTTTTGGGGGACACAAAGAAGAACTTTGCAATTGTCTGCTAACATTTCATTCTGTAATTTTCAGCTAATTTATCTGTCTTATCAAGACCACTCTGAATCGTATTTCTGTCTACTACGATATTAGTTATCAGTCCAACCCAACTGTGCCATCTAAATATTTGATAAGCATTTCCTCCAGGTCCTCCTCAAAGTCATTTATAAAAATGCTAAAGAATATTGGTCTTGTGATTGACTCTTCAGGCAGCTTCTCAATATCTTATTCCAGTTTGATGAGGAATATTTGATGAGAACAGTAATAGCTACATAATTTTTATACCATCACCTAATCAGAATATCATGAAGAGTATCCTGATGTACATACTTTCGATAGTAACATAAAATAAATTATTTAGACAGCATCCCCATAGTTTATCTAAATAAAATAAGATATAGATAAAGAAGGAAGGAAGGAAGGAGGAAGGAAGGAAGGAAGGAAGGAAGGAAGGAAGGAAGGAAGGAAGGAAGGAAGACTGGCAATAGTTTTTCTTGACAAATTCATGCCAACTTTCAGGAAACAAATCAGACATTTTCAGAAAACAATAGCATAATTCTTTTTCTATCTGTTGTAGAATTTCCTCAGTGACTAGTCTTCCTTTTTCTCCTTTTTGAAGATTGGGATAATATTTGCTTCCTTCCAAGTGTCTGATATTTTTCACCTATTTCCTAATAATTCTCAGTGCATAAAACTCCACCATAATTATTAAAATATTGCCTTTCTTCCTAGAATGTTATTCATATGGCTCTGGTTATTTAAACTCACTCAGAGATAAGTGGTATTCCCACCTAGGTTTCTATTAATTACAGGGTTAATTTTTTTCCTCCTCACCACTGCCTGGTGGAACAAATATCCCTTCATTGATGCAATGAGAGCCAAATTATTTTATTTTTCTATTTCCCTCTCCTACCATATTCAACTAAACTGGAGCATCAGTGAATTGCCTTGAAAATGGTCCTTGATGCCTTCCAGAGAAACACTGCCTCACAACTTAAATATACTTCAGCACGTTGCTTGCTTTAATTAGGCCCAAATTAGCAACCTAAGTGAGTGCAATTGCATACATATTTAAATATATTAAATCCATTGTGAAAAGAAGGGAAGCCATTCATGCAGCATAGAACATAATCAACAAAGGATAATGTCCTTTAAAAAAAAGCAGAAAAGACTGCTGTGGAAGCTGGCTTGTCATTTTTGAATTGGTGGAAGACATCATTCATTCATTCATTCATTCATTCATTCATTCATTCATTCATGGTAAATAGTGAGGATATATGTGGATATTGTATAGCAGTATTTCAGTATTTGAGAGGCAGCAATTTATTTTCCAAATAGTTTCCAGTGGAAACTAATCAAGGAGAGAAGCAACCTGGAATTTAGGACAAACTTTCCAACAATGAGGACAATTAACCAGTGGAATCTTCAAAGGTTGTGGGTGCTTCATGACTGGAAGTTTTTTAAGAAGGGGTTGAACAGTCACTTATCTGAAATGGTATAGGATCAGGGGTGGGATTCTACCAGTTCAGACCAGTTTGGGAATTGGATGTTAAAGTTACATCTGATTCGCTGAACCAGTATTTCAACCAACTGGCTGGCCCTGCCCACCCCTCCCCTCCCAGAGTCTCCATGTGGCCCATTTTGGATGGAGATAAGTCCAAGGTCTTCGTGGAGGCTCTGGAAGGGGGGAAAATGGCCTCCGGAAGTCCAGAAATGGGCCTGTTTCTGGCTTCCAGAGGGCCTCCAGAGCCAGGGGTGCTGTTTTCATCCTCCCAGAGGCCCGAGGGAGGCCTCCAGACCCTTGGGAGGGCAAAAGATGCCCCCCCTCCAAAAACAGGTTGCAAAACGGGCCAATTTCTGGCTTCCAGTGAGCCTCCAGATCCCAGGAGAGGCCATCTTCACCCTCCCAGAGGCCCAGGGGAGGCCTTTGGACTCTTGGGAGGGCGAAAACAGCTTCCCTTGGGCTCTGGAGGCCCACCGGAAGCTGGAAACAGGAAGTTCTAGTAGGCCACACCCATCATGGCCATGCCCACCCAGCAACCAGGCAGCAAACCGGTTGCTGGGATTTTTGAATCCTACCCCTGTATAAGATCTCCTGCTTGAGGCTGGACCCAAAGACCTCCAGCTCTATTCTGATTTATTCTCCTTCCAGCTCTCTTCTGATTGATTGATTGATTGATTGATTGATTGATTGACTATTTTTTTTATTTTCCTAAGCAAATAAATCCAAAGTTCTAATCTGAGGCATAAATTTGAGACCTCAATGAACATGCTCATGTTATCCTATTCCGGACACTGCATCCAAAGACTCATCTCTCTAGAGAAGGCTATGAAGATGGGAAAGGTGGAAGGGAAGAGAAGAAGAGGTTGACCAGCGGCAAGTTGGATGGACTCACTGACAGTGATGGAGACACTGTTGGAAGGCCTGAAAGACCAGATTAATGCATCTATGTGGTCACTAAAAGTTGACAAATCACCAGAGGACAAGACAAGAAGTTATGGTTGGAAGCTTGTTAGGGAGAGATTCAACCTAGAACTAAGGAGAAATTTCCTGACAGTGAGAACAATTAATAAGTGGAATGGTTTCCTTCCAGAAGTTGTGGGTATCCCATCACTGGAGGCTTTCAAGAAAAGCTTGTCCAGAGTGGTTTAGGGTCTCCTGTTTGAGGAGTGGGTTGAAGGAGAGGTGGTATTCAGCAGGTTCTGCCCAGTTCTGGAGTGGAAATTTTGAGTAGTCCAGAGAACCGGCCAATGCCACCTCTGACTGGCTCCGCCAACCCCATCTATTCTCTGCCTCCTGAGTCCCAGCTGATCGGCTGGGTCTTCTTTGGTTGCCCTGCACAGGAGAACGGAGCTGGAAAGCAGGTTAGTGAGGTGGGGAGGGAATGGAGATTTTGCAGTATCCTTCCCCTGCCACGCCCACCAAGCCACACCCACAGAACCAATAGTAAAAAAATTTGAATCCCACCACTGGGTGGGATTCCAAGGCCCCCATCCAGCCCTATGCTCCAGGTTATAGCATGTTCCCTGAAGGAGATGTGGTAGCTCAGTGGTTAGAATACAGTATTGCAGGCTAACTCTGCTCACAGTCTGGAGTTCAATCCTGACTGTCTCAAGGCTGAGTCAGCCTTCCATCCTTCCAAGGTGGGTCAAATGAGAACTCAGATTGGCTGGATTAGAAGACCTCCAAGGTCCCTTCCAGCTCTATTCTGATTGATTGATTGATTGATTGATTGATATGCTGACTCTGTAAATCATTAGAGAGGCTGTAAAACAGTATGGAATGGTATATAAGTCTAAGTTCTGTTGCTATTTCCATTCCCCATGGTAAAAAAACAGGTGTGTTTGATAATAATTCAATATCCAGTACTATGTTGCCTCTCATACAAGATGGTAAAATAATAAACAAATTGAATTTTGAACACCTTCTTCCTGAATCTTTATGTGTTTTTTTTTAAATTCTGTGTGTATGTTTTGTGAATTATAGCTTAAACACTAAGAGTGTTAAAGGAAAAAAATACACAGGTGTTGTTCCATATAATTATTTCCTAACTTGCAATTATTCACTTCATTGGCACGTACAACATTAGCATTTACATAGATTTCTGACCTGGAGAGTTGCCAATTCAATGAGCAATACCATTGCCAGCAAATATATATGCAAACAATTGTTTGGGCAAGATACTGTTTTGTTTTGTTTTTCTTAACTCAACCAAATTAAATTGCCTGAGTGAAGATATTTAAGGGCCTTTGCTTTACAATGAGGGCTGAGACTGAATATTAATCCAATATATATTCACACATCTCCATTAGAGTGAGCTGTTGGTGCCACTTCCCTTAAATCCATGTTATTCCAAACATAGCATGATATTTAACATGAGGCAGATGTGTTTTGGGGGAAAACGGGCTGCTTTCAGTCTTTACCATTGTCTTCTCACCATCATAGTAGTAACTGTGAGAGGAATCTTGGAGTCCTAGTGGACAATTACTTAAATTTTTTTTAAATTTTAATTCATATTTATATGCCGCCCTTCTCCGGAGACTCAGGGCAGCTTACAATTTTTGGAGCACAACCCAATGCACTCAGCAATAGCCTTCATTCCATTGTATGTGCCTGCTTATTACTAAGCGGCATTTTTACAAAGTCAGCTTTTGGCCCCCAACAATCTTGGGTCCTCAATTTACCTACCCCGAGAGGATGGAAGGCTGAGTCAACCTTGAGCCTGGTGGGATTCGAGCCTGCACTAATTGCAGGCAGCTGGAGCTAAGTGCTAGATGTTTAACAGCCTGCACCACCAAGGCTCTTGGTGATATGAGCCAGCTGTGTGCTGCAACTGCCAAAAAAGCCAACACAGTTCTAAGCTGCATAAATAGAGGGATAGAATCAAGATTAATACCACTTTATAATGTCTTGGTAAGGCCTCACTTGGAATACTGCATCCAGTCTTGGTCGCCATGATGTAAAAAGGTTGTTGAGACTCTAGAAAGAGTGTAGAGAAGAGCAAGAAAGATGATTAGGGAACTGAGGGCTAAAACATATGAAGAAGGGTTGCTGGAATTAGGGGTGTTTAGTTTGATGAAAAGAAGGACTGGGGTGACATGATAGGAGTGTTCCAATATCTTGGGGGCTGCCATAGAGAAGAGGGAGTCAAACTCTTCTCCAGAAGGCAGGACAAAGAAGCAATGGGTGAAAATGAATCAAGGAGAGAAGCAACCTAGAACTAAGGAGAAATTTCCTGACAGTTAGAACAATTAATCAGTGGAACAACTTGCCTCCAGAAGTTGTGAACGTTCCAACACTGGAAGTTTTTAAAGAAGAGTTAGCAAAATTAGTTAGATTTATATACCGCTCCACAGTGCTTTACAGCCCTCTCTAAGTGGTTACAGAGTCAGCCTATTGCCCTCAACAATCTGGGTCCTCATTTTACCAATCTCGGAAGGATGGAAGGCTGAGTCAGTATTGAGCCTAAACGCTGAAATAAACATATGCTATTTTATTCAATAAGAGAAGGGAGGGAGGGAGGAGAGAGAAAGAAAGAGGGAGGGAGGGAAGAGAGAGAAAGAAGGAGGGACAGGGAGGGAGGAAGGAATAGCAATAGCACTTAGACTTATATACTGCTTCATAGTGTTTTATAGCCCTCTCTAAGCAGTTTACAGAGTCAACATATTCTTCCCAACAATCTGTGTCCCCATTTTACCGATTTTGGAAGAATGGAAGGTGGAGTCAACCTGGAGCTGGCCAGGATCGAATTGCAGGCTGTGGCAGAGTCAGCCTACAATATTGCATTCTAACCACTGCATTACCACGTTCTTAGATAGTGACTTATAATTAAGTGACAATAGCACTTAGACTTATATACCACTTCACAGTGCTTTACAGCCCTCTCTAAGCAATTTACAGAGTCAGCCTCTTGCCCCCAACAATCTGGGACCTCATTTCACCAACCTCAGAAGGATGGAAGGCTGAGTCAACCTTCAACCGGTCAAGATCGAACTCCAGACAGTGGGCAGAGTTTGCTTGCAATACTACAGTCCGACCACTGTGCCACCAGGGCTCTTCCTGTGCTTCTTTTGCATCAAATTTCAGTATTCTGTAAAGTTTGTTTGTTTCTTTAAAATTAAAACTGATGTATAAAAAGGCAATAACATTTTGGGAAGCTTGGGTTGATCACCGTTTCCGTACTCTGCACTTCAAAATTAAGGAGCACCATGTGTATTTCACCTGGTATTATTTTTCACCCATGAAGTTTTTGCAAACTTAAGCAGTTTATTCCAGTTGTCTGCATGTTGTTATCTGAGTAATCTCACATCTCTGAACATCTGGTGGAAAAGCCTCTGAATCTGCAATTTTATTCCTATTACCTCAAAATGACGATGGATGTAATTTGGAGAGCCATGGTTTTCTAAAAATAAATGCTCAGTACCTCTTCTATATATAAAATTACTGAATTCTACAGGGCTGGTTTTGAAAGTGTCCATCTCAGCCTCCAGAGGGTTGGTTCTATTACATCTGATTTGTCTTAATCTTTCTAGGTGGAAATGCTCAGAAATTAATCTGCCATCTCTTGAGAGTCAATCGTGTATACCCAAATAATGAACAATAGAATGCCATGCATGTCAACCAGTATAATACTAAAATCTTTGTGGGCAATCTACAGCAGAGGTGACAGCGTGCTGCTCTGGCTGGCGTGACCTTTATCTAGAATAGATAAAAGATAGATAGAGATAGATAGATAGATAGATAGATAGATAGATAGATAGATAGATAGATAGAATCATGCTCCCAACGGAGCCTGAATCTGCGGAAGAAGACGAGGCCGAAATAGAGCAGATGGAGATCAAGGGGTTGGCTTTGTTGGCTTGGAGGAAAATGAGGAGAAGGAGGGTCAGTCAGGCCAGGGCCTTTCAGGATGGAGACGGCTTGTAGACAGGGAGGAAGTGGGAAGGATGACCAAGAGAAGCTAAGCAGTGAACATGAGAGACAGGCAATGAGCAAGAACCACCCCCTCCTGATCCCCGAGCATGGAGAGTGGACAGAAGGCGAGAACAGCACAGACTAACCCAACTACTAGGGAAGAGAGCACCCCACCCCTCTTCAGAAGGCACACCAGGGGACTGGGAGTTAAGGAGAGGCTGTGGGGAGGGGCATTTGTCGGGAACAAGCACTGGATTCCTGGTGTGTTAAGTGCTGATGTTTGAACTTTCCTGGATTCCTTGCATTCTTCCTGGATTTCTTGCTTTGCAGCTATGGTGCTCACAGCATTGGGCTGAGAAATTGAGAGTGTTTGGGAAATTTGGAGCAATAAAGGGGCCATTTGAACTGCCACCTGCCTGTGTTACCTCTGTGCTGGGGGTCATCACAGATACCATAGGTAGACAGATAGACAGACAGACAGACGACAGACAGACAGACAGACAGACAGACAGACAGACAGACAGATCGACCGACCGACCGACAGACAGACAGACAGACAGACAGACAGACAGACAGACAGAGATACTAATACAGGCAGTCCTCGGCTTATGACCACAACTGAGCCAAAATTTATGTTGCTAAGCAAGACAGTCGTTAAGTGAATTTTGCCCCCATTTTATTACCTTTCTTGCCACAGTTGTGAGTCACTGCATTTGCTAAGTTAGTGACATGGCTGTTAAATGAGTCTGGCTTCCCCATTGTTTTTTCCTTCTCAGACGGTTGCAAAAGCAGAACACTTGGCCCTAGGATGTTGCACCTGTCATATGTAGGAGTCAGTTGCCGAGCACCTAAGTTTTGTATCACGTGACCCATGGGGGTTGTTGCCATGCTCATAAGGGTGAAAAACAGCCAGGTCACCTTTTTGTCAGTGCCGTTGTAACTTCAAACGGTCACTAAAATGAATTGTTGTAAATCAAGGACTGTGTGTGGAAGAGAATATTTGCAACTCAGAGTTGAGCTGTGGAAATTGTGGTGCTCTCTGTGTTTGTCCCAAAGGTGCTTATTTTTTCAGGAGGCAACTGGTCTTTCTTTTTTGTTTCTTTGAAGATGTTTCACTTCTCATCCAAGAAGCTTCTTCAGCTCTGACTGGATGGTGCAGAATGGAAAGATTTATCCTCCTTGCAGACAGCTGATCATTTGCATCCTTTTAGAGGGTTGTTGAGGCCACATGGAGGTTTATCTGTGTCCTCAGGGTCACCTGAGTGGTGCTAATGGTTCCTGTAGTCTGCAATTTTTTTCCTCCCGTTCCTGCTCCAACAACATTCAAAGGGTGCTCATCCCAAATTGTATACAGTAGCTAAACATCTGTAGAGATTCTCAGTCATCCAGGGCATGGTTGTCCCAAAGGTGCTTTTTCAGGAGGCAACTGGACTTTGTGTTTTTTTCCCCCAGAGGAAAAATTGCAGACTACAAGAACCAGGAGCACCACTCAAGTGACCCTGAGGACACAGATAAACCTCCAAGTGGCCTCAACGACCCTCTAAAAGGATGCAAATGACCAGCTGTCTGCAAGGAATATAAAATCCTTCCATTCCCCACCATTCTGTCAGAGCTGAAGAAACTTCTTCGATGAGAAGAGAAATGTCTTCAAAAGAAAAACAAAAAAAAACAAGAAAGTCCAGTTGCCTCCTGAAAAATCACCTTTGGGACAACCATGACCTGGAATCCTGGATGACTGAGACTCTACAGACTTTTAATCTCTGTGCTTAGTTGGGTTTTTTTGCAGACTTCATTACCCGACTAGGTAATATCATCCATGCTAGAAGGAAGCGTGGGTTTGCTCTCTTAGACTACTGCTCTGGCAAATACTCTAAAGTTAATCTGAAACTCAGACTAAATGTTTTGTCAGGATTACGGCAGTTAACCCCATTTAAATCACGAGTCTCGAGCCAAACTTCCAAAACTTCAAAAAGGATTTATTGGGAGTTAAGAAGTCTGGTACTGCCTGGGTGATGCTGACTCTGAGGCACATCATTCATTGTCACCCTTGACCCTGCTTTTCCCCCCACCCCCTGGGTGTATTGTAATTCATAGTCTCCAATGGGACACATCCATAGCCAAGAGTCATCAATCACGCTCTCCAGTTAGAATTTTGCACAGCAGAAACTTCAGTCACCTAGTTACTATATTTGAAAACATTTATGGAATACAGTTTTGGTTTGCAAGCTGCCACACTGCTCTTTCAAACCCTTCCCCCCTCCCTTTCTGTTGGCAACTCTAAAAAAACTATAGAAATATTTAATGAGTTGACGTGTAGGTGATATAGACCGGCTGGGGTTAGTTTATAATTCAAACTTTGTGAAGCTCTCCAAAGTGGATTAATCCAGTAATCACTTTATTAAGCCCTATTCATAATGCAAGGACTTTGAAGAATGTCGTTAAATCAGAGGCACCCAACAAATTTCATAGGGTATGTGTGACAAACCTCCTTCTTTGAGGAGCTCCAAATTCGGTGAACAAAGCCCATTTTTTTCCCGTAGTAGACAAGAAAAATTAGGAGGCGCACAACAGGAGATTAATCACATTAACTATATTTAATTTTAATTATGCTTAATTGTAAACACAACAAAAGTGTTTTTTTCTCCCCTCCTGGCTTAATAAAAACAATCTGATCAAGGATGAAAAAGTAATTGTTTTGAATTTGAACGGTGTAATAAGATGCCACATAACTCTGGCTAGGGAAGATTATTATTGCTTCGGTATTTGACAAGCTTCCAGATATTGTCTGTAATTAAAGGCTACAGGTGTGAAAAGTAGGGATAAAAAATACAGGTGGTCCTTGACTTACGACCACAATACAGCCCTAATTTCTGTTGCTAAGTGAGACATTTGTTAAGGGAATTTTGCCGCCTTTTTGACCCGTCTTGCCACAGCTGTTAAGTGAATCACTGCAGTTGTTAAGTTAGCAAACCGGTTGTTAAATGAATCTGGCTTCCTCACTGACTTTGCTTGTCAGAAGATTGCCAAAGGATCATGCCATAAATACATGCCAGTTGCCAAGCATCCCAATGTTGATCATGTGACCACTTTATTCAGAGTTTTGCAGCGTTAATTCAGCACCAGAAAAATAAACACAGATGGCTGATGCTTCATTTATAAACATAATACCTTTATAAACATAATAAGTAGATTTTACAAACTGGTTGTAGATTTCTCCAACATGAAGCAAACTCAGACAGAAACACGCTGCAAGTAACTTCAGTAGCAACTCAGGAGCTCAGAAACAGACATCAGTTTCACTTTAGTTCAGCAAGCAAGCAAGCAAGTTAGTTTCTCTTTTACTTCAGTTCAGCAGGCAAGCAAGAGGAAAGAAGCAGTTTCATTTTCAATAGATGGACTCAGAGCTCAACATAGCTTCAGAACTGCAGAGCTTAATACAGAGCCATGCCTAGACTACTTCTAGTTTCAGTTTCCAGCCTAGGCTACTTCTAGTTTCAGTTTCCAGCCTAGGCTCAGTTTCAGCCTACTACTTCTAGTTTCAGTTTCCAGCCTAGGCTACTTCTAGTTTCAGTTTCCAGCCTAGGCTAATTCTAGTTTCAGTTTCCAGCCTAGGCTACTTCTAGTTTCAGTTTCCAGCCTAGGCTACTTCTAGTTTCAGTTTCCAGCCTAGGCTACTTCTAGTTTCAGTTTCCAAACTGTCCTCATTGGCTGATTTAGTTGCTATGCCTATTCATTGACTTACCTTGTTACCATGCGCTATTCCAATTCATGAATATACTCTGACACACTTTTGTTTCTAGAAGAGTTGATAATGTGACTTTTAACATTTTTCTTCATGCTTCTGATGTGGCCTGTTGGCTGCTGGCCACTCCAGCAGCCGAATTAGAGGAGGAGGAGGAGGTGTGGGAGTCAGGATCAGCATCAAGGCAACCTGAGAGGTCAGAGGGAGAAGAGGGAATGGAGATGACACAGAGAGAGAGATACAGAAGTGGAGCCTGGGCCGTCCATCAGCCCTCAAGTGGAGAGTCAACAGCCTCATGTCTGGAGGTGGCTGATGAGAAAGAGGAGGAACAGCTGGGTCTAGTGCCTGATGTGTGGATGCACAGAAGGCAGAGGAGAGGAGAGCAGTGGAAATCTATGGGCTGATCCTTGGGACGGAAGAGCCACTGCTGCTAGGGAAGCCCCACCCTAGCTCTGGGGATTAAAGGCAGAGGGCAGAGATGAACAGATGTGGCAGAGGACTATTTTGGATGGACAGATGGACTTTTTAGCCTGTGGTGAGAGAGAAATTTTTATGCTGGAGCTGCTGGTGCTCCTAGTAAAGAAATCTTTGAATTAACTTCAGAGGGTTTGTCGTGTTTGTGGAGCTGGGTCAAAACAGCTTCATCCATGAAATTGTGAGTTCATAAGTGGGAGGACCCATTTTTAAATCACGTTCTTCAGCACCATGATCATTTTGAAAGGTCATTAAATGAATTGCTATAAGTCAAAGACTAATCCATACCTCATGGTACACCATACGTTGCAGGATATCCAGCAGTAACCAATGAGAAACAGCTGAGAGAGAAAATAAACTTCATTTTTAATTGATCAAGGCTAAGAACCTTTACCAAGACGAAGAGCACAGCGGGCAATCTTGAAGAATAAAAGATTGGACATCTAGTCAGTGCAAAGTCTCTTAGTCAAGAAAAACGGGCCTTGGTGGCTCAGGCTGTTAATTGCCTGCACTTAAGTTCCAGCTGCCTACAACTGCTGTAGGCTCGAATCCCACCAGGCTCAAGGTTGACTCAGCTTCATCCTCCGGGTAGGTAAATTGAGGACCCAAGATTGTTGGGGGCAATTAGCTGACCTTGTAAAAATGCCGCTTAGTAATAAGCAGGCATATACAATGGAATGAAGGCTATTGCTGAGCACACTGGGTTGTATCCCAGGAATTGTAAGCCGCCCTGAGTCTTCGGAGAAGGGCGGCATAAAAATGTAATTAAAAAAAAAAAAAAGGCTGAAGGCATGAAATCTGACACCACGAAGATCAGCTTGCAAAAGGGAAGAAAACTCCAGGCACAATAACTGACACAACTAGACACATATGTGATACTGAAATATTCAACAGCTCTCTATCTCTGCTAGGGTATTCTCTGAACTTAATTAAGTCCCACTGTGGGCTTGGATTTTTTTGCACAAAGGAGCAAAACAGCCAGGAACTGAAATTGATAATAAAATACTCCCCCCTCCCAAAAAAACAACCTCCAAAACCAGTTTAACCCTGAGTATGACTTTCTCTTGTTTTGTTCCAAAAGCCTTCACTTTCAGTCACATAGATATCTGAAAAAGAGGCGTTGACAGAAGAGAAAATGTGTGGCTCAGAGTTGATTTGAGCTTGGTGGTTTTCTTGCAGATGTTTCAATACCCAGCTAGGTAACATCATCCAGTTTTTGTAATCATGATGTAAAGAAGATGTTGAGACTCTAGAAAGAATGCAGAGAAGAGCAACAAAGGTGATTAGGGGACTGGAGGCTAAAACATACAAAGAACAGTTGCTGGAATTGGGCGTGTCTAGTTTAATGAAAATAAGGACTAGGAGTGACATAACAGCAGGATTCCAATTCCAAAGGTTTGCCCCAAAGAAGAGGGTGTCAATCTATTCTCCAAAGCCCCTGAAGGCAGGACAAGAAGCAATGGGTGGAAACTAATCAAGGAGAGAAGCAACCTAGAATTAAGGAGAAATTTCCTGACTGTCAGAATAATTAATCAGTGGAACAACTTGCCTCCAGAATTTGTGGATGCTCCAACACTGGAAGTTTTTAAGATGAGATTGGATGACCATTTGTCTGAAATGGTACAGGGTTTCCTGCCTGAGCAGGGGGTTGGACTAGAAGACCTCCAAGGTCCCTTCCAACTTTCTATTCTATTCTATTCTATTCTATTCTATTCTATTCTATTCTACTCTATTCTATTCTATTCCTTCTCAATTCAAATCTATGCTATGCTATTCTATTCTATTCTATTCTGTTCTATTCTATTCTATTCTATTCTATTCTATTCCTTCTCAATTCTATTCTATTCTATTCTATTCTCTTCTATTCTATTCTATTCTATTCCATTCCATTCCATGTTTTCTCTTCTCTTCTCTTCTCTTCTCTTCTCTTCTCTTCTCTTCTCTTCTCTTCTCTTCTCTTCTGCTCCTCACTTCATTTATCTGTAATGGGATAGTGCCTCCTGCTTCAGCAGGGGGTTGGACTAGAAGACCTCCAAGGTCCCATCCAACTCTGTTTTTCTATGTTCAGCAGCAACCAACACCTATATGTGGGAAGAAAAATCCGATCTGGTTCCAAGCTGGGAGAAATTTGCTGGAAATAAAATGGAGGCTGATTGGAAAGAAGGATTCTGTTTATTGGAAACAGAACCACAGCATGCAGTTCTGGGACAGCTGACAAATTAGCTTGATGAATGCATGGATTTTTATACAGTTTTTGAAATGCTGCATTGGGTAGTGCAATGAAAGTGAGCTCTGTGTCTTTTGCTGTTCTAATGGTGGTGGGTTAATCCGATCATGTCCTGAAAGTCACGTCCTGTCCTTCTTAATCCCATCGTCTGGAGCAGAAAGTTATTATTTTTTTAATTACATTTATATGCCACCCTTCTCCGAAGACTCAGGGCGGCTTACAATTTTTGGGGGATACAACCGAGTGTGCTCAGCAATATTGGCCCAGTCTTTCTTAATGGGCACTCTATTCTGATTCTGAAGCAGAAGAGAAGTTAAAAAAAAAATTCTGCATCCTGAGTAGGAAAAAACGGTGTCACAGACTTTGCATTTCAGAGAGTTCAAGACTTCCCAAAGGCTAACACCCACCCCCACCCACCCCGCTTTCATTCATCACTGTTCTAGGATCAAGGAAAAAGGCATAATAGAGAAACTGAGACCCCTTAAGGAAATAGGAAAGCATCTGAAGTCTTTGCTTCTGAATCAAATCAACCCTTCAACTCATCTTTTTCCAATTTATCTCTTTGCTGGGATGACCAGTAGGCAGTATCTGTTTCCATCCAGGGATACTGCCATTCCATTGTTCTCACCATTAAGGAATTTCTCCTTAGTTCTAGGTTGCTTCTCTCCTTGATGAGTTTTCATCCATTGCTTCTTGTCCTGCCTTCGGGTGCTTTGGAGAATAGCTTGACTCCCTCTCCTTTGGGGCAGCCCCTGAGATATTGGAACACTGCTATCATATCTCCCTTAGTCCTTCTTTCACTAGACAAGACTTATCCAATTCCTGCAACTGTGCTTCATCTGTTTTAACCTCCAGCCCACTAATCATCTTCGTTGTTCTTCTCTGCTCTCTTTCCAAACTCTCAACATCTTTTCAAAAATTGCGGTGACCAAAACTGGATGCAGTATTCCAAGTGTGGCTGTCCTAAGGCTTGATAAAGCAGTACTAAAAAGCCTTCTTTTTTATGGTTGTTACGAGTTCATTTGCTTTAACAAATATATTTCTAATCTTCTGGTCAATATAAATAATGTTTCCCTCGTGAGGGTACAATATAGATTCACACTATGATAAAGCCATTAAATACAACTGAAGATTATGTGCTCCACAATAAATATTAAAATCTGCATCAAGCCTTAGGGATGACCTGGAGAAAAGGAAGGTTAATCTCATTTTATTTCTGCTGAATGGAAAATGGGAACTTTTTTTTTTTAAAATCCAAACAGCTGGATGTCTGCAATACGATCTACCTACAGGATGAAAAATAATTGCATATCATCGGAGACTGGCTGTAAAAAGCAGAAGCTATTATTAGAAGTGCCTGCAAAGGACAATAGAAAACCCTTAATACAGTTCATTATTTGATATCTCTTCCCCAGCTTTCACTTAATGGGAGGGCTTTTATAGCATTGTGTGGAAGCCTATTTAGTTCTTCTGATTTAATAAGCAGGCGTCCAGATCACAAACTGTAAATAGGTGACCTGGGTTTGAAGTGTGTGTGTGTGTGTGTGTGTGTGTGTGTGAGTAGTGGGATTCAAATTATTTTACTACCAGTTCTGTGGGCGGGGCTTGTTTGGTGGGCAGGGATTGGTGGTCATGTGACTGGGTGGGCGGGGCCAACTCGGCAAGGTGGTGAGGCACCATGCTGCGAGTGATGTCGAGTTGGCCACACCCACTCAGTCACATGACCGATGCTGCAGAGACAGGGTGATTTCCAATGTACCTTCCCTCCACCTCCTTCACCCTTGGGCCAGAGGTGGTATTTAACTGGTTTGTACTGGCTCAGTAGCAGTGATTTGGCATGGGTTGCTGAATGGGTGGCTATCCCTGGCTGGCCATGCCCCTTGACCCAGTCGTCCAGTCACTCACTTGTCCTGGTCGCTCTTCTAGCTTTCCCTACCACGTGGCGGCCATGATGCAGCTCGGGCAGATGTCTCAGGGCTGCTGCACATGCGCACTGCATGTGCAGCTGCTACACATGCAGTGCGCATGTGCAGCATTCCCGGTGAATACCACCTCTGGTGTGTGTATGTGTGTGTATGTGAGGCATGAAAAGAAAATAGATTTTGAGTAAGATGGGGGCATGACTTCTTGATGATTAAAACATTTATGGTCCTTCAGAACTGTGATGACCTTCTGGATATTCAGTGCAGGTAATCCTCAACTTACAACCACAATTGAGTCCAAAATGTATGTTGCTAAGCGGGACAGTTGTTCAGGGAGTTTTGCCCCATTTATCAAACTTAATGTCTGTGGAGAGTCTCCATCATCCAGGTCATGGTTGTCTCAAAGGTGATTTTTCCCAAGAGGCAACTGGACTTTCTGGTTTTTCTTTGAAGATGGCTCGCTTCTCATCCAAGAAGCTTCTTCAGCTCTGACTGGATGGTGGGGAATGGAAGGATTTATACCCCTTGCAGACAGCTGGTCATTTTCATTATTTTTAGAGGGTTATTGAGGCCACCTGGAGATTCATCTGTGCCCTCAGGTTTACCTGAGTGGTGAAAATGGGTGTGGAGCCTTCTTGGAACTGTGAAAGGACCATGTTGTAGACTGGAAATAGATGATGTTGTATCCCTCCCCCTCTGTTGAAAGAGGGATGTTCAATTTTGACATAGATGGCCTCCATGTTTGAAAGAGGGGTCAAAGAGGCGATCTATGTCAAAATTGAACAGCTCCCTTTCAACAGAGGGGGGAGGGATATGACTTCATCTATCTGCACTCTACAACTCAGTCAACAGTTCCAAGAAGGCTCCACACCTATTTGCACTACTGAGGAACAGATAAACCTCTGGGTGACCTTAATGACCCTCTAAAAGGATGCAAATGACCAGCTCTCTGTAAGGAGGATAAATCAGAGGTGGTATTCAGCAGGTTCTAACCAGTTCTGGAGAACCGGTAGTGGACATTTTGAGTAGTTCAAAGAACCAGCAAATACCACTCTGACTGGCCCTGCCCCCATCTCTTCTCTGCCTCCTGGTCCCAGCTGATTGGCTGGGTCTTCTTTGGTTGCCCTGCACAGGAGAACAGAGCTGGAAAGCAGGTTAGTGGGGTAGGGAGGGAATGGAGATTTTGCAGTAATCTTCCCAGAGGTGGTATTCAGCAGGTTCTGACCAGTTCTGGAGAACCAGTAGCGGACATTTTGAGTAGTTCAGAGAACAGCAAATACCACCTCTGACTGGCCCTTCCCCCATCTATTCTCTGCCTCTTGAGTCCCAGCTGATCGGCTGGATCTTCTTTGGTTGCCCTGCACAGGAGAATGGAGCTGGGAAGCAGGTTAGTGGAGTAGGGAGGGAATGGGGATTTTGCAGTATCCTTCCCCTGCCACACCCACCAAGCCATGCCCACCAAGCCACACCACGCCCACCAAGCCATGCTCATAGAACCGGTAGTAAAAAAAATTTTGAATCCTACCACTGGGATAAATCCTTCCATTCCTCACCCTCTTCAGATGAGAAGTGAAGCTTCAAGAAAGTCCGCCTCTTCAATGTTGTCAAAGAGCCTTGGTGGCTCAGGCTGTTAAATGCCTGCACTTAGCTCCAGCTGCCTGCAATTAGTGCAGGCTCAAATCCCACCAGGCTCAAGGTTGACTCAGCCTTCCATCCTCTCGGGGTAGGTAAATTGAGGACCCAAGATTGTTGGGGGCAATAAGCTGACTTTGTAAAAATGCCGCTTGGTAATAAGCAGGCATATGCAATGGAAGGAAGGCTATTGCTGAGTGCATTGGGTTGTGCTTCAAAAATTGTAAGCCGCCCTGAGTCTCCGGAGAAGGGCAGCATATAAATGTGAATTAAAAAAAAATGTTAACATGTTTGCTAAGTGAATCTGGCTTCCCCATAATCTTAATAGTTAAAATTAAAAGAGGCAGGGAACATGATGGAAAACAAATATACAGGCAGATCTTGATTTACAACTGCAAGTGAGCCCAAAATTTCCCTTGGAAAGCAAGACAGTTAAGGGAGTGTTGGAAGAAAAATCCTTCTGGGTTCAGTTCCAAGTGGTGAAAAAGACACTGGAAACATGGAGGCTGTTTGGAAAGTTTAATGGTGGACAGGAGGACCACATGGCCTGGAGCTCCAGAGTGAAAGGGAAGGATGATCACATTGCTTCAAGGTAAAAAGAGAAGGTCAAGAAAGGGCTGATATGCTGAGAGTGCCTGGGTTTTATAACCTTTGTTGGGATTGGAATTGGAGCTTGTTTCTAATTGGTTGTCAGACTCCCATGGGGCCAATGCAGGAGCAACTCTGTAGGCTGTCCTGAGTTCCAGGTTTGGTTGAGCCTTGCTGGATGATGATGCACTGAAAGGGCTTTTGAGCAATTGCTATAGCTTTACCTGGAGATCTTTGTTATGTAAAGTATTCTGGCCCAGGCCTTAATGGCCCATCCATTAACAAAGGTGGGGGTGAACTTCTGCTTCTGAGGTGAGTTTCTGCTTCTGAGTTTCTACTCCTTTTAGAGGAAATATCCTGCCTTTTTAATATTTCCCAGGATATTTCGTTTTTCTAGGAGAGGGGTGGGTGCTAACTTCCTACAGGAGTTTTGCCCGAATTTATGATCTTTCTTGCTACAGTTATTAAATGAATCATGGAAGGGTTTTTTTTTTTTTGTAAAAGTTTTTTTATTTGTTGACAACAAACATAAACAAACACAAGCACAAAACAATAACAAATAAAACCTTCTTTCAGTTGTACAATGTGTCGGTTGGTACATATTTCTTGTGCACAATATCTATCATCTTTCCCTCTTAGCTTTAAATTTATATTCATATTATATTAATCAACTTCCCATGTTATGTTATCATTACATCATCATTAGACTTTAGTTGCAAGTTCAAATTGTCCTTTTTGAGCAAATCTCAAATTTTTACAAATTCTAACTTATATTATAATTCCTTCCATAATAGTCAGTTATGGAAGTTGTTAAGTTAGTAACATGGTTGTTAAGTGAAGCTTTCCCCATTGACTTTGCTCATCAGAATTTCACAAAAGGGAATCACATGACCCCAGCACACTGCAACCATCATAAATATGAATCAGTTGCCGATTCCATGGGGAGGCTAAAACAGTCATGTGAAAAACAGGTCATAAGTCACTTTTACCCAATGTCATTATAACTTTGTATGGTCACTAAAAAATAGTTGTAAGGTCAGGTATTCTCTAAACTTTCATTTTTGATTGGGAGGAATATTGTGATGGAGGAATATTGTGATTCAATCTTGCCCAAACTGGGATGGTCTATTCATGTTGGACTATAATGACTCAAAATCCATAGGATATGGATATTGATCAAACTGTCCAGGAATTGTAGAGTAACTCACCTGATGGTCAGCTGATTGAATAGAATAGAATAGAAATATATGGAATGGAATAGAAAATATGGAAAGGAATGGAATAGGATGGAATGGAGTAGAATGGAATAGAATAGAATAGAATAGAATAGAATAGAATAGAATAGAATAGAATATACGGAATGTAATGGAATCAAATCAAATTGAATCGAATCAAATCAAATAGAACAGAACAGAACAGAATAGAATAGAATTCTTCACTGGCCAAGTGTGATTGGACACACAAGGAATTTGTCTTTGGTGCATATGCTCTCAGTGTACATAAAAGCTATAAGTGATAAACCATGATCATAGTAACCACAAAAATACTGTACATTCATCATGAATCATAAGATACAACACTTAATCGATAGTCATAGGATACTAAATAAGCAACCAACATAAATCATATTGGGGAAACTAAATAAAACAATATAATCGTAAAGATACAAGCAATCAAGTTATAGTCCTAGGTAGAAAAAGAAATAGGTAATAGGAAGGATGAGAAGAATAATAGTACTACAGCCTTACTAAATAATTTGACAGTGTTGTGGGAATTGGTTGTTTAGCAGAGTGATGGCATGGAGGAAAAACTGCCTTGTGTCTAGTTGTTCTGGTGTGCAGTGCTGTATAGTTGCTTTGAGGGTAGAAGTTGAAACAGTTTATGTCCAGGATGTGAGGGGTCTGTAAGTATTTTCATAGCCCTCTTTTGACTCATGCAGAATACAGGTCCTCAATGGAAGGCAGGTTGGTAGCCATTGTTTTTTTCTGATTTTTTTTCCTGCAGATTGGAAAAGGTTCACTGATGTATATCAAGAGAATTAATGCAAACAAATCAGAGAGGAGGGGGAAATGTTTCTCCATCATAAGGGGGATTAGGCATATTTCATATTGCTTCACTAATACATTCTTAGATAGTGCTTTGAGTAGATCAGTGCCAGATGGTAATCAGGAAGGTTAGAAAAGTTAGGTAGAGAATGGTAAGCAGGCAGGCAGGCAGGCAGGCAGGCAGGCAGGAAGGAAGGAAGGAAGGAAAGAAGGAAGGAAAGAAGGAAGGAGGGAAGGAAGAAGGAAGGAAGGAAGGAAAGGAAGGAAGGAAGGAAGGAAGGAAGGAAGGAAGGAAGGAAGGAAGGAAGGAAGGAAGGAAGCCTTCCATCCTCTTGGGTAGGACCCAAGATTGTTGGGGGGAATAAGCTGACTTTGTAAAAATGCCGCTTAGAATAAGCAGGCATATACAATGGAATGAAGGCTATTGCTGAGACATTGGGTTGTATCCAAAAAATGTAAGCTGCCCTGAGTCTTCGGAGAAGGGCGGCATATAAATGTAATTTTTAAAAAAAAGGAAGGAAGGAAGGAAGGATGGATATGGGAATGAGAGGCAGGAAGGGAGGAAAGGGGGAAAGGAAAAGGGGAGAGAAGAAAGGAAGGAAGGAAGGAAGGAGGGAGGAAAGGAGAAGTAGGGAATGAAAGAGGGAAATTACATTGCATGTTCCCTGCCTCTTTGAGTTCTTTAGCATGTTCTTTGCAATTATTATTATTTTTCTATATATATGCACCTTGTACAACACCTTTCTCTCATTCTGATTTTTTTTTTGCAATGAGCTTCCTCTTATAAACCTTTTCTCACAGCCATTATTCCCCCAAACATGTTTTTTTCATACTTCTCATTAGCACAACGCCACACCATTCTTTGACAGCCTGTAACATAATTCTTTTCATTCTGTTAAAACCACCTTGGACATCTGCTTTCTCATCCGCTTCCCATTAATCCTGTTAATGGATTCTGATTATCTATCTATATATCTATCTATATATATATCTATATATATATATATTTGTTTTCGTAGATTTTCACAGGTAAAGGTATGTAGGTCTTGGTGTATTCGGGTCTTGTCCCATGTAAGATTGAGAATACCTTGGCAACGTTTCGACGAAATCTCATCCGTCATCTTCAGGCTGGTGTCTTCAGCTTCGTTCTTCTGGGAGAAGTGTGATAGTGGCTGTTTTTCCCTTTTAAACTCCAGAGTTGGCTGTGTTGTTACTTCTTGATTGGTTGATGGAGTTGATGTATGCAGATTGGATGGCTTTTTCCTGAGACCCTGTGTGGCTTATCTCCAATATTGAACACTTCAACAAGAGAATAATTAGGGAAGCCATCGAAATAGAGAAACACCCCCATAACATGAATAAATGGGATGATACTTCCCGCCTACCAGACATCTGGAAACTAGCCCTAATCAACAAACGAGTCCCAGCCACAAAAACCAACACCGGACCCAAAATAACACATGATGCCACTACAAATCTCCTTCACCAGACTCAAACCCAAGCCCACGCCACAGATGAAAGGCAACCACCATCCAGAAACCAGACCATGGCTGCAACACCAGCTGCTACACCCCCCTCCGACCCCCAAACTAAGCAAACTGGCACACGCTATAAACACATAGCCAGACCTCAAACTCGGAGCCAAACCAAGGCCCGGAATGTCACATCACAGCCTTCCACCCAGGACACTACATCACAGAACTCAGGAGATCACAACACAAAACATCAGGAGGTTGCAACACAGACAACGACCCAGGAGATTACAGCACCACACCCAGGACGTCACAACAATAGAACTCAGAAGGTCATCACACAGCCCATTACCCAGGTCATTACAACACAAAAGACTGAGAGACACCTAGCCAGTACCTCAGCCACACAGGGTCTCAGGAAAAAGCCATCCAATCTGCATACATCAACTCCATCAACCAATCAAGAAGTAACAACACAACCAACTCTGGAGTTTAAAAGGGAAAAACAGCCACTATCACACACTTCTCCCAGAAGAACAAAGCTGAAGACATCAGCCTGAAGATGACGGATGAGATTTCGTCGAAACGTTGCCAAGGTATTCTCAATCTTACACGGGACAAGACCCGAATACACCAAGACCTACATATATATATATATATATATATTCCATGCACGATTCTTTTTTTTTTCTATAGAGGTTTCACTTTCTCCCTTCCTTGTCTTACATGCTCATTTTTTCCTCACCAAGATCCACTCTTGACAAAAACAGTGTGTCCCACAGTCAGGACCCCTCATTACTCATTACAGTATATTAATTATTCTTCACTAATCCTGCCAGTTTTTCATCATAAATCATCAAATCAATCCTGTTCTTAGTTTTATTGATTCTTTTATCACAGACATGATATATATGATTAGGTTTGTGCTTAAACCGCAGTCCAAACAACAGTCTTTTTCCTAAGCAGATATATTCCTGCCAGACCCCATTCTTACTCATTCATGGCTCTTCAAAGAGCTTCTATCTATCTGTCTGTCTGTCTGTCTGTCCGTCCGTCTGTCTATCTAATTATCTATCTGTCATATCATCTCTCTCTCTCTTAGCTAGCTAGCTATCATCTATCTAGTTATCTATTTTATCTACCCCTTATCTATTATCTATGTACAGTATCATCTGTATCATCTCTATCATTCTATCTATCTAGCTAATTATCTATATCTATCATCTATCTATCTATCATCTATCATCTATCATCTATCTATCTCTCTTAGCTAGCTATCATCTATCTAGTTATATCTTTATCTACCCCTTATCTATTATCTATGTACAGTATCATCTGTCTATCACCTCTATCTATCTATCTATCTATCTATCTATCTATCTATCTATCTATCTACCCACCCACCCACCCACCACCATCTAGCTATCTAGCTATCTAGCTATCTATCATCTATCTAGTTATCTATCTATCTTTATCCTTATCTATTATCTATGTATCATCTATCATCTATATCTATCTATCATCTGTCTGTCTGTCTGTCTGTCTGTCTATCTATCTACCTACCTACCTACCTACCTACCTACCTACTACCTACCTACCTACCTACCTATCATCCATTATCTAACACTATATTGAATGTCAACTTTGTGATCCATTACCACAAGATGTGATGCTGGCTGCTTCCTTCTTGTCCCCTCCCCCTTCTCACACACAGATGCACACAAATTCATATCTATCTATCTATCTATCTATCTATCTATCTATCTATCTATGGTATCTATCTATCTATTTTTCTATCAATCATCCATTATCTAGTATTCTACTAAATGTCAACTTTGTGATCCATTACCACAAGACATGATGCTTCCCATAGGGTTGGACTCATTCATAATAGCCCTGGGAATCTGTTACCTTTGATGGCTGTGTGACTGCCTTTGAAAAGGATCCAATGGCACCCTGTTCGTGTTTTTCTGATCTATCCATCTATTGCACACATTACCATCCAACAAGCTCACACTGGTTAAGCATATAAAACATGGCAACCTAGTACAAGAAAAGTAGCATTAAGTCATAACCACAGCAACACAAAAGCAAAATCACCACGTCAAAAAAAAAGGCCACTCCATCAGCCCTCCAACGCTTTCTAACACAATTTTGTTTTCACCAGCTTTCAAAAAGCTGTCGGGATCAGTGCCAAGCTGGCCTCAAGAGGCAAACTCTTCTCTTTGTTGTTTTGTCTTGCCAAAATTCTCTTTATTTTGGGGGAACTAATTGACTGTTACAAAGCCTCAGTGAGAAATGCCATGGAATACATCCCAGATTGCTTTTTTTTTTCCCTCGAAAGAATAATCAAAAGTGGAGTGGACTATTCACCTTTCATAGCAGTTCTAGTTCAGTGGACTCTTATATATGAACGTAAGGAGAGGAAAATAATGTGCAGTCGAGTAGGAATAGGTATGGATATTGTAAAAAGGGGAGACATGATAGGCCGTGAGGGTAAAAATATCGAGCGTCTGATAGAACTTCTTTATTAATACATTTTGCTAAAAGGCATAAGTTTTCATGAGATGCAACTCACTTCATCCGATGTGTAGATATGGGCTGTAGGATGATTTGCAGATCAATTTATATATGATTCCTGTCCATTTTTAGATCGATATATTTGATTACCATAGAAGGGAATATTTGTAACTCAGAGCTGACCTGGTGATCTCTGAGCTTGGTGGTTTTCTTGTAGACATTTCATTACCTGACCAGGTAACATCATCAGTGCTAGAAGGGAGGGAGGTTTGCTATCTGTTTATATATAGTAGCTTGCCCTGCCATTTTGGCAGGGGAGTGGCCTTCAGCTTGGTAGTTCCTTGAGTAAGGCATTGCTAGTATAAGAAAATATTTGTAGCTCAGAGTTAAACTATGGAATCCCTGGTGCTCTCTGACCTTGGTTGTTTTCTTGCAGACGTTTCATTACCCAACTAGGTAACCTCATCAGTGTTAGAAGGGAGAGGTATTTACTTTCTGTTTATATCTCCAAGATTGGTTGTTTTCTCCCAAGTAGGTAACCTCATCAGTGCTAGAAGGAAGTGAGGTTGTTCTCCATTATCTACAAGTGGCTTGCCCTGTTGTTGGGAGCACTATTGTTATAATTAATTACTCTGGGTTAGTATATTTTACTTAAACATTTTGAGGTTCTGTCTATTGCCATTGTTTTTCTGATTTATGTTTTAAAACAAATAACTCTATAACCAACTCCAAAACCACTGGTTACCATCATAGATAGATAGATGATATGTGAGGAAATGAGGGGAAGAAATCGACGGTTCATGACCTTATGCTAGTGTGAAGCTATCTCAAATAAGTTGAGCCCAAGAAGGTTTTATCCAAACTTCTTTATTGAGTAGAAAGGTCAAAAAGCAATAAACAGTTTCAAAAAGGCATACCAGGTGTTAAGTTTGCATGAAGAGTCAGACGCGAAGAGCTTCAGTGATGAGTTTATTAAGTGACTACAGCTCGAATGGACCCGACTTGGCTGGGCTACGGCTGCTTCTTATAGCCAGCAGCCGTAGTTGCCAGCCAGTCAGAGTACAGGGTTTTTCCCGCACTATTTAAACCAATCCCATTTGACATTTTACAAGAACAATTCAAAATAAACCAATAATATTCAAACCTACATACATAACACCAGGTATTTTGTTCCTCTGTAAGTGTCCTTAAAAAGTCCAAGTCCTTTGTTAATGATCACCTGTGTGACTGGAGTTCTAATGTCCCTTCCTGGGAAGGTGAAGCAAGGTACTTGCAGCTGTGAAGTTGTGGCTTGCTTGCAGATGGGGAACTGGCTAGGTGCCCACGAGGCAGCTCCTTATATACACCTGGGATAGGTGAGGTGGGACTAAGGAAAGCCTGGGAAATTCAAACCACAGCTGTGCTGTGATTGGCTCATTTGAATCTTCCAAACCTGAGCCGGTGGAAAGAGCACAGGACCATGTGAATTACCTTTCACATGATTGATAGATAGATAGATAGATAGATAGATAGATAGATAGATAGACTCTAGAAAAAGTACAGAGAAGAGCAACCAGGAAGATTAGGAGGACAGGAGACTAAAACACATGAAGAACAGTTACAGGAACTGGGCATGGCTAGTCTAGTGAAGAGAAGGACCAGGGAGACATGATAAGCAGTCTTCCAATATTTGAGGGGCTGCCACAGAGAGGAGGAGGGGGTCAAGCTATTTTCTAAAGCACCCGAGGGCCAGACAAGGAATAATGGATGGAAACTGAACAAGGAGAGATTCAACCTGGAAATAAGGAGAAACTTTCTGGCATTGAGAACAATCAACCAATGGAACAGTTTGCCCTTGGAAGTTGTGGGAGCATCATCACTTGAGACTTTCAAGAAGAGATTGGGCTGCCATTTGTCAAAAATGGTGTAGGGTCTCCTGCTTGGGTGGGGAGTTGGACTAAATGACCTATAACGTCCCTTCCAACTCTGATTATATGTTATCTGCTGAGATAGATTATAGATGATAGATAGATAGATAGATAGATAGATAGATAGATAGATAGATAGATAGAAATAAATAGAGTGTTACAAGAAAGTTTGCATTCATTTTTGCCCACAACTTTCCGTAAATCACAAGTTCTGTCCTGAAATTTCTTTCTTACACACTTTTTAATTTGCAAATTTGAACCAAAAACTTCACTGGAAAAAAAAAGAGAGAAAGAAAAAAAACGTGAAATATGCACAAAAAAAGAGACTCCATTACAAAGAACGTCTGGACAATTTTGCTAAAAACGTGGAACACATAAAAGTCTTTTGCATCCCAAAACGTATGTGTGTAATTGACACTGACACTAAATAATGAGGCTTTACAAATCTCTTTGAGGTGGATTACCCCAGATTTGCACATTTCTAATACATACTTTAAAAACATGGTTATTTAAACTGACTCTATTTATTTTCATTGAGGGATTAAGCAATTTAAAGAAAGCCATAATATGTGTGATATTTTGAGACTTCTTCAGAATGCAAAAGTTTCTTTTAGAGGAAAAAAAACCCCAACACAGACAAATCACGTATCATTTGAACCCCCCGTCAATATTTTGCGGTCTGAATTAAGATATTTATTGACTCAATCCCACCGATCGATCAGCAGAAAAATAGAAGGGGGAAAAGCTATTTCGTGGGTGATTATTACAATGAAAAACATCTGCATTTCTTTGAAAAGGGACACATTTAAAAACTATGATTAATGAAGTGATTGATTCGTTCCAATATCCATTAATTAATTGTTCTCAGACGATGGAAATCTAAAGAGCAAACTGATTGAGATTCTGGCCTTAGCCTCTGATGAGTGGAGATACCAGGGCATTGATTAGATTTGCAAGTTGCTGTTTTCCAAAGTTGAAAGTTCATGTTCACCAATGGCCTTCAAAAGACATTTTGAAAGCAATTTTTCTTTCATTAAACTGATCTGAGGAAGGAAAATACATTATTACTTCCTCTCTCTCCCTCTCTCCTCCCTCTCTCTCTCTCTCTCTCTCATTTATTTAAATTATGTATATGCCTGCCCATCTCACAGCCGTGAGCCTGGACAGCAATCCAAGATTAAAAACCATCAGTTCTGAATCATAGCTTGGGATGTCCCAGGTAAATAAGACATTCCAGTTATAAAAACACTGCTCCAAAAGACTTTGTGTAACAAAGTAGACTGGCTCTATACCATGAACATCTTGGTAGATAAAAAAAACAGAACTATGAAGAGAAGTATTTGTTTATGCAGATACAATAAAGAAATAAGTAGGCTATTTGGAGACCACTTAGAACTTCATTTCTGGAAGGCTTACAGTTTTAAAAGCAGGAGCACTCCGACAAAGAAGAGGAGAGGAGAGGGAGGGAGAGGGGAGGGGAGGGAGAAGAGACCTAGGGGAGAGGAGAGGAGAGGGGGAGAGGGAGGGAGAGGGATAGAGGGAGGGAGAGGGATAGAGGAAGGGAGAGGAGAGGAGACCAAGGAGAGAGGAGAGTGGGAGGGAGGGAGAGGAGACCTAGGGGAGAGGAGAGGACAGGGAGAGAGGAAGGGAGGGAGAGAGAAGACCTAGGGGAGGGGGGGGGGGGAGGAGACCTAGGGGAGAGGAGAGGGAGAGGAGGAGGGAGAGGACAGCTAGGGCAGAGGAGAGGGGGACAGGGAGGGAGAGGAAGAGGGGGAGGGGGAGGGGAGGAGACCTGGAGAGAGGAGAGGAGAGGGAGAGGAAGAGGGTGAGGGAGAGGGAGAGGAGACTAGGGGAGAGGAGAGGAGAGGAGAGGGGACAGGGAGGAGAGGGAGTGAGAGGGAGGAGACCTGGGGAGAGGAGACCTGGGGAGAGAGAGGGGAGGGGGGAGGGAGAGAGGGTAGAGGGAGAGAGACCGTGGAGAGGAGACCTGGGGAGAGGAGAGGAGACTGAGAGGAGAGAGGAGAGGGAGAAGAAGAGGGTGAGGGAGAAGGAGAGGAGACCTAGGGGAGAGGAGAGGAGAGGGGGACAGGGAGGGAGAGGGAGAGGGAGAGGGAGAGGGAGAGGGAGAGGAGACCTGGGGAGAGGAGACCTGGGGAGAGGGAGAGGAGACCTAGGGGAGAGGAGAGGAGAGGGGGACAGGGAGGGAGAGGGAGTGGTAGAGGGAGAGGAGACCTGGGGAGAGGAGACCTGGGGAGAGGAGAGGAGACCTGGAGGGAGGAGAGGAGAGGAAGAGGAAGAGGGTGAGGGAGAGGAGAGGAG
Organism: Naja naja; assembly: GCA_009733165.1. Classification (NCBI taxonomy): domain Eukaryota; kingdom Metazoa; phylum Chordata; class Lepidosauria; order Squamata; family Elapidae; genus Naja; species Naja naja. The sequence goes on from CM019149.1 coordinate 301,671,884, forward strand.
ACCTAGGGGAGAGGAGAGGAGAGGGGGGCAGGGAGGGAGAGGGAGTAGGAGTGGGAGAGGAGACCTGGGAAGTGGAGAGGAGACCTGGGGAGAGGAGAGGAGAGAGGAAAGGGTCTCATGTCTCCCCTAGTCCTTCTTCTCACTAGATAGACATCCCTGATTCCTGCAACCCTTCTTCTTATGTTTTAGCTTCCAACCCCTTAATCATCCTTGTTTCTCTTCTCTGCACTCTTTCCAGAGTCTCCATTATATGAGCCTATGAAAACCAGCCTTCCTTGTTCATATTGTATTTATTCAACTTGAGATAATTACTTTGAGCAGGGAGAACCGCTAACATATTTCACCCATTCCCAGATGTGAGGTCAGGTTTGAAATTCACATCACATTAGTGATGTCCAAACGTCGGCTGGAGTTGTGCAATTGACCCAGCTCACAGTTGGTTAGTTTCCAATCCATTAGTTCGCAACTCACATTTTTCACTTCATTACTTCCCGGTTTGTTGGCTCAGAATTTTCTGTCCGTTGCAATCAACTTAGGTGTTACACATGGGAGAGGTTAAACAAAGGCTAGAGAGGTGTAATTAAGCTATTGGTAGGAAGGAAAGGGAGTAAAAGAGTGGAAGGGGGAAAAATGGGGGTGTTCCTTTCTTCAACCTGCTTAACACATAAAAAAAATTGATGTTATCTCTGATACTTGGACAAGGTGAATTATCAAGTTTATTTCAAACTAGAGACAAGCCATCAGATGGTTTGGGTGAAATCACTCATCATAAAAGATCATCAAAATCATGGGGCTGGAAGGAACCTTGGAGGTCTTCTAGTCCAATCCTTTACTCAAGGCAGGAATCCTTATACCATCTTGGAAAAAATGGTTGTCCAATCTTTTGTTGAAAGGCTCCAGTGTTGGGTAAAAATCTACAGAGATTTTCAGTCACCGAGATCATGGTTGTCCCAAAGATCCTTTTTCAGGAGGCAACTGGACTTGCGATTTTTTTTTTCTGTGAAGATATTTTGCTTCTCACCCAAGAAGCTTCCTCAGTTCTGACTGGATGATGGGGAATGGAAGGATTTATATTCCATGCAGACAGCTGCATCACTCAGATGACTCTGAGGACACAGATAAACCTCCAAGTGGCCTCAAGGTTTCTCTACAAGAATGCAAATGACCAGTTGTCTCCAAGGAACATAAATCCTTCCATTCCCCACCATCCAGTCAGAGTTGAAGAAGCTTCTTGGATGGGAAGTGAATTGTCGTCAAAGAAGAAAATAAGAAAGTCCAGTTGCCTGTCATGCCCCAGTTGGAGACTGACTTCGAGGAAGAGGAGGAGCAGCCAGCAGGGTATGGGAATGTGGCTCCAGAGGAGGTGGAGGAGGCTGGGGAAGAGCAGAGGCCAGCTGAAGCCTCTGAGGAGGATCCAGGCCCATCTTCTCTCTACCCTAAAACACGCAGGGAGGAGAGGATCAGATCAAAGCGTGCTCTACTCGGGAGGAGGGGGCCATGATCCTCCTCAGGGCTTGCAGCTGAGAGCTCTGTATTTAAGTCCGAACATGCGTAGTCCGACTGCTGGAGTCAAGGTTAATGTTTGCTGCTTAAAGAAGGTTTACCTTGTTTGGCATTCTTCCAGTAGTTTGTTCCTGTTTATTTTCTTGAAGTGGGCATTCATCTACCCTGGACTGTCGAGGGACTATATTGAGGTGGTTTGGTTTTGGTTTCTTTTTTGTTATCAGTGTTTTAAAATACGAACTGTGTTTTTTGTTTTTTGAAATATTCTTTTGACTTCTCCCCCCCTGGAACTAATTATACAGTGAAGATATTAAAGGACTGAGTTATATTTTGGACTTTATTCCATTGCTGAGCTACTCTGGGTCATCACATTGCCTCTTGAGAAAAGCACCTTTGGGACCTCCAGCAATGGAGCACACACAAGTCAAGGAGGTATAATTAATTGTTCTCACTGTCAGGAAATTCCTCTTTATTTTCAAGTTGGAGCTTCCTCTCATGAGCTTCCATCCATTGCTTCTTGTTCTGACCTCAGGTGCTTTGGAGAATAAGTTATCTTTCCTGTGACAGTCCGTCCAACACTGGAAGTTGGCTATCATGTCATTCCTGAGCCTTCTCTTCATGAGGCTAAACATACCTTGTTCAGGGGTGAACAAAATTTTAGCAACCGGTTCTCTGCCCAGTTGCTGGGTGAGCTTAGTCATGGTGGATGTGGCCTAGTGTTGTGGTTAACCGGCAGCAGGTATGGACGGTGGAAGAGAATGAGGACTTAGATGAGGGGCCAGGACCATTAGGGAGTGGACTGCTGCCTTCAGAGATTGTGGCGGCTGGCAGCAGCGATGAAGAGGTTCCCGAGGAGCCTGCGCCAAGTGCGTGTGCGCACAGGATGGCTTGTAGGAGAGAGCAGTTACAGCAGCACAGGCGACTCAGGAGTAAGGCTGCAAGGTAATAGCCCCTCCCTCAAGAGGATAAAAGCCAGGTTTGAAGAAGCGAAGATGCTCTGAAACTCAGCCTCGTGGACATTATAGTTAGCATTTGAAAACTCTTGTAAAGTATTTCTTATCTGTGGGTTTTTGGCAGCCTTGAAGAACAACTTGGCAAGGCTCTTTCTTGTTGGAGCTGATTAGTTGGAAGCAGCCTTTTACCTTGTGAAGAAACAGAATTCGTAAATGAAACCTTAAAAGGTGGGGGCTGCTGCCTTTGTCTTGTGTTTGCTCTCTTGGAACCAGGTTGGGTCAGAACACCTAGTCAGCCTCCTGCACCATTTTCACCCTCCCGGGGCTCAAGAGGCTTTCCTCAAGCCTCCAGGAAGCCGGAAATGGGCCCATTTTTTTCCTTGAGCCTCCAAGAGGCCCATTTCCCCCCTCCCCAGCTCCGGAGGCTCTCTGTAGGCCTCTCTCTCTCTGGCCTTCCACAGCCTCCAGGAGGCCCATTTTTCACTCTCTCTGAATCTCTGTGCAGGCCCTGAACTTACCTGGGATCCAAAACGGGCCACATAGAGACTCCTGGGAGGGGCAAGGTGGGATGGGTGATGCCAACCAGTGGTTGTAAGTACCAGTTCAGAGAACCAGATGTAAAATTAGCACCCGGTTCGCCCAAACCGGTACCAACTGGTATCAGCCCACCCCTGACCTTGTTCCCTTAGCCATTCATTATATGAATGTCTCCAGACCTCTTAACATCCTTGTTGCTCTCTTGTTTATGCTTTCCAGTCTCAACAACTTTTTTGTATCTTGGCAACAGAACTGGAGGCAGTTTTCCAAATGTGGCCTTACAAGTGCGTCATAGAGTGATAAATTATTTGAATCCCATCACTGATATAAGGTAAGTTGGGCTGAGAGAAAGTCACACAGCTGGCTTTTATGGCTAAGGAGGGATTTGAATTCACCTTCTCTTGGTGATAGCCCCAAGTCACCCAATCAGCTTTCATGTCTAAGGTGGGGCTTGAACTCATGGTCTCCCGCACTCTAGCCTAGTGCCTTAACCGCTAGACCAAAATGCTTTTCTCTCTTTCTATTCTCTTCTTTCTCTTCCTTCTGCTAGCTGACCATGTGATTGGTAACCCCCTGTCACAAGTGATTTTAATGTAATCGATGCCTTCATACCGCTAATATGTTAATTGTCAGATCAATCTCTCTTTTGCCTTTTTTTAAATGTTCTCCAAAACTCCGAGCTTTGCACATCAAAAGTATTTTTGAAACCTGCACAACACAGCCCAGACTCAAATCTGAAACTCAATTCCAAGATATGCAGATGAGATCTTTAATCATCTCAGCAAATCTCCAGATTAAAGGCATCAAGGTTAGGGAAACGCCGTTTTGTGCCTCTTCGCGCATGCATCTGGGTGCGCCGAATGCAGACGCGTGTACCATCTTCAATTAAATTATTATATTAGTTGGCTACAAGGAGAGTCCATTAAAGATTTAGTTACCTTCTGTGTGAACATTAAGAAGCCATTACTCAAATTCTATTTAAACAGTTAAAAGGAATTAAAATGTGGAGGAAAGATCATTACATATCACGACCTAATTTTCCAACACAAGCTTAGCGACTGATAGATTGCTTAAACCTCTCCAAGGTTTTAGTTTCCCACTCAATAATTTAGAGCCTAGAGTGGGGGGTTATGTTGATTTATAATTTGTTACCATCAGTCTTTCTTGGCAAGGGAGAACGCTGTGCTACTGTAATCTGCTTTATTTCATAGGCTTTATTTGAAGTCATGCTCTTTTCTCCATTCTTTTTCTCAAAACTCAATGACTGCTGGGAAGAAAATGGCACCTGTTTGCCAAAGGTCGCTTCCCTTTGCATTTGCTATGTTAACAGAAGAGAATAACAAATTTGGAAGGGACCTTGGAGGTCTTCTAGCCCAACCCCTTGCTCAGGCAGGAAACCCTATACTGTGGGGACTGGAGGCTAAAACATATAAAGAACAGTTGCTGGAAATGGGTATGTCTAGTTTAATGAAAAGAAGGACCTAGGGGTGACATGAGAGCAGGCTTCCAACATTTGAAGGGTTGCCACAAAGAAGAGGCAGCCAACCTCTTCTCCAAAGCACCTGAGGGCAGGACAAGAAGCAATGGGTGGAAACTAATCAAGGAGAGAAGCAACTTAGAACTAAGGAGAAATTTCCTGACAGTGAGAACAAATAATCAGTGGAACAACTTGCCTCCAGAAGTTGTGAACGCTCCAACACTGGAAGTTTTTAAGAAGAGGTTGGACAACCATTGGTCTGAAGTGGTGTAGGGTTTCCTGCCTAAGCAGGGAGTTGGGTTAGAAGACCTCCAAGGTCCCTTCCAACTTCTGGAGGCAAGTTGTTCCACCAATTAATTGTTCTCACAGTCAGGAAATTTCTCTTTAGTTCTCCATTGCTTCTTTACTTGATTACTTTCCATCCATTGTTTCTTGACCTGCCCTCTGGTGCTTTGGAGAATAGCTTGACTCCCTCTTCTTTGGGGCAGCTCCTGAGATATTAGAAGACTGTTATCCTGTCTTCCCTGGTCCTTCTTTTCATTAAACTAGAGATTCAAGGTGTTGGTGTTAACATTCAAAGTCCTTTATGATATGGGTCCGGGGTACTTGCGGGAGCGTCTCCTGCCAATATCAAACACCGATCGCCCTGTGCGTGCGCACAGATGGAGGTTCCTCGGGGTACCATCGGCTAGACAATGTCGGCTGGCGGTACCCCGGGGAAGGGCCTATTCTATTGCGGCCCCCACCTTGTGGAACCAACTCCCTTTGGAGCTCCGGTTGGCTCCTGATCTCCGCTCCTTCCGCCGCGATCTGAAGACCTGGCTGTTTGAACAGGCCGGGCTGGACTGACCTCCTGGGTTTTTAAGTATTTTAATGGGTTTTTAGTGATTGGGCTTATTGATCTAATTTTGTTTTAAATATTTATTGATTGAAGTACTGTGTTTTTAATTGTGAGCCGCCCCGAGTCCTTGCGGAGAGGGGGCATATAAGTCAATTATAAATAAATAAATAAATAAATAAATAAATAAATAAATAAATAAATAAATCCTCAATTCCAGCAACCGTTCTTTGTATGTTTTATCCTCCAGTCCCCAAATCATCTTTGCTGCTCTTCTCTGCATGTTATTTTATTATGGTTGGTCAGCCAGATGTTCAGACTGGATTTGGCATTTTTGTCCTCTTATCCAATCTTTCCCAAGGACCTGGGATAGGTAGGTGTGAATGTTTGACGATGTTAAAGGTAATTGTCTCAGGACACCTTTTCCAAGTTGCTGCATTTTGCAATTGACCAATGGTGATTTCCTCAATGCCAATAGTGTTCAAGTGTTGCTCCAGATAGCAATAGCACTTAGACTGCTTTATAGCACTCTCTAAGTGGTTTACTAGGGGATGCGGTGGCTCAGTGGCTAAAATGCTGAGCTTGTCTATCAGAAAGGTCGGCAGTTCGGCAGTTCGAATCCCTAGCACCGCATAATGGAGTGAGCTCCCCTTACTTGTCCCAGCTTCTGCCAATCTAACAGTTTGAAAGCACGTAAAAAATGCAAGCAGAAAAATAGGTACCCCTTTTGTGGGAAAGTAACAGCGTTGCATGAGCCTTTGGCATTTAATAATTCCGGTCACATGACCACAGAGATGTCTTCGGACAGTGCTGGCTTTTCAGCTTTGTAACAGAGATGAACACTGCCCCCTAGAGCCAGAAACAGCTAGCACATATGTGCAAGGGGAAACTTTACCTTTACTACATTCCCACCACTGTACTACCAGGGTGCCACCACAGCACAGTCATGCAATGGATGCAATCCCAAAGCTCCTATCACTCTTCTCTTGGATTTCTTGTCCATTATCATTTTTCTTCTATTGGCAGGCCTTCATAATATTGTGATTTTCTCTGGTTCTTTCTCTTTTATTCCGCTGTCTCCAGGGTCTGCCATGTCCACTATCCAAGCTTTTTCGTCTTATTGACAATTGTTAAGTCTGGGATCTTATGTGGCAGGTGCTCATCTGTTTGAATTCTGAAGTCCCAGAGCACTTTAGCTTCTTCATTTTCAATGACTTTCTTTGTTTTATGGCCCACCAGTTCTCCCTTGCAAACAAATGGAATTTCTCGCAAATCTTCCAATGTACCCATTGAGGCTACTTTTTTATTATTTTTCTTCCAGAAAACAAGCAATAAAAGCAATTTCTGCTCCAATTTTGTCTGGGCAAATTAAAGTATTTTTCTTTCTCCCCAGTGGTTATTTTGAGGAAACCAAGTTTTCAACTGCAAGCTACCATGTGTAAACAGGAAGCAAATCCTACACTCGCTCATATTGGTGGTGTTACCTAGTTGGGTAATGAAATGTCTGCAAGAAAACCAACAAGTTCAGAGAGCAGCAAGCATACAGAAAAAAACACCATACCATATCAACCAGGTGCTCCACTACCAAAGCAACAACCCAACCTACCCCAAGAGAAGCTGTGTAAAGACTTTAAACAAGCCCAAACCCACTGCAGCAACCAGGAAGAACAGAACAACAGAAAAAATAAATAGAGCATCTATGCAACATATTTTAACAAAATGAATATCCATGCTTTATCAAAAAGTCCCTGACCACTCAACCCAATACAACACAACCAACACAAACCCTAAAATCAATCAATCCATCCATCCATCCATCCATCCATCCATCCATCTATCTATCTATCTATCTATCTATTTATCTATGCAAAATACCAGTCATGCATCATCACGAAATCTCCAGAACTGCAAAGCCTACAAACTTGAAATTTGGCACGTATGTTCCTCTTGGCTTCTAGGTGCTCACTAAGAAAGGATTTTTCCAAATGACCATCAGAGCATTAGTATTTCCTATATTATTATTAACACGCTCTGATGCTAAGGAGTTCTACTCCCCCTCTCCACCTGAAAAGAAATCTGTTCCAAATGCAAAACACAAGCAGAGGAGAGGAGTTTCAGTTTCAGTTTTAGTTTCACAGCACCAAGCAGCTTTAGTACAGAACAGTTGAGCTAAGCCATGCCCAAGCACCTTGCTGTCTCCTTCTTGCTCACACAGCAAATACTGATTTGGTTTCCAAACAGCCCTCAACTCTCTCACATACTGACAGGATGCTAGCCAGATGAATACCGATGGATGCTGGTAGGCAGAGACACAATATTGTTTCCTTATTTTCCTTCCCAAAAAACTAAGCCCGATCACATAGTTTTGTAGCAAAGCACGGGTATAGAACTAGTATATAATATCTCAGAAACCACCAACAGACTACTACAACCACATGGAACCACACAAGCCAATAAAGCCCTTCAAAAAATCCCAAGCAGACCAAAAGGACTAGAAAAAACAACAACACAGGTCATCTACAACATACAATGTAATGACTGCAAAAACAACTTACAACCACTATGTAGGACAAACAGGCATATGACTGAAAGAACACATCCATGAGCACCAACTAGCAGTCAGAAGACTTGATGAAATCTCTTTAATTTCACAACATAAGGACAATTAGAACTTCAATTTGGAAAACTTGACTATCCTAGACCAAGTCCAAAAACACCCGGGAATTTCTAGAAGCCTGGCACTCTGAGAAATCAGCCATCAACAGACACAAAGAGACTAACAACATGTATAGACTATGCAAAAGAGTCAATCAACCAGCCCCAAAGGACTCAAGCTCCTCTCCACCAGCAATCACCACTCAGATCAGCATAGATTAACTCCAAAATTAACATCAAACCAACAGTCAAATAAACAATACCTCAATCAAGAAACTGCCCAAGAAGCCAACAGTAAACGGTCCCACCGAAAAACCTCTTAGATTCAGCTCCACCAACACTGACAGGCAAGCTAACAGAATATAAACTGACAGTAAAACACACTCTTTACAAAATCTTAGAGCACCAAGGACCATTCATTTCCCAATTCCACATATCTCTCTCCTCTCTCTCTCTCTCTTCTCTCTCCTATCTATCTATCTATCTATCTATCTATCTCTATCTATCTATCTATCTATCTATTATCTACTATCTATCTCTATCTATTATCATATCTATCATCTATCTATCTTCCTTCTATCTACGATCGACTTTCTATGATTATCCGATATTATCTCGACGACGGACGGATCGACGACGACGTCTGTCGTCGACTTTGATCGATGACGACGATTGATTTATGTCGGCGCTCGATTTTCGATTCGATGACGATCGACGATCGACTTTGATCGACGACGACGATCGATCGACGTCGATCTACTTTATCTCTATCTATCTTCTATCTCTCTCTTCCTATCTTATCCATCCATCTCTATCTATCTATCTATCTATCTATCTATCTATCTATCTCTCTTTCTATCTTATCTCTCTTTCTATCTTATCTCATCTTATCTTTATCCTATCTATCTATCTATCTATCTATCTATCTATCTATCTATCTATGTATCTATCGTGTTAGCAACTAACTGGAGATGCTATCTATGCACCCCAAGTCCCTGATTCATCTTTTATTCATTTTTAGAAAAGGGCCAAGACAGTTCTCTAATTTCTCATTTATAGCTGAGAAGCTTTGGGGTCTTGTGTTCCTTTATAATTGATACCGTCAATAATTCACCACCTTCATTTGATGCCATTGTCATCATTAAATAAGGGAACAAGACAACCAGCCAAATATGAAATCAGACATTGTTTAATATTTGATGGATCTCCCTCGTATGGGTAATAAGAGAATGTACAGTTTTCCTCTGCTCAATGTATGAGAAACCTGGCATGCTTATCCAGGCCATGGATTTTGGAGACCGCAACTAAAACTTTTCTGTTCTTTGGAGGTTTCTTGGTGGCCATTTGGGGAGGGGGGGAAGAGAAGAATAGACATAATAAATGCACTATGCAGAGTATTCATTATGTTCAAATTGGGATTTAACTTTCATAATGCCCTGATAATGCATCCCTTCAAGACAGCACTGTGAAGCAAAGTAATAATTTTTAAAAGAGTGAAGTGGTGCCATATATGGACAAAGCCCAGTTGCTATGAGTTAAGGTGGGTGGTTAGGCCATTCATCCACGCATCCATCCATCCATCCATCCATCATCCATCCATCTATCTATCTGGCCAGCCAGCCAGCCAACCAACCAGCTACCCAGCTATCCATCCATCCAGCTATTCATCCATCCATCCTTCCATCCACCCATCTATCTAGATTGCTAGCTGGAGAGATAGATAGTTAGATTGCTACATTGTTAGATAGCTAGATGGATTTCTACATTGCTAGCTACCTAGCTACCTAGCTACCTATCCATCCATCCATCCATCCATCCATCCATCCATCCATCCATCCATCCATCCATCCATCTACCTAGATTGCTAGCTAGAGAGATAGATAGTTAGATTGCTACATTGCTAGCTACCTATCTACCTATCTAGCTATCCATCCATCCATCCATCCATCCATCCACCCATCCATCCATCCATCTATTTATCTGGCCAGCCAGCCAGCCAGGCAGCCAGCTACCCAGCTATCCATCCATCCAGTTATCTATCCATCCAGCTATCCATCCATCCATCCATCCATCCATCCATCCATCCATCCATCCATCCATCTAGATTACTAGATAGAGCGATAGATAGTTAGATTGCTACATTGTTAGATAGCTAGATAGATTGCTACATTGCTAGCTACCTATCTACCTACCCATCTATCCATCCCCTTCCCCAAACCATTAGAGCAAATGTCCACTTGGATTTCTGTAAATGAGCAGTGCAAGTCATGAGGATAAGGTCTCTTCATCTGTGAACCACCCAAATTGTCACAGACATATTTGGAATTGTCACATGTTAAAGTTCAAACAAGCATTAGACAGAATAGCAGAATAACAGAGGTGGACCTTGGAGGTCTTCTAGGCCAATCCTCTGCTCTAGCAGGAGACCTGGTACCATTCTGGACAAATGGCTGTCCAGTCTCTTCTTGAAAACCTCCAGTGATGGACTGGAAGCTGAATCACGACAACTAGACTTTTTTTTCCCCTCTTTTGTGTTGGATTGAAATGTTTCACTGCTTATCCAAGCAGCTTTTTCAGTCCGAGCAAGTTGATAAAAGACAGAAAGTCATTGGATATACCAATATACCAACTCCTAAAATTCTTAGAGGTCATTATTTGTTGCCTCCCTGGTGAAACTTTCTGAAACTTGAACTTTCTGGGGACGGATGAGAGAGCAGCACAAAAAAAGTGAGGGACAAATAAGTCCAGTTGCCCTGATTCAACTTCCAGGCAATTCAACCTCAGTGTCTGAGGATCTTCATTGATATAACTCCGGTGATGGAGCACCCACAACTTCTGGAGGCAACGCACTGCACTGATTAATTGTCCTCACTGCCAGGAAATTTCTCTTTAATTATACAATAGGTTGGATTTCTCTTTGACAAGCTTCGGCCCATTATTTCCTTTCCTGCCCTCAGGTGCTTTGAAAAATAGGTTTACCTCCTGTTTAGTTTTAGTTTTAGTTCACTTTATTGTCATTGCACCTTGTACAATGAAATCAAACACCATCTTCAGTGCACATCATGACCATGAAAATAAACACAAACACATATTCTTCACACTCCACACATTGAACCGAAAACCCCCAACACCGCACCGGCACTGTTCTCTGTGGCAGCCCCCAAGTACTGGAAGATTGCTCTCATATTTTCTCTAGTCCTTCTCTTAGTTAAATTAGACATACCTACTGCAGTTCCTGCAACAATTCATTGTATATTTTAGCCTCCAGTCCCCTAATCATCTTTGTTGCTCTTCTCTGCACTCTTTCAAGAGCAGGGGTGTCAGTGGTGGGATTCAATTTGTTTTACTACCGGTTCTGTGTGCGTGGCTTGGTGGGTGTGGCAGGGGAAGGATACTGTAAAATCTCCAGTCAGAGGTGGCATTTGCCGGTTCTCCAAACTACTCGAAATTTCCACTACCAGTTCTCCAGAACTGATCAGAACCTGCTGGATACCACCTCGGAAGGGTGTCAAACTCAATTTCATTGAGGGCCACATCAGGGCTGTGGTTGACTTCGGTTGGTGGGTAGGTATGGCCAACTGGGTGGGTGTGGCCATCTTGATCCAATTCACTGAGTGTGGCCAAGTGGGTGGGTGTGGCCAGCTTGATGCCATTCCTCAAACTGCTGAAGCCACACTGGCCCAATGTTTGCTTTTTGGATTGGGTAGAGTGGGCTGAAATGACACGGGCTGGCCCCTTACATTATTTAGGATGGCCCTGCGGGTCGAATCTGACCACATCCAGCCCACGGGCCTTGTGTTTGACATGCCTGTTCTAGAGTTTCAACATCTTTCTAGAGTCTCAAAGGTGCTTTTTTGAGAGGCACTTGGACTTTCTGTTTTTTTCTTTGAAAAAAGCACCTTTGGAAAAACCATAACTAGGATGGTGAGAATCTCCATAGGCATTTCTAGAGTCTTCTTCTCCTTCTTCTCCTTCTTCTTCTTCTTCCTGTTATTATTATTATTATTATCATCATCATTATCATCATTATCATTATCATTAGTTAATCTTTAGTGAGATTCACAGCCTTTGGGGCTGGTTGGTAGCTCAACAGCTCAAGTCCTAACCAAGGACCTAGGAACTGTTCAGGTAGCGTCAAAGGATATAAGCTGTTCCAGGTAGGATGTTTTTTTGTAGAATCAGGGTATTCAAGTCTGATAAATTCAGGATTTCCAAATAGCGAGGTAGCCCTTTAGGTATTGCTCCAAGGGCTCCAATTACAATTGGGATAACACACAGTTTCTTTTTCCAAAGTCGCTCAACTTCAATTTGTAAGTCCTGATACTTTGTGATTTTTTTTCTTGCTGCATGTCTACAATTCGTGCATCACCAGGTATTGCAATGTCAATGAACCAAACCCTTTTCTTCTCAACTATTGTTATGTCAGGTGTGTTGTGGGCCAAGTGCCTGTCAGTCTGAATTCTGAAGTCCCACAAGAACTTGACTTTTTCATTCTCCAGAACCTTCTCAATCTGATGTTCCCAGTAGTTGTTACTATACTCAAATCCAAACTTTTGGCATTATTGTTATTGTTATTATTATCTGCATATGGCAAAAAATTCATCTTTGAGGAAAGTGACTGAATTTGCTTATGAATTGGGAAAAAGAAAGTTAGAATATTTCGGACATGTGATGCAACACCCAGAAAAAAAACAGCATACTTCACTTAATCCTCCAGGGAAAGATTGAAGGCAAATGAGGTCCAGGAAGAAGAAGAACATCACGGCTTCATAATCTAAGGGACCGGTTTGGACAAAACTCAGCAGCACTTTTTCGTGTGGCTATTGATAAAAATAGGATTGCCAACATGATCACCAATGTCCAATGACGGATATGGCACAAGAAGAAGAAGATTGGGAAAAAGAGCAGGGATACCCTTGCAGGAGTTTTCCCAATGTTGATGGAAGCCTCCTTGTTCTCTAGATGTTTCTTCAAATGATTGTCCCAGATAGGAACCTCCAAACTCACCCTCACCATCCAATGTTGCTGTGAACATTGTCTCACACTTTGAGAAATGGAAGCAATTGTTTCTCTGAGCGTAGCTAGGGAACAGCTCTAAAACACTCAGAGAGCTTTTCTATTGAACTGGAATCAGTCTCTATGCTATTTTTTTCAGATCCAAATTTATTGGGAGAAAATAGAAGGTTGACTCTCTGCAGCATTCCACTAAATTTATTTCAGATTTTGGACTCATTCTGTGGCAACCAAGCCAACAAAACTGTGCTGCTGTGTAACGAATAAAGTCTTCAGGGCAACCAATTTTTGACAGCACTACATTTAAAATGGAATGAAATAGATGACTTTCTTTTTCTTTTCTTTTTTCCTTTTAATAGCAAAAGAAAGCAGTTGAAAAGTGCCTGGAGTTGTTTGATGATGGAATTTCAGCCATATTTATTTGTTCAGCTCAGAGGAAGTGGGGGCTTGGATGAATACATTTTATGAGTTACAATTTCCCCCTCAGTTATAATATTAATTAGAATCGGTGTGGGACATTGATTATCAAACTCCACATGTAATCTCTGGCTGCATTGTAATGAGAATATTAATCTGGGTTTTAACATTAAGTAATGTTCATCCTCACCTACTCAATGTTTAGTCCAATTATTTCATAAGACATAAAGAGCCACCCGAGATCCATCTATTCAATCATGGACTTTGTTGATGACAAAGTTTGGAAGGACATTTCGCCTGTTGATATTAATGGATCTTAAAAGAAACCAACTTTAATCCCTTTGAGACTAATTGTCTAAATTGCAAATAATGTTTCCTAGAGGGGATTCCAGAATTGATTGCAGTGACCTCTTCACTTCGTCATTCTTCCAAAGTTTCCCATTTTGGATTCACACTTGTGTCAAGGGAGAGTATGAAGTGGTAATGGGAGAGCAAGATGGGTCCCGTGTTTCTTGAAGCCTTCTAACCATTTTTGGGAAACCAGGCTTGATTAATCGGATTTTAGAGAAAAAAGAAAGAGAGAGAACGAGAAAGAAGAGAGACAGAGAGAAACCAAGAAATAAAGGAAGAGGTACAGCAAGAGAGAAAGGAGGAAAGAAAGACATAAAGACACACAGAAAGATATAGAGACCAAGACAGAAAGGAAGAGAGAGAGAGAGAAAGAGAGAGAGAAAGAAAGAAAGTCCAAAAGAGGGAAAAAAAGACCAAGACAGAAAGGAAAACAGAGAGAGAGAGATAAAGACACACACACAGAGAGAGAGAGAGACCAAGAGAGAAGAGAGAGAGAGAGAGAGAGAAAGAGAGAGAGAGAAAGAAAGAAGAAGAAAGAAAGAAAGAAAGAAAGAAAGAAAAAAGAAAAAAAAAAAAACAGGGAAAAAAGAAAGACAAAGACAGAGAGAAAGATAAAGGAGGAAAGAGAGAGGGAGGGGGAGTCAAAGAGAAACAAAGGAGGAGAGAAAGAAAGAAGGAAAGAAAGAAAGAGACAGAGAGAGAGACAGAGACAGAGAGAGAGAAGAAAGAAAGTGGAGACAGAAAAAGAGAAAAGAAAGAAAGCAGAGACAGAGAGAGAGAGAGAAGAAAGAAAGAAAATAAAATTTAGTTTGAGATAACAACCTATTTCTGTACACAAAGAGTTTTCCTCTTCCCTGAAAACCTCCTCATGGACTGGAAACCATGAGTTTCAAAAACGAAAGACATAAAGCATCCTGAGACTCCTAATCCCTTGCCCAATAAGAACAGAATTTAGCTGTTCCCATTTAAGATGCTGATGGCTGAACATTTGCAGGGACAGAAAACATGGCCGCTCTATATTGATATAAAGCCAACATTTGAAATGCAGAGGCCGTCCTTGGAAATGAATGGGATATTGGCGATATTACTCCTGGGAACCCCATTTTTTTACCATTATTATCTCTGTGCTCCTAAGAGTCCACTTGGGGACTCTAATTCTCTAAGAAGGAAAGGAAGCACCATCAAATATCAATGCCACTCATGCCTTCATGTAATAGATGTCAGGAAAAGTTATATTTTCTCTCCATCTTTTCCTCCAAATTATGTCAAATTTCATTATGCACTGTGTTTTCAGCGCCTGGTGCTACAAGAGCCAATTTCATGTAATCTGACATGTGGTAGCAGAGGCCATGTACAGGTTTCCCATACCATGGCTCCCCCCATCCTCCTTGCAGCTGTTCTACCTGGGATGTTACAGAAGACCTTGCCACCACACTGGTTTTCTATCTGGACCAAGAATAAACTAGGAATTTTTTTTTCTATTTCTCTCTCTGCATAGTTCTGGTACTCCTCTAAATGAAAAGAGCATAGAACATGGAATCATGGGGTTGGAAAGGACCTTGGACCCCCCGTTCAAGCAAGAAACCCTATACCATTTCAGACAGATGGTTCTCCAGTCTCTTCTTGAAAACCTACAACAACTTCTGGAGGCAAGTTTTTCCACTGGTTTATTGTTCTCACTGCTCAAGGCAGGAGACTTTATACTATCTTGGTCAAATGTTTGTCCACAGGCACATAGAGATAAATAATATCTCCACACCATTCAAAAGAAACAATCAAAAAGCCAAAGAGCTTTTTGCTATGAACTCCCCATAGGCATTAGGGAGGGCATCCGGCCAGCAAATGCTCAGCTCCATTCAGTCGCCCTGACTCCACCCCAATGCAAGGGATTACAGAGTTGTTAAAAGGAGAAAAAAAAAACAATGGGTCATTCTGATACCTTAATAAAGGTGCCCCATATAAATATTTCAAATTGCTCATTCCCCTATTCCTGATCCCCAATATGGACTGTAGAATTTTAGGTTATTTTTCATTTTGCCTGCACGAAGCCCATCCAGGTTTTTTGAGATTATTAGATGAGTGGTTTAATTCCTTGCTGTAAGTCTTCTCTTTTTTGCCAGCCACACCATCATATGAATTGCAATCTATGTCAGGTGAATAAATGAATAGGCCCAATTTTGTATTCCCATTATGGGTTTTGTCACAGCCGGTGAATTATTGTGGGACTTCTGTTGCCTGATCTGCTTGGTGAATTATGAAATCCCCAAGGACATTTCAACGCCTTTTTTTTTTTTTGAGACATGATGGGGTTTCTTCCTGATTGCACCGTATAACCTTTCCTCTCACCTCTCATGCGCAAAATGCTTAACAAGGCAAAATTATCACCCGGAGTTTTAATTCAAAGAGGACGACTGTCCAGGTGATAAGAAAAGGTGAGGACCTCAAAGGATAATCATAAGACAAGCTCAGTTCATATGGAAAGCAGTGACATTTTAAAATAGAATAGAATGGAATGGAATGGAATAGATTAGAATGAAATAGAATAGAATAGAATAGAATAGAATAGAATAGAATAGAATAGAATAGAATAGAATAGAATAGAATGGAATGGAAAATATGGAATGGAATAGAATAGAATAGAAAATATGGAATGGAATGGAATAGAATAGAAAATATGAAATGGAATGGAATGGAATAGAAAATATGGAATGGAATGGAATGGAGTAGAATGGAAGAGAATGGATGGAATGGAACGGAATGGAATGAATGGAATAGAACAGAATAGAATAGAACAGAATAGAATAGAACAGAACAGAATAGAAAAACATGGAATAGAACAATAAATAGAAACGGAATAGAAGAATAGAAAACATGGATGGAATGAAGAACAGAATGGAATAGAAAATATGGAATGGAATGGAATGAGCAGAACGGAGAAATGGAGTGGATGGAATGGAATGGAATGGAATAGAATAGAATAGAACAGAACAGAACAGAATAGAATAGAATAGAATAGAATAGAAAATATGGAATGGAATAGAATAGAAAATATGAAATGGAATAGAATGGAATAGAAAATATGGAGTGGAATGGAATAGAATAGAATGGAATAGAAAATATGGAATGGAATGGAATGGAGTAGAATGGAGTAGAATGGAGTGGAGTGGAGTGGAGTGGAATGGAATGGAATAGAATAGAATAGAATAGAATAGAATAGAATAGAATAGAATAGAATAGAAATAAAATTCTTTATTGGCCAAGTGTGATTGGACACACAAGGAATTTGTCTTTGGTGCATAAGCTCTTAGTGTACCTAAAAGATATAAGTGATCAGTCATGATCACAGTCATCATAAAAATACATTCATCCTAAATCATAAGATAAACACTTATAGTGATAGTCATAGATAAGCCAACTGCTAAATAAGCAATCATCATAAATCATATTAGGAACCAGGGGTAGGCTTCAAAAATTTTAGCAAAAGGTTCTGTGTCTGGCTGCTGGGTGGGCGTGGCCATGGTGGGCGTGGCTTAGCCAGCCTTCTGCACCATGAGTGGGGGACGGTGTTTTTGCCCTCCCCGGGCTCCAAAATCTTTTCTTGAGCCTCCAGGAGGGTGAAAATGGCCTCCCTGGTTCCAGAGGTTCTCTGGAAGCCAGAAACGGGCCCATTTCCAGCCTTCCTGAACTTCTGGGAGACCCATTTTTCGCCCTCTCCAAACTTCCATACACACCCTGCACTTACCTGCATCCAAAACAGGGACTCCTGGGAGGGGCAGGCAGGGGCAGGCAGGCATGGGATTTGGGGATTCTCTGAAGTGCACAGAATCTTAGCTAGGGGTTGTCCCGAACCCCTGCAAATCCCCAGCAGCCTACCCCTGCTAGGAACTAATAAACAATATAAATCAACAAAGTTATAGTCATAAGTAGAAAAGGAGATAGGTAATAAGAAGGATGAGAAGAATAATAGTAATGCAGCCTTACTAAATAGTTTGACAGTGTTGTGGGAATTAGTTGTTTAGGAGAGTGATCGGATTCGGGAAAAAACTGTCCTTGTGTCTAGTAGTTCTGGTGTGCAGTGCCCTACAGCATCGTTTTGAGGGTAGAAATTGAAACAATTTATGTCCAGGATGTGAGAGGTCTGTAGATATTTTCACAGCCCTCTTTTTGACTCGTGCTACTGTCTTAGGCATGAAAACCAACTGGGTGATTTTGGACCAACCATCAGGAGACAGTGAATTCTAGTGCTGTCTTAGGCATGAAAGCCTGCTGGGTGACTTTGGGCCATTCACCAGGAGACTGTGAGTTCCAGTCCCACCAGGCATGACAGCCTGCTGGGTGACTTTGGATCTGTCACAATCCTGCTCTAGATGTGCTTATCCGCTGAATTGTAGTAGGTGGCTTCAGGAGAGAAGGTCTTCTAAATCACGAGTTTCACCTATGAAACCACCTTCTCATCTACAAAAAATTTCTTCAGCACCATAAGATGCCCTCCTCCCAGGCATTTTTTTATTTTAGTACTTTCATTACACCGAGAGAGCAGATTCCATATATTTGCAGTATTTCTCCGCTATTTATTAATGTATTTTATTGTTTTAATTATTGTGTTTAATAGTTTAAATAACTACTCAGAAAACTCCAGATACCGAGAAGATTAGAAATAAGTACAGCTAAGAATGGAGTGAAATTCATTTAATATAGATGAAGCAATTTAATTCACACTTTTTCCAATTAATATATAAACTGCTGGGCAATTCTTCAAGTTTTCTGCACTTCCAAATTTGAGAGAGGCAACTTTCCTATCTGAAGGCGATAGAAATGTGTGCACAGTGGGAAAATAGCATACATTAATGTATATCACTTTTCATACTCGTACCTTTAAAGAAATGTGGATTAGATGTGGTATCCATATTATTATACTTCGAAAGTACAAAAAACCCCTTGTTCTTTGTGAGATCTGATGGGAGGTTTCCCTGACCTTGGGGATGGAAGAATGAACCATTAAGAAAAAGATTAGTCAGTTGGGACTGAGTGTGAGAAACTCAAAGGAATTCTGCCTTGATGGGATCTTTGGTCCTGCGGTTCAGCTGCTGCCTAGAAACAAGACGAAGGTGAGTTCTAGCCCCATCTTAGGCACAAAAGTCAACTGAGTGTCTTTGCAGCAATCAGCAGGAGATGGTGAGTTCTAGTCCTGCCTCAGGCATGAAAGCCAGCTGGATGACTTTGGACCAATCATCAGGAGACGGTGAGTTCAAGTCCTGCCTTAGTCATGAAAGCTTGCTAGGTGACTTTGGACCAACCACCAGGAGAAAGTGAGCTATAGTCCTGCCCTAGGCAGGAAAGCCTGCTTGGTCATATAAGATAAACCTGGCACAGAGCAGATAAGAAACAGAAGTTACTGATGCATGCATCTTGTGGTTTTGAACACATGCTCAATTTGCAGGCTGGTGGCTTCTTATGGACCTTTCCACAACCCCAGTGTCTGATTAAAACCTGAACTTTAATTCTGTCATTTTAACATCAGAACCTTTTGGCCAATTATCTCGCAAGCAAGCAAGCAAGCAAGCAAGCAAGCAAGCAAGCAAGCAAGCAAGCAAGCAAATAGAGGTGGAAGGAACCTTGGAGGTCTTCTAGTCCAGCCATCTGCTCAAGCAGGACATCCTATACCTTCAAGTGACTGTCCAGTCTCTTCTTAAAAACCTCCAGTGATGAAGCACCCACAACTTCTGAAGGCAAGCTGTTCCACTGGTTGATTGTCCTCATTGTTAGGAAGTTTCTCCTTAATTCCACGTTGCTTCTCTCCTTGGTGAGTTTCCATTTTTTCTTGTCTTGCTTTCTAGTGCTTTGGAAAATACATTGACCCCCTCCTCTTTGTGGCAGCCCCTCAAATACTGGAATACTGCTATCATGTCCCCCCTAGTCCTTCTTCTCTCTAGACTAGCCAAACCCAAATCCTGCAACCTATAACTAAGGAGAATTTTCCTAATTGTGAGAGCCATCAACCAATGGAACGGCATGCCTTCAGAAGTGGTGGGTGCTCCATCACGGGAGGCTTTCAGAAACAGACTGGACAATCATTTATTTGAATTGAATTAGGGTCTACTGCTTGAGAGGGGGGATGGGCTAGAAGACCTCCAAGGCCCCTTGCAACTCTATTATTCTATGTCCTAGGACTACCTATAGTAAGCTCAGCTCTGCCTTCATTATTTCCCATCATTGTTTTGTGCTCATTGCCAAATGACTACAATTATCGGTGTTTATTTACAGCAACTTTAATGTCCCTTGGTTGTGAATCTGGAACTTCCCCAAAGATCTCTGTTAAAGGATTGAAGCATACTGTCACTGTAATTGCAGAGCCTCTGGTAACAAATCCAGGATTGCTATTTTTAATCACTAATCAGGTTTCACGCTAAGTCTGTCCCAGCCAAGAGATACATTGAAGAACTTTCTAGCTGGTCCCTGATTTACCCGTCTAGAGAGCCTCGTTAAGTGCATATTGTCGTTTTAATTACACAGGACCACCGGCAAAAGGATTTGCATGGTTAGGTTTGGGTGGCTACATATCGGCAAACAAACACATCCTCACTGAGCCTCAAATCAAATCCAGGAAGACTTCTCTTGTTAATTTCTTCAGCATCAACCAGTCAGAAAACTCAACTACAGCTGCAAATTTCAGCCAATTAGTCAGAATAGAGCTGGAAGATTTGAAAGTCTTCCAATCCAACACCTACCCACCCCACTCAATCAAGAGACCCCTGTACCAGTCTGGACAAATGGCTGTCCAATCTTTTTAAAAAAATTTTTTTAAATTAATTTTCTATTAATTAATTTTTAGTGCTTAATAAACATCATGTTGTCTGGTTATTTATTTTGCTTAACAATACAAATGCCAATTCTTACTCTCCACCAGGGGTGGGATTCTACTGGTTTGGCCCAGTTCGAACAAACCAGTAGCTTCGAGGATCAGCTGTGAGCAAACCGTTTCGCTCCAATGACCAGCTGTTGGATAGATAGATAGATAGATAGATAGATAGATAGATAGATAGATAGATAGGAAGATAGATACATAGATAGACAGTACATATAGATAGATATAGGTATAGGTATAGATACAGATATACATAGATATATCCATAATACTGTTCTGACCCAAACCTTGTTCCAAGTAAACAAACACCAAACAGAGATAAAAGCAAAACCTTTTAATGCTTCTCTGCAAATTCCGCTAATTCACGGTTAAAAGTCTATTAAAACTAATTGTCTCTGATAAGAACAAGCCTTGCCAAGGTTGTGCAAGGCTGCCAAAAGCACTAGATTAAGTTGCCAAGAAATATTCCAAACAAAAAGTCTTCAAACACAAACCAAGATAATCCAAACTTCCACAAGGCTTGAAGTGCAAGAACTTCTTTGCTTCCTGCAAAGAATACCGGTCCTCAGGCTGGCTTTTATCTCTTAAGGGAGGGGCCATTACCTTGCAGCCTTACTCCTGAGTCACCCGTGCTGCTGCAGCTGCTCTTTCCTTCGAGCAGTCCTGTGTGCACATGCACTGGGCACAGGCTCCTCGGGGGCCTCTTCATCGCTGCTGCCAGCCTCCACAATCTCTGAAGGCAGCACTCCACTCCCTGATGGTCCTGGCCCCATCCCTGCCTCACACGCAGGCCTCTCATCTGAGTCCTCACTCTCCAAGACCTCAGCCATCTGCACCTGCTGCTGGTGAACCACAACAAATACATATATAGATATATAGATAGATAGATAGATAGATAGATAGATAGATAGATATAGACATAGACATCTATCTGTCTGTCTGTCTGTCTGTCTGTCTGTCTGTCTGTCTATCTGAATTACCTATCATCCATCCATCCATCCATCCATCCATCTAGAGACAGAGTCAGAGACAGAGATAGAGATAGATACAATTGGAAAATTTTCCAGAATGCTCAAAAAACCCTTCCCAAAACAGAACCTCATGTGAAATTTCACCATGAAACGAGCAGGCCCTTCAGCCAGCTGACGGAGCTGTTGTCCGCCTTGCCAGCCATAAACAAATGATGCATATTCCCGGCCATGCCTGGAACCAGATTTATGCCTCGTCAAAGCAGTCTTCCTTGCAATATTATCCATTAGTCGTGCGTGAACATGTTTGAGCAATTTAGATAATGTACGTAATGGTGGGACAGAGCGATATAAATACCCTGGGGCGAAATCATTCGGAACCAGGCATCAATCTGCTCTTTTATAGTCCAGATGCAAAGTGATGGATTGCAAGGAGAAATTAATCTGTGAAAAGGCTGAGGAAGCAGTGGGTGGGGGAGAAAGGAAGCCAGATAATTAATTGCATTTTAGGATCGCGTTTTGTCAAATGAAAAGCACCGGGGTCCAACAAGGGTCTCTTTGGGTGAAGACGGTTTCACTGAAATCCTATTCAACCCTGAATGGACTCCTTGAAACCGTCACCTAAGCTTCATTTATTCATCTGTAAATAAGAGCATTAGCAACAGCCATGCAAACATAACTGAAGGTTCTGTAGAAAACATTTTTCCAAGCTGAATGCTGAGCCAGATATTATTTATGGTGGGGAAAAAATAAAGCCAGTGAGATGCATTGTCAGTTTGTCTGTACATGAGGCCTCTTTCATGACTGCCATATCTACCCTGTTTCCTGGAACGTACGACCTACCCTGAAAGTAAGTCCTAGCTTGATTTTGACACATGCACCCAATACAGTGGTGGGATTCAAAAATTTTTACTACCAGTTCTGTGGGCGTGGCTTGGTGGGCGTGGCAGGGGAAGAATACTGTAAAATCTCC
Organism: Naja naja; assembly: GCA_009733165.1. Lineage (NCBI taxonomy): Eukaryota > Metazoa > Chordata > Lepidosauria > Squamata > Elapidae > Naja > Naja naja. The sequence continues at coordinate 301,694,434 of CM019149.1, forward strand.
AGTCAGTATTTGCCAGTTCTCTGAACTACTCAAAATTTCCGCTATCGGTTATCCAGAACTGGTCAGAACCTGCTGAATACCACCTCTGACCCAATATAAGCCCTACCCCCAAAATAAGTCCTAATTAAGACCCCACTCACTCTAGAGTGCACAGGTAAAAATTAAGCCAAGGTTGGGATGGGGGTTGGAGCTGCCCTACTACTTACCTTCGGACAGTTGTAGCCAGGCCTCACACACCCCGACACCTGCCTTGCCGGCCCATTTCTTCTGCAGCCAGCAAGGCTGACAAGCTTTCCTGAAGGCCTTGTAGCTGATAACAAAGATCCAGATTGATCCGGAGCTCTGTTGTCAGCTGTAGAGGCCTTCATGGAAGCCTTGCTGGCCACAGAAAAAGTTCCTGAAGGACTCTGACAGTGAAAAGGAGGCCAGGGGTGATGCACACAAGCAAGGTTAGTCAGTGGATGACATCCCCCAAAATAAGACCTGGAGCCAATTTTGGTGGCAAAAAAAATATAAGACAGGGTCTTATTTTTGGGAAAACACAGTACATACAGGCAAATCCTTTACTTACAGCCCAAAATTTATGCCATTAAGCAAAGCAGTTGTTAAGTAAGGTTTTCCCCATTTTACAACCTTTCTTGCCATGGTTGTTAAGTGAATCACTGCAGTTGTTAAATTAGCAACACGGTGGTTAATTGAACCTGGCTTCCTCATTGACTTGGCTTGTCAGAAGGTCTCAAGAGGAGACTCATATGACCCCGTTGACACTGCTACCATCATAAATATGAACCAGTTGCCGAGCGTCTGAATTTGGATTGCATGACCGTGCGGAATGCTGCAATGGCCATAAATGTGGAAAACATCCCTTTTTTTCTGTGCTGTTGTAACTTCGTATAGACACTAAACAGAGGGGTGTAAGTCAAGGATGCTGTATCATATGCTGTCGTTAATTTGATCTTTATATTTAATTTGGTCCCATGTTTCATTTCACTTCTTAACATTTGTAACTTCACTTCCAAATCCTTTCTCATTTCAGCAGTCACAGTGGTGTTATTAGCCTGTTATCGGTGCTTCTTTCTTCAAGTTTAAAACCAGGCTCATTTATTTCAGTCGGGCTTCCTTCCAAAATTCTCTCCCCCACTCTCCACCAAACCTAATTTTATTAACAGAAAGGACTACTCTAAATCAGAGAGGATATGAGAAAGTCCAGCAGATACTCATGCCTTGAGCACAAGAATCATCTGAAATTCCTACAGGAAACCCATTTCTAGGATCAGCCTTGGCAATCAAGAGACAGTGAACCCCAGGATATTCCCTAGTTAACCCCATGGAGAAGTTAATCTCTCCCACCATGAGAATAGAATAGAATAGAATAGAATAGAATAGAATAGAATAGAATAGAATAGAATAGAATAGAATAGAATTCTTTATTGGCCAAGTGTGATTGGACACACAAGGAATTTGTCTTGGTGCAAATGCTCTCAGTGTACATAAAAGAAAAGATACATTCATCAAGAGTCAAGAATCACCAGGTACAACACTTAATGATAGTCATAGGGTAAAATAAACAATCAAATCATACTAGAAATGTAAATCGTAAGGATACAAGTGACAAAATTACAGTCATACAGTCACAAGTGGGAGTGGGTGGGTGATAGGAACGATGAGAAGATTAATAGTAATAGTAATGCAGACTTTGTAAATAATTGGACAGTGTTGAGGGAATTATTTGTTTAGCAGAGTGATGGCATTCGGGGAAAAACTGTCCTTGTGTCTAGCTGTTCTGGTGTGCAGTGCTCTATAGCATCGTTTTGAGGGTAGGAGTTGAAACAGTTTCTGTCCAGGATGTGAGGGGTCTGTAGATATTTTGACAGCCCTCTATTTGACTTGTGCAATATACAAGTCCTTGATTGAAGGCAGGTTGGTGGAAATTGTTTTTTCTGCTGTCCTAATTACTATCTGAAGTCTGTGTCTGTCTGGTTGGGTTGCAGAACCAAACCAGAATAGAATAGAACTGCACTGAATAGAACTGAACGGAACTGAATTGGAACGGACCTTGGAGGTCTACTAGTCAAGCCTCCTGCTCTAGCAGGAGAACCTATATCATCTCAGACAAGTTACTGTCTAAACTCTTCTTAAAAACCTCCAGTGATAGAGCACATTAATTTAGACCTTGGGGAGGAAGAGAAAGTGAGAAAAAGCTCAAGACAATTCCACTTTGATTCTCTCAAGTACAAGATGGGGCAGAGGGAAATATTGACAGGGTTTCAAGATTTTCAAATTATATTTTTCAACAATAGTCACAACACCTATTTCCCAATGTAGGTGCCTTGAAATGTAACTCTCTAATAACTTACAATGGTTGACAAAATCACCAATGTCACAATAAACATTTGAGATATTTTAGGGTACAACCTACAGAAGGAGATCTTAGTTATCATATTACTCTATCATTCACAAAACAAATCTAAAACCAAACAATGCAGTAATTCTACCACCAGCGATCAATCTTTTAAACAATTCCTTGCAAAAAAAGAAGTTCCTTACTGTGACCTAGATACTGTACATCTTAAGGCTGTTGAATTATTAACACGCACAAGATGTTCCTGTGACTTACTCAAGTCTGCCAGCCTTCTTGAGTGACATTTTTTTTGTACATGACCCCATCAAGCAGGGTCTCTTGGCAATTCCAGAACTATGTAGCTAGACATGTCACTGACTTTGGCAATTCCTGCACTAGAAATATCCTTGGAAACTAGAAGTTCTTTTTAAAGATTCAGTAAGCTTGAGTAATAATGAAATGGATACTCAGAGGCACTTTGTAAAATTTGGGAAGCAATTGGACCTCCATTGTATTGGATCATGGGCACCTGAAATTATTCGGTAATTAAAACAAGTAGTATTGAATTGATTAGTCCTGCAACTTATCAATAAAATAAAATAAATAAAGTAAATAATAAATAAAATAAAATAAAACTGTATTGTATGAATTGATTAGTCCTGCAACTTACCAATAAAACAAAATAAAGTACATTTAATAAAATAAAAAATACAATACAATAAAAAATACAATAATAAAATACAATAAGATACAGCATTGTATGAATTGGTTAGTCTTGCAACCTTATCAATAAAACAAAATAAATAAAATTAATAAAGTAAAATTAAAAATATAATAAAAGAATGAAATACAACAATAAAATAAAATAATAATAATAAAAATAAAAATAATATCATAATAAAATGAAAAATAAATTAAAAAAATATGATGGTGATGAAGATGTTATCCATTCAGTCCTGTCCAACTCCTGGGCCAGGTCTCTCCATATCTTCCAATCTTCCACTGCTTCTTTGTGTTGTTCTATGCTCTGCTTGGTGTCATCTATGATGGTGTCCAGTCATTGTGTTCTTTGATGGCCTGGTTTCCTTTTACCATTAACTCTTCCAAACATAATTTGCTTTCTCCAGTGAATTCCCCAACATTTCCCCAAAATAAGTGAGACACAATTTTATAAGTGCAACCATCCTGGCATTTCCTCCACCATACATACTAAAATAAAAACATACAAATAACATACATACTATTTATACATTACTAATTTTGTTGCCATTATTTTGATCACAATACTCCTTTTAGTTCATCTATAGCATCACATTTTGGGTCTATTTATCCTAGCTCTTCTATGTTCTGACTTCCACCTCTCGCTTCCAACCAGCTGTAAAATCTATTCCATGTATCATAGTACTCCGTTTCCCCTTTATTTTTTAGTTCTAGAGTTAATTTAATTTGGCACAAACCATTATTTTCTTTATTATTTATTTATATTTATTTATATTTGAACTTGTATGCCGCCCCATCTCCGAAGACTCGGGGCGGCTCACAACTAAAACACAGAACAATAAATATTTAAAAAGACATTAAACCAACAAGCCCAAATATAAGACACAACAATAAAATACATTAAAAAACCCATCCCTCCCCCCAAGGAAGGGTCACAGCCCGGGCTGGTCAAACAACCAGGTTTTTAATTCGCGGCGGAAGGTGCGGAGATCAGGGGCCAGACGGAGCTCCAGAGGCAGTTGATTCCAGAGGTCGGGGGCCGCAACAGAGAAGGCTCGTCGTCGGGGAAGTACCAACCGGCATTGGCCCGCCGATGGAACCCCGAGGAGTCCTTGCCTATGAGCCCACACAGGGCGGCCGGCACTAGCTATTGGAAGAAGACGCTCCCTCAGATATTGGGGACCCATGTCGTGTAGGACTTTCAATGTTAAAACTAAAACCTTGAATCCCACCCAGAGCGCAATCGGCAACCAATGCAGGCCACGCAGGAGGGGATAACATGGGAGAACGGTAACTCCCATCACCACCAGCGGCCGCATTCTGCACCAACTGCAATCTCCGGATGGTATGCAAGGGCAGTCCTAGATAGAGAGCGTTGCAGTAGTCGAGTCTCGAGGTGACAAGGGCATGAGTAACTGTGCATAGGGCGTCTCGATCCAGAAAAGGGCGAAGTTGTCGAACAAGACGGAGCTGGGCAAAGGCCCCCCTGGCGACGGCCCCCACCTGCTCCTCCAACCGGAGCCGTATTATCTCTCTTTCTAGAGGTGTATTTCTGCTCTTCCATTGCTAGGCGTATACCATTCTCGCTGCTGTCAGGATGTGTAGTATTAAATAAATTGACCCTTTGCTATAGCCCTCTGTTGTAATTCCTAATAAAAATAATTCTGGCTTGAATTCTAGATAGCTACAGGTACCCACTTGCAAATTCTTGGTGTTTCGTAGAAAAAGGTGTTCTCTTTTCTTCCCAGGCTCTAATGATTATTGAGCCTTTTTTTCCTTTATCACCTTGTATTGATTACATGTGTCCATAGTTATTCATAAGCCATATTGACCATGAAGTAATTACCCTCTAATGGAGGTCACTTAAGGTCAATCGGTTGGCCTTGGCCTTCTTGATTTTTGTTAATTTGTGTTTATTGGGATTTTGTTTTTCTCATTTTCAGTTTTGGAGCAATTTATTTTCTTGTAAGAAAAAAACCTGCCCTTTTTTCAAATGTGATGAAATATTATTGAGCAGCTGTGTTGAATTGTCAACAACATTTTCTTGTACACATATACACACCCATAACCACCCATATTGTCTAGTTCTTATCCAATTGTTTGGATAATCATTTTCCTGGTTTTTACAGGGATGACCCTGGACGGTGTGACTTTGTAAATGAACGCCTTCAATCTATTATGCTAAATTCATAAGTTGGCATCCACACCTTTAAAAAAAATTGCAATTCACCTCACATAAAAATTAGTGAAACTTTATATGAACAATTATAGTTCACACTGTGATTTGTGGGAGTTTGTTTTTAACCTATTAGTAGAATGAGCTCAGAAAATGTAACGAAATGGAAGGAAATAATTAAAATATGAGAGACTTCTGACTCATTTGCTTTGCTCCTCTGAAGCAAACTAAAGAAAAAAAGAGAAGAGGATGGACTATTCTTGATTTGATATAAATAAGTTTATTTGGGAAATGTGCCAGTTTGGTACAGTGATGAAGGCACCAGGCTGGTAAGCAGGAGACCATGAGTTCAAATCCTGCCTTATGCATGTAAACCAGCTGAGTGACTTTGGGCCAATCACTTTCTCAGCCCAACATACTTCACAGGGTTTTTGTTGGGAGGAAAATAAAAAAGAGTAAAGAGTGTTGGATATGTTGGTGCCTTGAATTACTTGTAAAAATTTAAAGTGAGATATAAATAAAACTAAATAACTAATTAAATAAATAAATGCATTCCGAATGCATTGAGAAAATGACTAAGAAACATGGAGCCTTGATAACATATTAGACTTCAGTTGTACCTCTCAAACTTAAACAAGATAAAGCTTTGAATAAATTAAGAGCATTTTTTAAAAAAAATTAATGAGTTGGATGAATCAAGTGGAGAAATTTTTAACTGCTTTGAAGAGGACATAAAATGTGCAGGATAATCATCTTGATGGGCTGGAATGAAACATACCAGAGACAGGTGTCACAACAGCATCCTTCACTGAAGAAAGAAAAACCACACATGATGAAATAAAATGTGGAATACATGGGTAACTACTTTTGAAAAAGACCTTGAAACATTAGTTGAACCCAAGCTGAATATTGGTCAATTATTTGTTTGTTTATTTGATTTCTATAATCGCACAACTCAACAAGTAATTCTAAGTAGCTTACATCATAAAAACATAGAATTAAAAATACATATGTATTATTAGTGGTGTAATGAGGAAGGGAAGGGAAGGGAAGGGAAGGGAAGGGAAGAGAAGAGAAGAGAAGAGAAGAGAAGAGAAGAGAAGAGAAGAGAAGAGAAGAGAAGAGAAGAGAAGAGAAGAGAAGAGAAGAGAGGAGAGAGGAGAGGAGAGGAGAGGAAGCAAATGAAAGGGGGAGGGAAGGAGGAATGAAGGAATCATCCTCTTGAAATTGATTATCTGAACAGTACTCTAGGTTTTTTTAAAAAGTTCTTGTGGGTTTTGTTTTATTTTGTTTGCATAAACAAAAGGTCTACAGCTTTCTCACAAGAGCACCAGATAGATGTTTTGAAAGAAGGCCTGGGTGCCTGTGCGTATATCGCATTTCACCATAAGCCTTTCAGTTAATGGAGCCATATTTCATGATAATCATCCATCGTGAGTCTGCGCTGATGAATGATTTGTTTCTAAGTTGCTCATAACATCAACTCATCCACCACTGAATTGTTTGGGCCATATGCTTACGGTAGAAGATCATTCTTTGAGCTAAAAGTAGGGCAAGAAGAATCCCCTTCTTTTCCTCCAGATGTCAAGGTCCCTGCAACACAAACACCATCAAAAATGTATGAACATCTGAGAATATTAAATCTTGTTTCAAAGTTGAGTTAATGGAACCATTATAGGACACAGTAGAAATGGGTATTTAAATGGAGCATTAGTCTCGTGGTTCCACCAACTGTGGGACAATTTATTCAAACCTTTTCTGTGCAAACTGCAATGGAAATCAGGGAGTCAAAGTAGTTGTGTTGTTACTGTTGTGTAATCCACTAATTTTTTTTTCATAAGGAGGTGAACATGTCTTCCCATTGTCTAGATTAAAACAACAGAGTTGGAAGGGACCTTGGAGGTCTTCTAGTCCAACCCCCTTGCTCAAGCAAGAGACCTTATACCATTCCAGACAAATGGTTGTCCAATCTTTTCTTAAAAGCCTCCATTGATGGAGCACCCACAACTTCTAGAGGCAAGTTGGTTAATTGTTAATTAACCACTGGTTAATTGTTCTCACTGGCAGGAAATTTCTCCTCAGTTCTAGATTGCTTCTCTCCTTGATTAGTTTCCATCCATGGCTTCTTGTCCTGCCCTCAGGTGCTTTGGAGAATAGCTTGACTCCCTCTTCTTTCTGCAGACCTTTAAATATTGGAACCCTGCTATCATGTCACCCCTGGTCCTTTACTAATCTTTTTTTTTCAACTCAAGTTGGGAAAAAAATGTTAAAATAAAATTTGCAAATGAGTGAACTTTTCATATCAGCCTTTCAAGCAATCAGTTTAGGAAACAAAGACATCACAAATAATATTAGAATACTACTTTTTAAATATAGGCTATAATTACTATAATTATAGAATCTTGAAAACCTGGCCTTTTTTCTCTCTCTTTCTCTTTTCTTCTTTCTTATACCAAAGAGAACTTGGGTTTCTTTTTTTCTTACACTTTTCTGTTTTTTTCTACACTATGTTTATGTTCTCCTAAAAGATGCCACATATTTTCTTCTGGGCTTCTTCATTACAGTTCTCTACAATGAGACTGGAGTCAGACCTGCCTTGAGTTTTAGAAGAGAAGCCCAGAAGGACACACAAACCACAGCACAAAATCCAATTGTCAAATTAAGAAATGATTGTATTGCTTTGGAAGAACGTGTAAGAAAATATAAAACTCCTTTTTTGCAGTTCTTTTCTTTTTTAATTCATCAGCTGTTGCGTAGATAGGTTGAAGCAAAGGTAAGGTTGAGATCTTGAGAACTTCAAGTTCAAACATTCTAAAAATGTACATAGCTTACTATTTCTCACAGAATTTCCCTCATGTACAATTCTAAATAAGGCAAGATTTGGACAGAATTTTAACCTGACATTGCTTGGGAAAAATTCTCAGAGAAAACAAAAGGTCAGCAAAAAATTTCTAAGAATGGCAGAATAACAGAGTTGGAAAGGGCATTGAAGGTCTTCTAGTCCAACCCCATATTTAAGCAGGAGACCCTATACCTTTTCAAAAAAAAATGGCTGCCCAGTCTCTTCTAAAAAAAAAACCACCCCCAGTGATGGAGCACCTACAACTTGTGAAGTTAAGCTCTTCCACTGATTAGTTGTTCTCACTGTCAAAAAATTATCCTTATTTCTAGGTTGAATCTCTCCTTGATAAGTTTTCATCCATTGTTTCTTGCTTTGCCTTCTGGTGCTTGGGAGAATAGCTTGACTCTCTCTTCTTTGTGGCAACTCCTTAGATATTGGAAGACTGCTATCATATCACCCCCTAGTCCTTCTTTTCATTAAACAAGATAGACCCCAATTCCTGCAACCATTCTTCATATGTTTTATCACGCAGTCCCCCTAAAAACCTTGCTCTTCTCCATACTCTTTCCATAGTCTCAACATATTCAAGGTGCTGGTAATTGCTTATAAAGCTCTACATGGCTTAGGGCCAGGATATTTATGGGACCATCTTCTGCCGGCAGTGATTTCCCAGTGCCTGGTGTGCTCCCACAGACAGGGCCTCCTTAAGGTGCCATCGGCCACACTGTGTCGGCTGGCAGCCCACAGGGGGAGAGCCTTTTCTGTGGGAGCGCCCACCCTGTGGAACCAGCTGCCCTTGGAGTTGCGGTTGGCCCCTGACCTACAATCCTTCCGTCGCAACCTGAAGACATGGGTCTTCCAGCAGGCCGACTTGGACTGAGCGGGGGGCCTTATTGGCTTTTACTGGTTTATTGTTTATTGTGGGTTTTAAATTTTGTTGGGATTTAATACTTTTTAATAATTTTAATTTTTGTAATCTATGTTTTTTATAGTTGTGAGCCACCCTGAGTCCTTCGGGAGAGAGGGCAGCATATAAATCCCATCATAAATATATAAATAAAACATTATTTTACATTGTGGCAGCCAAAGCTGAATTTTATCACATTTTAACATAAACAAGTGTAATCTTACCGAGGCTTTATAAAGTGAAACTAACAATTTGCATTATCTTAATTTTATCCTCTTATTAATGCAACCTAGGATTTTTGGAGATATTGTATTTTAAGATCTTGCAAGATTTGGTTATAGATTTAAAATCTCTGCAAGTACACAGTTTTGCCTGCCTGTATCACCAGAAGAAAGTAAGACTGCAAGAAAAATGAGAACACTCATGAGATGAAATGAGATGAGGATGTAATTCGAAAAATATTAGACTGTGCAGAGATGGATAGATTGACATTAAAAATAAAGGATAAAGAAGACACAGAATATTACCTAATATGGAATAGATTTTACGAATGGTTAGAGATAAGAGGTAGAAATTAGATAAAGAAAGATTATTGCTATGTATGAACTAAATATAAAGATGGTTTATGATTATAAATATGCCAATATAATCAACAGAATTACAAATAAGCTAATACGAATAGAAATCTAGTTAAAATTATTCTGTTATACTATTATTATTGTTGTTGTTATTGGTGTATATATTAATTTCTGTTCGTTCTTCCTTTGCTTTTCTGTAAATGATATGCCCTGACAATACACTGTATTCAAAATGTTTATGAATTAAAAAAAACATATACAAAAAAGGAGTAAGACCACACTTAGAATACTGCATCCAGTTTTGGTCACTACAACTACAAAAAATATGTTGAGACTCTAGAAAGAGTGCAGAGAAGAGCAACCAAGATAATTAGGGGACTAGAGACTAAAACACATGATGAATGGCTACAAGAACTGGGCTTGGCTAATCTAGTGAAGAGAAGGACCAGGGGAGACATGATAGCAGTCTTCCAATATTTGAGGGGCTGCCACAGAGAGGAAGGGGTCAAGCTATTTTCCAAGGCACCCAAAGGCCAGACAAGGAATCATGGATGGAAACTGAACAAGGAGAGATTCAACATGGAAATAAGGAGACACTTTCTGACAATGAGAACAATCAACCGATGGAACAGAAGTTGCCTTCAGAACTTGTGGGAGCTTCATCACTGGAAGTTTTCAAGAGGAGAGTGGACTGTCACCTGTCAGATATGATGTAGGGCAGGGGTGTCAAACTCAAGGCCCATGGGATGTTTAGATCTGGCCCAAGGGACCACCTTGGTCAATGCCCTCCTGAGCTCCATTTTCTCTGGCAGAGGATTACAGGAGGCTGGCACAGTGGAAAACAGAGCTCGGGAGCCCATTTTCACTGGCAGACCACTTGGGCTACCACAGGTTCCCATGACACGAGGGACATGCCCACCCTGGCCCCCTGAGGTCAAACACAAGCCTAAGGCAGTCCTCAATGAAATAGAGTTTGACACCCTTGGTGTAGGGTCTCCTGCTTGGGTGGGGGTTAAACTAGACAACCTCCAGGGTCCCTTCCAACTCTGTCCCTTCAAAAGTCCCAAAACGTGTTGAACTTTCAAGATTCTTCAAACTCTTTTCTTTTCCAAAGTAGGTTCCATCCACATTTTAAACTCCCTCAATTCCTCTTCTGACCTGATTCCTTCTTCAGGAACTTTCTTGAGTGCAAAGCATAGGTCACCCCAAGTGACAGCGGCAATCAATCCAACACCTTCCATTACAGGAAAGTGCTGATGGTATTAAGGAATAAATAAATAAATAAAACTTCAGGCGGGGGAAAAAAAAGAATTGAACTTTAAATTTGGATGACTAGGTCCTACTTGGTTGAGGAATTTAATGCTTTGTGCCTCTCTTCTCCTCCCTTCGGTTCCTGATGCAATAAGGACAGCCAGAGGTCTCTGATAGGAAGAGTTCATTCAGCAATATTAACTGAACTTTGTTTTATGTTCAGACAGTTTAGCAAGGATGCCTTTTATATGACTAATTTATGTCAGGCGTGTCAGAAGCATTTTCTTTCAGTTTCATAACATGCAGGATGCTGTCAGCAGCCTCACTTTCTGCTCTCTGGGTAGGAATGGACAAAAGGATGCCTGGGAAATTCACAATGGGTTGAAGCATTCAGAGGGTCTCATTTCAACCCTGACTTGCAAATATTCCCTACAACTGGTATCTATCTAACTATCTATTTATCTATCTATCTATCTATCTATCTATCTATCTATCTATCTCTATCCCTCTATCCCTCTATCCCTCTATCTGTCTCTATCTCTATCATATCTAGCTATCTAGCTATTATATATCTAGCTATTGGTCTGTCTATTATCTATCTATTATCTATATAGATAAGTACTAGAGCAGCAATCAAGTAGTCAGACATAGCCTAGTGAAGGAACCATCAAATCCACTCCCACCAACACTGAATTACAAGCCGCATGTATTAAAACAGAGAGCAAACCCCATTACCTCCCAGGACTGATGATGTTACCTAATTGGGTAATGAAACATCTGCAAGAAAACCATCCAGCTCACAGAGAACCAAGGACCCCTCATTTGAACCCTATATTCAACCCAATATTCTCTGCTATTGATATCTATCATCTCTCTCTCTCTCTCTCTCTCTCTCTCTCTCTCTCATCTATCTATCTATCTATCTATCTATCTATCTATCTATCTATCATCATCTATCTATCTCATCATCTATCTAGATAAATAGTAGAGCAGCAATCAAGCAGTCAGCCATAGCCTAATGAAGAAGCCATTTGTATTAAAACAGAGAGCTGATGACATTACCTAGTTGGGTAATGAAACATCTGCAAGAAAACTACCCAGCTCAGAGGACACCAAGGACCCCACATTTAAACCCTGACCTGCAAATATTCTCTACTATTGGTATCTACCATCTGCCTGCTTGTCTGTCTATCTGTCCGTCTATCTATCATCTGTCTATCTGTCTATCTATCTATCTATCTATCTATCTATCTATCTATCTATCTATCTATCGTCTTTATCATTCATCATCTATCTGGATAAATAGGAGAGTAGCAATCAAGCAGTCAGCCATAGCCTAATGAAGAAGCCACTTGTATTAAAACAGAGAGCAAACCTTCCTCCCTACTAGCACGGATGACGTTACCTAGTTGGGTAATGAAACATCTTCAAGAAAACCCACCCAGCTCAGAGAGAACCAAGGACCTCACAGTTCAACCCTGAGCTACCAATATTATCTTCTATCCTTACACTGAAGCATAAATTAACCAGATGTGCTGGGTGCACACAGCACACCAAGCTGCAAAACAACTAAAACCATGTATTTGTTTGAGGTTTCCAGCCAGTTTCATCCTTCGGTCTCCCCAGCATGCGTGTGTGTTCATTATCATTATTACATTAATAAGTACAAAAATGTTACCATCAACTTTTTTTTCAAGAGGCAAAATTTTATTGTAATAAAATAATTTATTTTTCTTGTAATTGTATTGGGTTTTTTTTTTATTGTTCGCTGCCCTGAGTCCTTAGGGAGAGAGGGTGGCATACAAGTCTAATAAAATAATAAATAATAAATAAATAAAACTAGGAAAGTAGAGAAATCACAAAGCCGACTTGAAGCCAGAGAGAAATCATAACATTGATTGGAGGATGTTGCAGCATATCTTATTGTATGTCCAGTGTCCATCCACTATAGATTCTCTTACTTGTACGGGTAGTCCTCAACTTACAAGCATTCATTTAGAGACTGTTCAAAGTTACAACAGCACTGAAAGTCATGACGTGTGGCCAGTTTCCAACCAGTGGTGGGATTAAACTTTTTGCTACTGGTTCTGTTGGCATGGCTTGGTGAGCGTGGCCTGGTGGGCATGGCAGGGGAAGGATACTGCAAAATCCCATTCCCTCCCCACCCCACTAACCTGCTTTCCAGCTCCGTTCTTCTGTGCAGGGCAACCAAAGAAGACCCAGCCAATCAGCTGGGACTCAATGGGAGGCAGAGAATAGATGGGGGCAGGGCCAGTCGGAGGTGGGATTTGCCGGTTCTCAAAACTAGTCAAAATTTCCACTACCAGTTCTCCAGAACCGGTCAGAACCGGCTGAATTCACCACCTCTGCTTCCAACCATTGCAGCATCCCTGTGGTCACATAAACAAAATTTAGATGCCAACAAACCAGCATGGAAACCAGCATGTATTTATAATAGTTGCCATGTTCTTGGGTCACACGAACACCATTGATGACCTCCTGATGAGCAAAATCATGGGGGAAGCCAGATTCACTGGACAACCATGTTATTATTAACTGAATAACTGCAGGGATTCAGTTAACAACTGTAACGAGAATGGTCATCCAATGGGGCAATGCTCCATTAACAACTATTTTGCTTAGCGACAGAAATGTTGGGCTCCTTTGTGGTCAAGCGTCAAGGACTAGGTTGAACGCTCCAACACTGGAGGTTTTTCAAGAAGAGACTGGATAGCCATTTGTCTGAAATGGTATAGGGTTTTCTGCCTGAGCAGAGGGTTGGATTAGAAGACCTCCAAGGTCCCTTCCAACTCTGTTGTTCTGTTCTGTTCTGTTCTGTTCTGTTCTGTTCTGTTCTGCTCCACTCCCTTCCACTCCACTCAACTCCACTTCTACTCTACTCTACTCTACTCTACTCTACTCTACTCTAATCTAATCTAATCTATTTTACTCTACTCTATTCTGCTCCACTCTACTCTACTCTTCTCTGTTCTGCTCTACTCTGTCTCTACTCTAATCTACTCCACTTCTGTTCTATTTTGCTCTGCTCCACTATGCATCTATTCTGTTCTGTTCTGTTCTGTTCTGTTCTATTCTATTCTATTCTATTCTATTCTATTCTATTCTATTCTATTCTCCATTCCATTCCATTCCATCTGCATTTGTCTTTCATAGGGTGATACCACCACTTCCATCCTAAGCAAGGATTTGAAACTATCCTTTGTTTTCGTTCCTCAATATAATAACCAGAAACAAATATGGAGCTGGAAGCTCATGCTTTGTTCTCCTCTTCTTAAAAATTAAAATAGACTAAATAAAATAAAGCAAACCATTGCCGAGCAAATTGGTTCCTGCTGGCATCTCATTGAGAACTCAGGAATCAGTGTAATTTTTAAAGCAGCCAACTGTGGCTTATTCAGAGACAGCACTGGACCCATTCTCTGTGGCCATTCTCCTTTTGCTGGCTGCCATCCCAGAAAAACAGCAATTAGCAATTTAGTGTAGCACTTGAGATTTTGACAGGGCACCACCAATAAGGATAAGAGTTTAATTTTCAGCTTGAACCACCCAGTAGAATTCCTTGAGATTTCACAGCACAAAGGAAACAGAGTGCTTCAATTCATGATACAATTGCATTCAAACTGGAGATAAATTTCAAGGACAATGCACACTCTTTGTGAGCATGAAACAGTGAGGGAAGCTCCGTTAACATTTCATGGATGGAAACTAATTGAGGAGAGAAGCAACCTAGAACCAAGGAGAAATTTCCCGCAGTGAGAACAATTAATCAGTGCAACAACTTGCCTCTAGAAGTTGTAGGTGCTGCATCACTGGAAGTTTTGAAGAAGAGATTGGACACCCATTTGTCTGAAATGGTATAGGATCACCTACCAGCAGTGTGCAGCAGCAACCAAAAAAGCCAATGGAAAGTTGCATTAACAGAAGGATACTGTTAGATTTGCAGGAAGAGTCAGAAGCGGAGTGCTTCAGTGAAGAGTTTATTAGTGACTACAGCTCATAACAGACCCGATTTGGCTGGGCTGCGGCTGCTACTTATAGCCAGCAGCCGCAGTTGCCAGCCAATCAGAGTGCAGGGTTTTCCCGCACTTTTTAAACCAATCATTTCTGACATTTTACAAGAACAGTTCAAACTTAACCAATGACATTGAAACCTGCATACATAACAGATACAATCAAGTTCAAGTGAGGTACTAATTCCATTCTATAAAGCCTTAGTAAGACCACACCTAGAATACTGCATCCAGTTCTGGTCACCACACTATAAAAAGATGTTGAGACTCTAGAAAGAGTGCAGAGAAGATCAACAAAGATGATTAGGGGACTGGAGACTAAAACATATGAAGAACGGTTGCAGGAACTGGGCACGACTAGTCTAGTGAAGAGAAGGACCAGAGAAGACATGATAGCAGTCTTCCAATATTTGAGGGGCTGCCACAGAGAGGAAGGGGTCAAGCTATTTTCCAAGGCACCCAAAGGTCAGACAAGGAATAATGGACAGAAACTGATCAAGGACAGATTCAACCTAGAATTAAGGAGAAATGTCCTGACAGTGAGAACAATTAATCAGTGGAAATACTTACCACCAGAAGTTGTAGGTGCTCCATTATTGGAGGTTTATAAGAAGACACTGGACAGCCACTTTTCTGCTTGAATTAGAAGACCTCCAAGATCCTTCCCAACTCTGTTATTCTGTATTCAGAAGGAAATGTGTTAGCTAAAACGTGGTTGTCACCTACAAGTAGTGCTCAACTTACATAGATTACTTAATGGATCCCTCAAAAGCTACTCATGATCTAATTTCAAAGTTCTGATAGCTGTCTCTTCCCCCACCATTGCTGAATTTCAGGAACAACTGGCCTTCTTTTACAGCCCTTTGCAGTGTGCCATGGTCATAAAGAGATTGGACAACGATTTGTCCAAAGTAGTATAGAATCTACTGACTGAGTAAGGGGTTGGACTAGAAGACCTCCAAAGTCCCTTCCAACTCTGTTATTCTGTTATTCTTTCAACTAGCTGTTTTGTGTGTTGAGTTACCAGATCTTCAGAGACCAACTCAGTGTTGGAAGAAATGTCCATCTGGGTTCAGTTCCAAGTGGGAAGAAAGTCACTGGAAACATGGAGATTGCTTGGAATGATGGTTTAATAGTGGAACAGGACCACATGGGGTTGAAGTCCTGGCAAAATGGAGCACATGGGTGAGAGAGAGAGAGATGTATACCCTCTATTGGGCTTTGAACTTTCTTCCTGTTCCTGTGGCAAGAAATGTATTCTGATTGGTTGTCAGACTCCCATGGGGCCATGCAGGGGAAACTTTGTAGGTATTCTTGAGTCCCAGGCTTGGTTGAATCTTGTTGGATGATGCAATGTCTCAAGGTGATTTCACAATGTAGTGCGCCCTGCTGTTAGGTGGGTAGAGGGCTAATTCTATCATGTCCTGAGGACCATCATGTCAACTAAAAAGATATTCCTTTGGTCTTTTTAGCTGCCAGAAAAAAAGAGTGGGGGAAAACAAGGCATTCCTTAAATGCCTAGATAATCACCCTGGCAGCCCAAAGTTGTCAGAGCATAAGAAGGTTATTGGAGAGCATGATGGATGACTCTTGGAGACAGATGTCTCCCATTGGAGAAGTCACATCCAGGGGGTGGGGGGAAGACCAGGGTCAAGGGGGAAATGTATGATGTAATTTAGTGTTTGCTGCATCCAGCTTACACCAACATGGCCACTCCTAATAAATCAATTTATTTTTCTCTGAGATGTGGCTAGAGACTTTTGATTTGAATGAGGGTGGATTTGTTGGAGCCCTGACACATGTCTTAATTCAGGGGCGGGCTTCAAATTTTTTTAGCAAGGGGTTTTCTGCCCTAATGACTGGCTGGGTGGGAGTGGCTGGGTGGTCGTGCGACTGGGTGGGTGTGGCCAACTTGACATCACTTCTTTGCCCTAATTACCTAAAAAAAGGTACATACCAAAAAGTTGTTTATTATTTCGTGCATTTAATATTTAAATAACAGACTGGGTGAAACCAGGCTTAATAGCAGTGATTGTGAGAGGGATCTTGGAGTCTTAGTGGAGTTCCTGGTTTGGGAATAAATCCCCTCAGAGGCTAGTGGCTATGTTATCTGATTTTCTCAATGGCTCTCCTTTGCAAGTGCTGAGTGGATTGTTTATCTAGCATGCAACAGTTTTACGAGGTGTGAAATGCTCTTGGCTGCATGCCCAGAAGTTCAATTAAGCCTATTAAGAGCTTTCCCTTGCTGCTTGTCTTTCTGAGGTTATTGGGGACTCTCTGAGCCCCACAGAGTCTTAGCTAGGGGCTCTCCCAAGTCCCTGCGAGCCCCCAGCAGCCCATCCTTGTAAGATTTAATCCCATCACCCTGGAGCTGAAGGGAGCTGCTTTGTCTTTAAAAACATATTTCTCTTTTTCTCATCCATGAAAATATAATATTCTGCCTCTTTAATATTTCCTAGAATATTTAATTCTTCTAGGAGAGGGGTGGGTGCTAACTTTCTACACCAGTTTGTTTTCAAACCCTGCACTTAGCTTCATTATCCTCTCTTCTGGTTTCTCTCTTTCCAAGGGCAGAGAATGTGGCTGCCTGATCACATTCCTTTGCTGAAGGTATTTCTCCTTGATTGATTTTGTAACAGGAAACTGGCTTTTTCAGCTAACAAGGCTGTGTGCTAATCAGCTTCACCCACTCCTTTTCACAGGATAATGCATGGCAGCGTCCCCCCGTTGTGCTTCTCATATCCACTCATGGTGAGTGTTGCATTATTGTTTTTTCCCATAATGTTCCAGCCACTTGGTTTTGCTCGTGTCTGTTGCGTTTCCTCTTCATCTTGCAATTTTTAAAATCCATTCCATTTGCAAAATCATCTTCGCTCCAGACACCCTGCATTTTGAAGAGAGACCCTGTTATGATGCTGATTTGCTTCCAGCTTGGAGTCTTCATTTCACTGGGTTTAATTATGAGAGGGGTTCCCCCCCACAATAGCATTAACTCAAAACTACCTCTTGTTTTTAGAAAACATGAATTTATAATCGTATGTTATAGCTTTGGGTCATGCAAAATGCCAGGCTGGATGAATCACAAGCTGGAATTAAGACTGCTGGGAGAAATATCAACAACCTCATATATGCAGACAATACCACACAAATGGTAGAAAGTGAAGAAGAATCAACTAAAGCAGGACAAGAAGCAATGGATAGAAGCTAACCAAGAAGAGAACCAACCTTGAACTAAGGAGAAATTTCCTGACATATGAGAACAATTGATCAGTGGAATGACTTGCCTCCAGAAGTACACTCTACAAGTTTTAAAGAAGAGATTGTACAGTCTTTTATCTGAAATATTTTAGGGTCTTCTGCTTGAACAGATGGTTGGACTAGAAGGCCTTCAAAGTCCCTTCCAAGTCTGTTATCCTGTTCAAGAGGCTCATGAAAGATGAGAATGCAAAATTTGGCTTGAAACTCAACATTACCAAAAAAGAAAAGATCATGGCATCCAATTCCATCACTTCCTGGCACGTAGCAGAAGAAATGGAAGCAGAGACATATTTTATTTTCTTGGCCTCCAAGATCACTGCAGATTATGACTGCAGCCATTAAATTAAAAGACACTTGTTCCTTGGGAGGAAAGCTATGGCAAACCTAGACAGCATACTAAAAAGCAGAGAAATCATCTTGCTGACAAAAATCCATATAGTCAAAACTATGGTTTACCCTTTAGTGATGAATGGCTGTGAGAACTGGACCCTAAGGAAGACTGAGGACCAAAGCATTGATGCTTTTGTGGTGCTGGAGAAGACTCTTGAAAGGCCTTTGGGCTGCAAGGAGATCCAATCAGTCGATCCTAAAGGAAATCAACCCTGACTGTCCTTTGGAAGGACGGATATTGAAGCTGAAGCTCAAATACTTTGGCCACCAAATGAGAAGAGAGGACTCCTTAGAGAAGATCCTGCTGTTGGGGAAGATGGAAGACAAAAGGAGAAGGGGACCAGCAGAGGATGAGATGGTTAGATTGTGTCATCGATGGCATAAAGACTGCAGAAAAAACAATTATTACCAACCTGCCTTCCATCGAGGAACTGCATACTGCAAAGAGGGCTTTGCATACTGCAAAGAGGGCTGTGAAAATACTTACAGACCCCTCACATCAGGGACATAAACTGTTTCAATCCCTACCCTCAAAATGACACTATAGAGTACTGCACACCAGAACAACTAGGCACAAGAACAGTTTTTTTCCCGAATGCCATCACTCTGCTAAACAAATAATTCCCTCAACACTGTTCAACTATTTACAAAGTCTGCGCTACTATTACTATTAATCTTCTCATCATTCCTATCACCCATCCCCTCCCACTTGTGACTGTATGACTGTAACTTTGTCGCCTGTATCCTTACGATTTATATTGACTGTTTCTTAGTATGATTTGATTGCTTATGGTACCCTATGACTATTATTAAGTGTGGTATCTGGTGATTCTTGACTCTTGACGAATGTATCTTTTCTTTTTATGTACCCTGAGAGCATTTGCGCCAAGACAAATTCCTTGTGTGTCCAATCACACTAGGCCAATAAAGAATTATTTTCTATTCTAAACATGATGTTTGGCAAACTCCAGTGCAACACAGGGTGGGCCTAGTCTGCTATGGTCCATGGGGTCACGAAGATTCAGAGACAAGTTAGCAACTGAACCACATGCCAAAGAGGCAGGAATGTGTAAAGATGTGGAATGTGGGAGAGGGATATATAAAGTTTTGCACACTTACTGAACATCATCTGTTCTATTCAAATTAAGTTACTTACCAGCAATCCTCTAGTAATGTATGGGTGTGAGAGTTGGACCATAAGGAAGACTGAGCACTGAAGATTTTATGCTTTTGAATTGTGGTGCTAGAGAACACCTTGAGAGTCCCTTGGAGTGCAAGGAGATTCAATCAGTCAATCCTAAAAGAAATCAACCCTGACTGTCCTTTGGAAGGAGCGATACTGAAGCTGAAGCTCAAAGACATTGGCCACCCAATGAGAAGAGAGGACTCCTTGGACAAAACCCTGATGTTGGAGAAGATGTAAAGGAGAAGGGAACAGCAGAGGATGGGATGGCTAGATAGTGTCATTGAAGCAATGAACTGAATTTGGACAAACTCTGGGAATCCGTGGAGGACAGTGGGGTCTGGCATGCTATGGCCATGCTATGTTGCAAAGAGTCAGAGTCCCAAGGTGCTTTTTCAGGAGGCAACTGGACTTTCTTTGTTTTTCCTTGAAGATGTTTCACTTCTCATCCAAGAAGCTTCTTCTGCCCTGACTGGATGGTGGGGAATTGAAGGATTTATATTCCTTGCAGACAGCCAGTCATTTGCATTTATTTATTTATTTATTTATTTATTTATTTATTTATTTATTTATTTATTTGATTTATATCCTGCCTCTCTTCCCCCATCAGGGGAATTCGAGTTGGCATACAACAAATTAAAAACATGTCCTATACAATATAAAAACAAAAAATCTCATTCATACCATCCAAACATACAAGAGGGAAGAACAAAGATCTCAATTCCATGCCTTCCAACAAAGCCAGGTCTTAACAGCTTTGCAGAAAGTGGGTAGATTGGGGATGGTTCTAATTTCCGCAG
This sequence comes from Naja naja, assembly GCA_009733165.1. Lineage (NCBI taxonomy): Eukaryota > Metazoa > Chordata > Lepidosauria > Squamata > Elapidae > Naja > Naja naja. The sequence goes on from CM019149.1 coordinate 301,714,911, forward strand.
GGAGCATATTCCAAAGGGACGGTGCTGCCACAGAAAAGGCCCTGGCCAGCGGACCTGCCAGCCAACATTGTCTGGCCAACGGTATCCGGAGCAAGCCTTCCCTGTGGGATCTAACCGGGTGCTGGGAGGCATAAGGTAGCAGTAGGTGGTCTCGAAGGTATCCCACTCCTAAGCCATGAAGGGCTTTAAAAGTTGTTACTAGCACCTTGAATTGCACCCGGAAGACCACCGGTAACCAATGCAGCTGGCGGAGGATAGGTGTTATATGGGTGCACTTAGACGCCCCCATAATCACTCACGTGGCTGCATTTTGCACCAGTTGAAGTCTCCGAATGCTCTTCAAGGGCAGCCCCATGTAGAGCGCATTGCAGTAATCCAATCGAGAGGTGATAAGGGCATGAGCGACCGTGTGTAAAGCCCCTCAGTCCAGGAAGGGTCGCAACTGGTGCAACGGGCGAACCTGTGCAAAGGCCCCTCTGGTCACAGCCATAAGGTGGTGGTCAAATTGTAGCTGTGGGTCCAGAAGGACCCCCAAGTTGTGAACTCATTCTGAGGGGAGTAATTTCTCTCCCCCCAGTACCAAAGTTGGATGATCAACTGAAGCCCGAGGGGGCAAGACCCACAGCCACTCGGTCTTGTCAGGGTTGAGTCTGAGCCAATTGGTCCTCATCCAGACCCTCACAGCCTCCAAGCACTGGGACATCACCTCCATGGCATCACTAGATTGACCGGGGACAGAGAGGTACAACTGGGTATCATCAGCGTACTGATGATACCCGACCCCATGTTGACGGATGATCTCACCCAGCAGTTTCATGTAGATATTAAATAGGAGGGGGGAGAGGATAGAACCCTGAGGGACCCCACATGGCAGGGCCCTAGGGCTCAATCTCTGCCCCCCCTACCAACACCGACTGAGTCCGGTCAGATAGGTAGGAGGAGAACCACTGTAAAACAGTGCCTCCCACTCCCAACCCACTGAGTCAACTCAGAAGGATACCATGATCAATGGTATCGAAAGCTGCTGAGAGGTCAAGAAGCACCAGAATGGACGAAGACCCCCCATCCCAAGCCCACCAGAGATCATCCACTAGTGCGATCAAAGCCGTCTCAGTGCTGTACCCGGGCCTGAAACCAGACTGCAAGGGATCCAGATAATCAGCTTCATTCAAGGCCCAAAGGAGCTGGAGCGCCACCACCTTCTCAACAACCTTCCCCAAAAAGGGAAGGTTGGAGACAGGATGAAAGTTATTTAAAACAGCTGGGTCCAAGGAAGGCTTCTTGAGGAGCGGCCTAACCACAGCCTCCTTTAAGGCATGGGGAACACACCCCTCACCCAAAGAAGCATTTATAATCCCCTGGAGCCAGCTGCATGTCATCTCCCGGCCTGCCGAGACAAGCCAGGAGGGACATGGGTCCAATAAACAGGTGGTGGCATTCACTGCTCCCAGGGCCTTGTCCACATCATCAGGGCCAACAGGAACAAACTCATCCCAGATAACTGGACTAAGACCTGTCTCTACCACCTCAACGGATTCTGCCCAGCCAGAGTCCAAGTCTGACCGAATCTGAGCGACTTTATCTGCAAGAAACTGAACAAATTCCTTGGCCCTTCCCTGCAAGGGCTCCTCCGCCTCCTCAGATCTTAAGAGGGAGCATGTCACCCTAAACAGGGCAGCCGGGTGACAGACTGCAGATGCGATAAGACTGGCCCAATATGATCATTGTGCCACTCTTATCGCCACTAGATAGGCATCAATATGACTTTCTAACAATGTCCGGTCAGATTCAGCCCGGCTTTTCTTCCAGCAGCGTTCTAGGCATCTCTTCTGCCGTTTCATCCCCCAGAGTTCCTTGGTAAACCAAGGAGATTTCTGAGGTCCGCGGGCGGTGAGAGTCCACAAAGGCACAACCCAATCTATGGCCCCAGCGGCCGCGCTGTTCCAGGCTTCCACCAGGGCCTCAGTCTAGCTGTGGGCGAGGGAAGCCGGCAACTTCCCAAGCTCCCTCTGAAACCCAATTGGGTCCATTAGGCACCTGGGGCGGAACCACCTAGTTGGTCCTGCCTCCCTGCGGCATGGAGTGGTCGTCAGGAAGTCCAATCTTACAAGGGAATGATCTGACCATGACAAGGGCTGAGTGACTATTTCCCCAATTCCTCGGCCCTTCCCTTTTAGAGGGTCCTTGAAGCACTTCTGAGGTTTATCTGTGTCCTCAGGGTCTCCTGAGTGATGCAAATGGTTCCTGTAATGACCTGGAGTGTAACACAAACGTAGCAAAATCCAAAACATAAATAATTGTCTTTTAATGCCTCCAACTTGGCCCCACTGTTCAATAATTCTCAGTTGGAGATAAAATGTTCTCAGAAAGGGCCTTGGTGGTGCAGGCTGTTAAATGCCTGCACTTAAGTTCCAGCTGCCTGCAATTAGTGCAGGCTCGAATCCCACCAGGCTCAAGGTTGACTCAGCCTTCCATCCTCTTGGGGTAGGTAAATTGAGGACCCAAGATTGTTGGGGGCAATAAGCTGACTTTGTAAAAATGCCACTTAGTAATAAGCAGGCATATACAATGGAAGGAAGGCTATTGCTGAGCACATTGGGTTGTATCCCAAAAATTGTAAGCCACCCTGAGTCTTTGGAGAAGGGCAGCATATAAATGTAATAAAAAAAGTAATCTTCAAAAGAAAGCAATGCAGTCCAAACTTAATGAGCAGATAGAGGTGAAATAAAAAAATTAAAACAAACTACAATGAAGGACTTTCCACAACAGACCAGGATAAGTAATTACCAACTTCAAGGAGATAACAAGGCACAGTCTGTTGGAAGGACGCCAACCAAGATTACTTCAACCCAAAATAAAACATGCTTTGCTTCTGGCAATGCTGTGTTTTAACTGTCTCTCTTATATACTATTCTCCCCAGCTGCAACCAATGAGGGGGATCATGGCTGCTTCCTCTCTCGTAAGCCAAGTTGTTTCCTTCTCCGTTCCTCCCTGCATGTCCTAGGATGCAGAGGGGATGGGCCTGGTTCTTCCTCTGACTGCCCAGCCAGCCTCTGCCCTTCCCCAGCCTCCTCCAGCACCTCTGGAGCCACACCTCCATTCCCTGTTGGCTGTTCCTCCTCTCCCTCAGAGTCCGACTCTAACAAGGGCATGACAGTTCCTGTGCCATTTTCACCTCTGGAAATCCATTCTTACTCCTACACCATTCAAAGCGTGTTCATATAGCTAAATGTCTATAGAGATTTTCAGTCATCCAGATGGATTTCTAGAGGAAAAATGGCACCACTGGCAAACTTCAGACAAGCAAAGTCAATGGGGAAGCTAGATTCAAGGAACAACACTGTTACTAACTTAACGCCTGCAGTGATTCACATGAAAACTAAGCCTTATATCCATTTCTTTCTGGTATCACTTCTGGATCAACCTGGCATACCAGAGGTGGGTATTCAGCAAGTTCTGACCAGTTCTGGAGAACCGATAGAGGAAATTTTGAGTTGTTCAGAGAACCGGCAAATACCATCTCTAACTGGCCCCACCACCATCTATTCCTTGCTTCCCGAGTCCCAGCTGATTGGCTGGGTCTTCTTTGGTTGCCCTGCACAGGAGAACAGAACTGGAAAACAGGTTAGTGGGATGGGGAGGGAATGGAGATTTTGCAATAACCTTCCCCCAGGAGTGTGGTGGGAATGGAAAGTTTGCAGTATCCTTCCCCTTCCACACCCACCAAGCCATGCTCACCAAGTCTCACCACGCCCACCAAGCCATACCCACAGAACCAGTAGTAAAAAAATTTGAATCCCACCACTTATGCATATATTCCCAAATTATGGAATAACACCCAGTAAATTACTTTAATGGTCAGCCCTGTTTCCAACCCTGTCACTCAAACCCTGTATTATGGAATGCAGAATGCTTACCTAACCAGCTTACAGGATCATCCTGGGAGGGAAAAAATCATTTTTTATGCTTGCATCCAAAGCTGTTTTTTGCTCAGGGGGAATGAACTTTTAGGACAGAGCAATTCTGTCCCTCCCTTCCTGCTATTACCACATAATTGCCTCGTTATCTGTCCAGCGCTAGGTAATTGAGAATATTATCCCTGCTGTCTTGAGGTCTAAGAGACTGTTCTGTTTATATTTGCAAGATATGTTCAGAATATTAGAAGTCATTCAACCGGATGGGATATATGTATATATTTGGCCCAAGGAAAGAATGAGGGTGGCCCACAACAATTTGCAAATATTTATGACAGGGTTTTTTACCACCATTTTTGCTTGATTTTGTTTAGTTACAAGTGGAGTTTGTTCAGAAGATAGTATTATATTGGTGCAACTGTTTCCTCCTTTGGCCTCCCCAGAGGAAGATAAAATATTATTCTTCTCATAAAGCCAAAACTGTAAGTTTTCTTTTTCCTTCAGGCTACACTGCCAGATGCTACTGTTCAGACTTGGCACTGACTCAATTTCTCCTTCCCATTTGCTTTTTTTCTTTTCTGCTTAGCATAGGCATTATTATTATTATTATTATTATTATTATTATTATTATTATTATTAAATCTTTAGTGAGATTCACAGCCTTTGGGGCTGGTTGCTAGCTCAATAGCTCGAGTCCTAACCAAGGACCTAGGAACTGTTCAGGTAGCGTCGGAGGATATAAGCTGTTCCAAGTAGGGTGATTTTTTGTAGAATCAGGGTATTCAAGTCTTTTTACTATTATTATTATTATTATTATTATTGTTGTTGTTGTTGTTGTTGCTGTTGCTGTTGATTTAATCTTCAATTTGATTCACAATCTGAGACTGGTAAAAACTTAACAGTTCAAGTCCTAACCATGAACCTAACACCTATTAGAATAGAATAGAATAGAATAGAATAGAATAGAATAGAATAGAATAGAATTTTTTTATTGGCCAAGTGTGATTGGACACACAAGGAATTTGTCTTGGTGCAAATGCTCTCAGTGTACATAAAAGAAAAGATACATTCATCAAGAATCATCAGGTACAACACTTAATGATAGTCATAGGGTACAATAAGCAATAAAATCATATTAGGAAACAGTCAATAAAAATCATTAGGATACAAGCAACAAGGTTAAGGTCATACAGTCATAAGTGGGAGGAGATGGGTGAAAGAAAGGATGGGAGGATTAATAGTAATATTAATAATAATGCAGACATAGTAAATAGTTGGACAGTGTTGAGAGAATTATTTGTTTAGCAGAGTGATGGCATTCGGGAGAAAAACTGTCCTTGTCTCTAGTTGTTCTGATGTGCAGTGCTCTATAGCGTCGTTTTGAGGGTAGGAATTGAAACAGTTTATGTCCAGGATGTGAGGGGTCTGTAAGTATTTTCACAGCCCTCTTGTTGACTCGTGCAGTATTCAGGTCCTCGATGGAAGGCAGGTTGGTGGCAATTGTTTTTTCTGCAGTTCTAATTATCCTTTGAAGTCTGTGTCTGTCTTGTTGGGTTGCAGAACCAAACCAGACAGTTATAGAGGTGCAGATGACAGACTCAATAATTCCTTTGTAGAATTAAGGTAACATCTGAGTATACAGGCAGTTGCAAGTAAGATGGCTTTTTCTTGTTGTTGTTATTCTTCATTGCACAGTCAGCCAGATGTTCAGACTGGGTTTGGCACTTTTGTCTACTTATCGAGTCCTTACCAAGGATCAAGGATAGGCAGATCTGCATATTATATTATTGTTGTTGTTGATGATGATGATGTTGTTCAGACTGGATTTGGCATTTTTGTCCACCTATCACCTCCTTCCCCAAAACCAGGGATAAGCAGATGTCATAGTTCAACATTATGGCCTGAAAAGACCTTTATTGACATAAATGAGCTTGCTTTTATATCAAACATTTTAAATAAAGTTAGGGCCACTTGGTGACTCAGCAGTTAAGACACCGGACTTATCAGCTAGCAAGCCAGCAAGCCAGGTTCAAGACCCAACACCAATGGATGGGATGAGTTTCTGTCCTCCCCCTAGTTCCTGCCAACCTGTTCAATGGCCTTGAAGTGGAGATGAGCATGGCCCCTTAGAGTCAGCTATGACTAGGGAAGTGAAATCTGCAAGGACTCCTTCATTTTACCCAGAAAGTTAACAATTAGCAAATATTGATGTTTGATACACAGATGGTGCAGATAGATGTTTTCAACCATCTCAGTGGTTGGAAAACTAGTTTGAGACACCATGTAGAATGAGAAAAATTTGTTTGATTTTTTTTTTGTTAATTTTTTTTATTTTATATTTTACAATAATTCCAATTTCATTTCAACTGTGTGTCGACTGGGTACATATATCTTGTGCTTACAATTATAACTAATACTTTTCTTGGCAATATAACAATAATCACATTTTCTTATATCTATTATTTAATATATCTATTTTTTTAACAATCTTAACTTATTGCTCTATATATTCATCTAGTCCATTTTAATTTGTTTTATTTTCCAACTATTGATAAAATAAATCTCATACCATATAATATTCAATTTCTTCTTTTTCTTTGATTATCAGTGTTAACCTATTCATCTCTGTACATTCAAATATTTTCTCAATTATATTTCCCTCTATCAGTATCTTATAACTTTTCCAATTCGGAGCAAATACAGTTTTGGCTGCTGTTAATACATGTATAATTAAATATATTTTTTCTTTACTGTAACCTTCAGGTACCATTCCTAATAAAAATATTTCAGGTTTCAAATCTATGTGTTGTTTTATCATTTTTTCCAACCATGTATGTATTTTTGTCCAATATCTCTTAGGTTCTATACAAGACCACCACATATGGTAATATGTTCCAGGTGTCTGGTGGCACTTCCAGCATTTAGCTGACTTATCTTTGAACATCTTAGCTAACTTTGCTGGTGCAAAGTGCCATCTATAAAACATCTTATACATTTTTTTGTATGCTGTCGATATTGTTAATTTATTATTCCTATCCCATAGCTTCTGCCATTTATCAAATTCTATAGCATATAAAAAAATGCCCATGCTATCATTGTTTCTTTAATTTGTTCTTCTTCTAGTTTAACACCTAGTAAAAAGCAATATAATCTTTTAATCAAGTTATCTTCTGTTCCTGTTAATATTTTACCCAATTCTGTCAGCTCCTTATGAATCCCTTCAGCTTTAATATCTTTTTCATATTTTGATTGTATTTGTGTATATGAAAACCAATGCATTCCCAACCCTTGTTCATTCAGTTCTTGTTTAGTTTTGAGCTCACCCTTTTCATTTAAAATATCTTTATATCTAGCAATAGTTCCCATTTTACATTTGGTTGTGTAAGTGCTTCCATTGTTGATAGCCAGACTGGAATCTTCATGTAATGTTGTTCTCTAGTTGATTCCCATGCTAATAAGAATGCATTCCTGACCATATGTCTTTGAAAATACCCATGTATTTTACTTCTCCCATACGATAGAAATGCATGCCAGCCCAGTTGCAAATCATGTCCCTCTAGTGCTAACAACCTTCTATTTCTCAGTGTTATCCATTCTTTCATCCAGGTTAATACTGTGGCCTGATAATATATTTTGTTTGATCTTTTTAATTACAGGTAGCCCTTGACTTTGCAAACATTTGTTTAGCCGCTGTTCAAAGTTACAATGGCCCTTGAAAAAAAAACTTATGACCATTCCTCACACTTATGACTGCCACATGATCCCCATGGTCACATGATCAAAAGTTAGGTGGAGAATCAAAAGGTGGAGAAGATTCAGCAGAAAATATATAAGATGGAAGAAAAAGTTGAAAATATTCAACAGAAAATTGGAAAGACAGAAAGTGGAAAATATCCAAGAGATGATGACCAAATATGATGAAAAGATTAAGAAAATTGAAGAGCAGGACAAACAAAGAGATAAGGAAATTGGAAATATCAATATCAGATTGAGTGAAGTTGAAAAAGACAGGATTGAGTGAAGTTGAAAAAGACAGGATTGAATCATTGAGAGGAGAGATGGATAGATCAGAATTTTACTTGAGATTTCAAAATGTGGAGGAAGAAAAGGGCGAAAACCTCGTTGGAAAAATGATAAAAATATTGGCGGAAGCACTAGAAATAACGAAAGAGTCAGCTCAGTCTGCACTGTTTCCGTCTTCTCTCCACTCTCCGTGCTCAAGGATCAGGAGGGGGTGGTCCCTGCCAGCATTATTTATTTATTTATTAAGTGGTCTTATATGCTGCCCTATCTCCCTAGGGACTCAGGGCGGCTCACATAAAAACACCCAATACAAAAGTTAAAAGAAGTTAAAAGATTATTAAACACAATTCGACCAAATAGTATTAAAACCCATCACAAGACATTTAAAACTGAGCGCATTGGGTTGTGCTCCAAAAATTGTAAGCCGCCCTGAGTCTTCGGAGAAGGGCGGCATATAAATGTAATTAAAAAAAAAAAAACTAACCCCCTGCCAGTCCAGGCTGGATTGTTTGAATAACCAAGTCTTTAGACCACGGCGGAAGGAGTGGAGGTCGGGGGCCAATCATAGCTCCAGGGGAAGCTGGTTCCATAAAGTGGGCGCCCCCACAGACAAGGCCCTACCCCTAGGGACCACCAGCCGACATTGAGGCCCTGTCTCTGAGCGCACTGGGCAATGGGTATTCGATGCTGGCAGGAGATGTTCTCGCAAGTACCCCGGCCCTAAGCCATGTAGGGCTTTATAGGTAAGAACCAGCACCTTGAATCTCACATGGAGGGCAACTCCGGTAACCGGAGGGCAACTGGTAACTGGTAATAATTGCTATTGCTATATACTGAGGCACATAGAACACTGTTATTAGAATAGAATGAATGAGCTGGAAGGGACCTTGGAGGTCTTCTACTCCAGCCCCCTGTTCAAGCAGGAGAACCTATACTATTTCAGCTAAGAGACTGTCTAGTCTAAAAGTCTGTAGAGATTCTCACCTCCAAGTGCTTCAACGACCCTCTAAAAGGATGCAAATGACCCGCTGTGTGCAAGGAATATAAATCCTTCCCTTCCCCACCATCCTGTCAGAGCCGAAGACACTTCTTGGATGAGAAGCGAAACATCTTCAAGGAAAAAAAAAGTCCAGTTGCCTCCTGAAAAAGCACCTTTGGGATGACTGTCTAGTCTCTTCTTAACAACATCCATTGATGGAGCAGCCACAATTTCTAGAGGCAAGGTGTTCCACTGCTTAATTATTGTCACTGTTAGGAAATTTCTCCTTAATTCCAGGTTGCTTCTTTCTTTGATTAGTTTCAACCCTTGTTTCTTGTCCTGCCTTGTGGTGCTTTGGAGAATAATTTGATGCCCTCATTTTTGTGGCAGCCCCTCAAATACTGGAACACTGCTATCATTTCATCCCAGTCCTTCTTTTCACTAGATCGTTCTTCATATGTTTTAGCCTCTCCTTAGTCATCTTTTTTTATAATATGGTGACCAAAACTGGATGATGGTGTTCTAATTCTTCTTTTCTATAGACTAGCCAAACCCAAATCCTGCAGTTCCATTATCTTCCCACTGAAATGGTGCTTCTTCAGAGGTGAGACTCAAAATGTTTTACTATCGGTTCTGTGGGTGTGGCTTGGTGGGTGTGGCAGGGGAAGGATACTGTAAAATCTCCCTTCCTTCCCCACCCCACTAACCTGCTTTCCAGCTCTGTTCTCCTGTGTAGGGCAACAAAAGAAGACCCAGCCAATCAGCTGGGACTCCGGAGGCAGAGAATAGATGGGGCGGGGCTAGTTAGAGGTGGTATTTGCCAGTTCTCTGAACTACTCAAAATTTCCGCTACTGGTTCTCCAGAACTGGTCAGAACTTGCTGAATGCCACCTCTGTACTTATTTATCTACTCGCATTTGCATGCTTACAAACTGCTAGGTGGAGGCAGGAGCTGGAGCGAAGAACCATTGCTCATGCCATTGTGCAGTGCTCAGATCTCGAACCTGGCCTATTGCCTTTCTAGCTGACAAGCTCAATGTTTTTAACTGCTGAACCATCATGGCCCAATGTGCAATTGATTAGAATAATATAAAGGAATGGGAGGATAGACATCTTACTATTTAATTTTTCTTTTTCTTTCAGAGATTTGCCCATTTAGATGTTAATATTTTACATGAACTGAAGTTAAATATCCTGCCCCAGGTAGTTGCTCTGCTGAATGTTGTGTGTTATTGCCTTTCTTGGTCATTTTTTTTGGGGGGGGGGTCTCGTTGTTAGCTTTATTATGGATTTTATTGATTATGCCTCATTTTTTTCATGTCTTCCCCGAGATATTTCCGTTGCTCGATATAACCCCCCCAGAACACTATATAAATTAATAATAAAAAATAATAAAGAATTCTGGCACAGGACATGAAAATCCTTTAGGCAGGATTTTCCTACTGCAAAGCCTTACAATACTGCAGAAAGTCGGCTTAATATATTAGTCACTATGTAATAATTTGACCTTTCTTCCCTCACGCAGTTCCTTCTTTTGTTGAGTAAGCTGCCCATGGTAATACAACTGAATTGGCAACTTTGCTGTATTAATTTCCAACTCCATGGAAATCCAACTTTACTAGAGTCCTAGTGACCCTCATGAAATATTTAGGGGAAAGAGATCACAGAAGTGTGTCACTGACATCCACTCATCTGTACCAATGTATAAGGTGGACTGCCAAGCTAAGGGGAAGATTGAATATCAGACAGTAGAAACAAAGGAAATGCTAGTTTGTTAAGGCACCAGGTTAGAAACTGGGAGACTTTGAGTTCTAGTTCTGCTTTAAGCTGACGAGTGGCCACACGAGGTTGACATCTTCAGTTTAGATTAACAGAGTTGGAAGGGACTTTGGAAGGTCATCTAGTCGAACCCCCTCCTAAGCAGGAGACCCTACACCATTTCTGACAAATGGCAGTCCAGCATCTTCTTCAAAGCCTCCAGTGATGAAGCTTCCACAACTTCTGAAGGAAACTTCTGTTCCATTGGTTGATTGTTCTCACTGTCAGAAAGTTTCTCCTTATTTCTAGGTTGAATCTCTCCTTGTTCACTTTCCATCCATTATTCCTTGTCTGGCCTTCATGGAAAATAGCTTGACCCCTTCCTCTCTGTGGCAGCCCCTTGAATATTGGAACACTGCTATCATGTCTCCCCTGGTCCTTCTCTTTCCTAAACTAGCCATGCCCAGTTCCTGCAACTGTTCCTCTTATGTTTTAGTCTCTGGTCCCCTAATCATTCTGGTTGCTCTTCTTTGTACTTTTTCTAGACCCTCAACATCTTTTTTATAGTGCGGTATTCTAGGTGTGGTCTTACTAAGGCTTTATAGAGTGGTATTATTACCTCACTTGATCTGGATTTTATCCCTCTGTTAATGCAGTTTATGATTGCATTGGCTTTTTTTGATACAATGATATTTGTTTATTTATTTATTTGTTGGGATTTCTATGCCGCCCTATCTCCCGAAGGACTCAGGGTGGCTTACAATGATAAAAACACGAAAATACAAACTTTAAGAAACTATTACATCTAAAAACCCCAACACTAGATCTAAAACCAATTTAAAACCCACAAACAACATGAGACAAATTAAAACTATTAAAATCCCCTTCAGTCCAGGTTGGCTGAACAAAAAAGCCAAGTCTTCAGGTCATGATGGAAGGAGTGGAGGTCAGGCGCCACCCGAAGCTCCACGGGCAGTTGATTCCAGAGGGTGGGTGCTCCCACAGAGAAGACCCTCCCCCTGGGGGCCACCAGACAACATTGTCTGGCTGACAGCACCCTGAGGAGGCCCCACCTATGTGAGCACACCGGGCAATTGGACGTTGTTACTGGCAGCAGATGCTCCCACAAATACCCCAGACCTAAGCCATGAAGGGCTTTATAGATGATGACAAGCACCTTGAACCTCACCCAGAGGGCAACCGGCAGCCAAAGCAGCTCGCGCAGGAGGGGTGTAACATGGGAGTATTGGGACACTCCCATCACAACCCGCGCGGCTGCATTTTGCACCAGCTGAAGCCTCCGGGTGGTCCTCAAGGGCAGCCCCATGTAGAGAGCATTGCAGTAGTCTACACAGGAGGTAATGATACTGATAGCAATATTCCAGTATTTGAAAAGAAGAAGGGGTCAACTTATTATAAAAAGTTCAGAGAAGTGCAGCTAAGATGATCGAAGACTTGGAGACTAAAACATATGACAAACGGTTGCAAGATTTGGGTTTGGCTAGTCCAGAGAAAAGAAGAACAAGGGGTGACATGATAGCAGTATTTCCAATATTTCAGGAGGGTGCCACAAAGAACAGGGGGTCAGGCTATTCTCCAAAGCACCAGAGGGCAGGGCAGGAAACACTGGATGGAAACTAATTAAGGAGAGAAGCAACTTAGAACTAAGGAGAAATTTCCTGACAGTTAGAACAATTAACCGGTGGAACAATTTGCCTCCAGAAGTTGTGGGTGCTTCATCACTGTGGGATTTTAAGAAAAGACTGGACAGCCATTTGTCTGGAATGGTATAGGATAGCAATGGTGAAACTTTTCGTTGTGGTATGCCGAAAGCGTGCGCGCACCAGCACCCACAATGCAATGCATCCGTCCCCCTGCGCATCTGCGCAATACCCCAGTCTACCCCCTTACCTGCACTGTGCATGCGTGCACCTCCCAGCTGATTTCCGGCCCGTTTTGAGGCTGTTTTTGCCCTATTTCCGGAAGGCCCATTTTTCAGCCTCCCAAGGCTGCAGTGGCTTCCCTCAAGCCTCCAGCAGAGTGAAAATGGCCTCAAACAGGCCAAAAATCAGCTGGGAGGCGAGCACATGTGCAGTGCCGGTAAGTTTGGCTGGGACTTGCGTGCCCACACAAATGGCTCTGTGTGCCAACTGTGGCATGCATGCCATAGGTTCACCATCACGAGTATAGGATCTCCTTCTTGAGTAGGGGTTGGACTAGAAGACCTCCAAGATCCCTTCCAGCTCTATTCTGATTGAGGAGATGTGAATTCTAGTTTCTAAGCAAGACAGATGTTAAGTAAGTTTCCCCCAATTCTATGACCTTTCTTGCCACAATTTTTTTTTAATTACATTTATATGCCGCCCTTCTCTAGAGACTCAGGGTGGCTTACAATTTTTGGAGTGCAACCCAGTGCGCTCAGCAATAGCCTTCCTTCCATTGTATATGCCTGCTTATTACTAAGAGGCATTTTTACAAGGTCAGCTAATTGCCCCCAACAATCTTGGGTCCTCAATTTACCTACCCCGAGAGGATGGAAGGCTGAGTCAACCTTGAGCCTGGTGGGATTTGAGCCTACAGTAATTGTAGGCAGCTGGAACTTAAGTGCAGGCAATTAACAGCCTGAGCCACCAAGGCCCAGTTTTTGTGCAACTCTGCAATTTGTAAATAACACGGTTGTTAAGTGAGGTCAGAAAAGATGGTCACATGATCCCAGGATCACTGCAACTGTCCTGAATACATGCCAGTTGCCAAGTGTCCAAATTTTGACCGTGAGACTGTGGGAATGCTTCAACAGGTTATAAGTTTGAAAACTAGTGAAATTATTCACTGGTTTTAACTTTGAGTGGTCACTAAACGATGGTTGTAAGTTGAGGAGTACTTGTACAATAAAAACAGGGTTAGAAGAAGAGATAGAAGAATGTCTGTTCTCAGTTATCCAGGTCATGGTTGTCCCAAAGATACTTTTTCAAGAAGCAACTGGAGCTTCTTGGATGAGAAGCGAAATGTCTTCAAAGAAAAACCAGGAAGTCCAGTTGCCTCTTGAAAAAAGCCACCTTTGGGACAAGAGATAGAAGAGAAGAGAATTGAAAATCAGTCTCCTTGGAGTGGATTTAAAAGTGACGAGCTGCAAAAATGAGACTAACAAAGAGACTATACAGGTCCTACAGATGAAACCAGCTGAGATTTTAATCGTTAAAAGGAACACTCAAATAATAAACCTGAAAAAATGACTTGGATATGTGTGGATTTTATCTCAGAAAAATGACTTGGACAATTTTCTTGCTTTGGATTTATAAAATATGCATTTTGCTTATGAAGTAATTCCTGAGAGAAGAGGAAAAGAGAAAGATAATAAATCAGCTTTTGGGACATTACTTAAAAGTAATAAACATCAAGACTTTTAAACGTGAAAGAAATGTTTTGTTGACTTATTCAATCCAAAAAGTATTTCTTTTCTTTCCCTATTAGCTTTTAATGTGTTTTTTTTCTCAAAGATGAAGCTTTAAAGATTTGATTATCAATAAAATATGGGGAAAAGTGAGTTTCTGTTGTATTTTTAGAGAAAGTGATAAGGTATGGTATTAAAACTGAGAGGGCCTGGCGATAAGAAATCAATTTGTGAGACATAATTTAAAAGGATTAAAGATTAAAAATTTTAATATGTTGTTCCTGGTAGCTCCTAATGGAATTTTTTCTGATTAAGATTGAATTATGGGGTTTTAAAAGATTTGGTTATAAATGTGTCATAAGACATGGGAATTTTTTTTCCATTTGCATCTTCAGAGGAAATGACAAGTCACAGTCTAAAATAGAGAAATATCCTATGCTTTACTTTTTTAAATGTATATGTATATATTTATATGCATATATATATGTGTGTTTGCATATGTTTCAATGGGTGTACCATATATGTATGCCTGTATATGTAATGCTATTTCTGGTAGCTCTTTATAGATTTTTGCTTAATAAGGTTGAATGGTAAGCTTTGTTATTTGCTAATATATAACATATGAGATACAAGATGAAAGGATTTATGGTGAAAATATTAGAGAAAATGTTAAGCTTCCAAAAAGGTTTGCATGTATGAAGAAGTTCTTTGTGTGTGTGTGTGTGTGTGTGTGTGTGTGTGTGTGTGTGTGTGCAGGTCTTGATGTGTTTGGGTCTTATCCCGTGTAAGATTGAGAGTATCTTGGCAATGTTTCAATGAGGTCCCACTCGCCATCTTCAGGCTGGTGTTTTCGGCTTCATGCTTGTGCGAGCAAAGCGTGATTGGAGCTGCCATCTCTCTATAAATACTGGTGGGGAGGTGTGGTGTGCTAGCTCTGTTGTAAGCAGGCTGGTTGGCTGTGTTGTTGCTTCTTGATTGGTTGATGGAGTTGATGTTTGCAGATTGGCTGGCTTTTTCATAAGAACCTGTATGGCTGAGGTACTGGCTAAGGTATCAGCCTTCTGTGTTGTAACGACCTGGGTAATGGACTGTGTGATGACCTTCTGAGTTCTATTGTTGTGACATCCTGAGTCTTGTGCTGTAATCTCCTGTGATATTGGCTGTGTTGTAACATCCTGAGGTTTTGTGCTGTAACCTCCTGAGTTCCGTGATGTGATATCCTGAGCAGAAGGCTGTGATGTGATGTTCCGGGCTTTGGTTTGGCTCCGAGTTTGAGGTCTGGCTATGTGTTCATAGCGTGTGCCAGTTTTCTTAGTTTGGGGGTCGGAGAGGGGTGTAGCAGCTGGCAATGCAGCCATGGTCTGGTTTCTGGATGGTAGTTGCCTTTCGTCTGTGGAATGGGTTTGGGTTTGAGTCTGGTGAGGGAGATTGGTGGTGGTGTCATGTGTTGTTTTGGGTCCGGTGTTGGTTTTCGTGGCTGGGACTCGTTTGTTGATTAGGGCTAGTTTCCAGATGTCTGGCAGGTGGGAGGTATCATCCCGTTTATTCATGTTATGGGGTGTTTCTCTATTTCGATGGTTTCCCTAATTATTCTCTTGTTGAAGTGTTCAGTATTGGAGTATTTATAGAGAGGCGGCAGCTCCGATTACGCTTTGCTCGCACAAGCATGAAGCCAAAAACACCAGTCTGAAGATGGCGAGTGGGACCTCATTGAAACATCTCCAAGATACTCTCAATCTTACATGGGATAAGACCCTAACACACCAAGACCTGTACCCATGAAAATCTACAAAAACATATATATATGTTATATATATATATATATATATATAATATCTTTTTTCATTTTTTTCATCCTTTCTTTCTTTTTCTGTCTGCACTTTTCACTTTTTTCCTGTTTTGTATTTCTCTTTGTTTGTTAGTTTCTTTATCTTTGTGTTTTTAATCCTCAGTAAAATTAGTGTTAAAAATGAAGTAGGAAACTGATATTTTGAGAAAATATTTGTCTCTTACAACTGTTTCTCTGAAGATACTTGATAATACCACTTTATAATACCTTGGTAAGATCAGACTTGAAATATTGCATCCAGTTTTGGTCACCACAATATAAAAAAAGAAGCAGAAAAAAAGAGTGCAGAGAAGAGCAACTAAGATGGTTAGGGAACTAGAGAGTAAAACATGCAAAACGATTACAGGAATTGCGTTTGTTTAGTTTAATGAAAAGAAGGACTAGGATCGGCAAGATAGCAGTCATCCAATATTTGAGGGGGGCTACCCCAAAGAAGAGGGGCACCAACCTATTTTCCAAAGCACCTGAAGGCAGAATAAGGAGCAATGGATGGAAACTAATCAAGGAGAGAAGCAACCTGGAACTGAGGAGAAATTTCCTGACAGTGAGAACAATTAATTAGTGAAACAACTTGCTTCCAGGAATTGTGAGTGCTCCAACACTGGAGGCTTTTATTGAAGAGATTGGACAGCCATTTGTCTGGAATGGTATAGGATCTGCTGCTTGAGCAGAGGGTTGGACTAGAAGACCTTCAAGGTCTCTTCCAATTCTGTTATTGTTATTGTTATTGATTATTATTTGACACAAAAAACAACAGTGTACACAGCAAACAAGATAACTATGCTGGGTTCTGTATCACAAATCACTAGTCGAACCCTTCCAAGCGTTTAGGACTGTGTGATGTATCGGTGGATTATGCAAGCAGATCCCAGTAAGGTGGCCTTCTGCAGCTGACCAATGGTGATCTTGTCAGTGCCAATTGTTTTTAAGTGCTTGCCTAGGTCTTTAGGCACATCATCATCATCATCATTATTGTTATTGTTATGGTTTTTATTCACTAGTCGAACACTTCACAAGTGTTGTTGTTATTTTTGTTGTTGTTGTTGTTGTTGTTGTTATTATTATTATTATTATTATTATTATTATTATTATTATTATTGAATCAGGGCAGCTCCTGGGATTTATTATGGTATCATAAGGTACAACAATCTACAGGAGCTCTCTGAAGAAAATTGGTAATGCTTGAAACAACAACTTGCATACAATATTTCAAATTAGCCCTGTGGGGCAACAATTATTCAGGCGTCTCATCTGCTCTGCACAATTTCAAAGAGCAGCTTGGTCATTTGATTTATAATAAATAGACAGACTAACCAGATCCTGTAGAAAAGGGGAAAAGCTGGTTTGCTTGGGTTCCTTTTAATGAGCTAACAAACCAATCAATTCCTCTGATCTGAGCGGCTGATATAATTTCTGGAGCCAAACAGTAGAACTAATGAGGTAGCCTTGCCTGAACTGTACATGGCATCCTGGAAAGAAATCAGATCAATTATTCCTCTTAAATTCTTCTTGCTTCTCTCTCTTTCTCTCACACACACACACACGATCACATACACAATCACCATATTTGGCTCCTTTTCAAATATTTTCCTAAAGTAACTAGACTTTGGAACTGGCCCAAATGATATTTTCTTAAATTACCTGATTTCTCTTATTTCCAGCATGACGGAACATTGTTATTTGTGCCTCTAGTTTAAATGTACACAATTTAGAATCTACAGGATTAGCATTGATATTTTTTATTCCTTCAAGGAACCCCAAGCTGATAGTTTTCTCCCCGCTCCGCCATTTTATTACTTCCGCAAAAATTTTGTCAGTGATAAGAGAATGACTAGTCTAAGATCCAGTGACAAGATCTGCATGCCTATGACAGAACTAGTGCTCACCATTTCCTGGGTAGAGGGCTAATATTTGGGAATAGACTCTCCTGCTCAAGCACGGGGTTGGACTAGATGACCTCCAAGGTCCCTTCCAACTCTGTTATTCTAAGTCTTCTAGTCTAACCCAGAAACCCTATACCATTTCAGACAAATGGTTATCCAATTTCTTCTTAAAAACTTCTAGTGTTGGAGCGTCCACAACTTCTGGAGGCAAGTCATTACACTGATTAATTGTTCTAACTGTCAGGAAATTTCTCCTTATTTCTAAGTTGCTTCTCTCTTTGATTAGTTTCCATCCATTGCTTTTTGCCCTGAATACAGGTGCTTTGGAGAATAGTTTGACTCCTTTTTCTTTGTGGTAACCCCTTGGATTACTTGGAAGACTGCTATCATGTCGCCCGTATTCTTTCTCTACACTAGACTAGACCTACCCAGTTCCAGCAACCATTCTTTATATATTTTAGCCTCCAGTCCCCTAATCATCTTTGTTGCTCTTCTCTGCACTCTTTCCAGAGTCTTAACATCTTTTTTATATCATGGAGACCAAAACTGGATGCCGTATTTCAAGTGTGGCCTTACCAAATCATTATAAAATGGTATCAACACTTCACCTGATCTTGATTCTATCCCTCTATTTATGTAGCCTAGAACTGTGTTGGCTTTTTTGGCAGCTGCATCACACTTCTGGTACATATTTAAGTGATTGTCTACTAGGACTCCAAGATCTCTCTCACAGTTAATACTATTGAGCGAGGTATCACATATACTGTAAGGCACCACATATACCGTATATAGTTAATATAATTCATTGTCTTCTGCTCCACGAGTTTCTCCAATCCTCTTTAAAAGCTGTCTAAGCTAATGGGAATACGCACTCGCATGCAGCACAAAAATTGGAAATCATAAACACAAATTAACTGAACAAAAATTAAACTCAACTTCTACATGATTGGAAATTAATCTGACCTGCACCGAGTCTTATTTTTTTTCCAACACAACCCACCCCTAGCTCTACACAATCAATTTAGTGGAGAACCATTTTCCCACATGGCACAATTGTTTCATAATGCATCCGTAAGGTTTTATTAGGAGTGAGGGAATAAGTTTCGTTCGAGCAAGAAAATAGCCCACTTAATAAACACAATTCCAGGTAGCCTTTCAGGAGGCATTTTTCAACCAGGTGATCCTAGGGCTTCTCGAGAGAAGCCATTATTTCCTTCCCAACAGGCATTGTTATTCACATATATTGTGACTCTCATGCCCTGGTCACTAAACATGGGGAAGGAATGTGTTCGTCCTTTCACACCACTGCACAAACTGAAACTCGGCAAGCTTTTCCAAATCACACTTGGGCGCATTTTGCAATGCAGTTCTTGAATCGCAATTTGCTTGTGTAAATGGATGGAGATGCATGCATGGATAATGGTCGAAAGGTATTATGTTGAGAAAGGCTGCTTAGAAACAAAAAATGATATGAATATGGTAAATGCATGTATAAATCTGTATGGTATTTATTATCTACATTATCCGTCTCCTGAATCTATTTGTCTATCCATACATCTATCATCCATCTCCATCTGCCTACACATCTTTCTATCCATCATCCCTCCGAAGCGGCGGAAGATGACGGAAATGGCAGTTATGACAGTTACAGCTGTTGCAGGCCCGGAATTCTACAACAGCTGAGGGGTTGCTACCACAGTGGGATGACTGCCCCAAAAGAGGCAGTTTTCTCTCCAGGAGCAGCCAAAAAGCAGCCTCAGGAGTCACCAGAATGGAGAGCGGAGGGCATTATAGCTGATCCCCATCTGGCTGTCTTGGTAGGTGGCATTGCCCCTGCCCTTAGGTCGAAGGGGATTCCTGCCAGGTGTGATCAGGTTGGCCATGAAGGCAATGGAGACACCAGCAGTTCTGCCTCCCCCATAGGACTATGGCTAACGAACTGGCAGGTGACTCTATGGACTCGGGAAGAACTAGTGGTGGTGAACCTGAAGTCCATCGTCAGCCCAACCTTTTTTGGGATGGTTTCTCTGCTGGAGCCCTATCCGCCATGGGTCTAACCGCCTTCCTCTGGGACTATCATGTGCGGACTTCCGCCTCCCTTACTGGTCTCAGCCGCTATTCTCTCCATCTTATTTCTCGTGTTGCCTGTCCTTTTGCCATCCTTTGTCATCTATCTGGAACGTCAAAGCACTCTTCCTGCTGGGAGTAAAATCCCAGCTGGCTCCATACCCTTTATCTTGGTTCTTGGCTGCGGGGTCTGGTTGTGCCTTGCTGGAGTGAGAGACCAGCAAGAAGGACACACTCCCTCCCTATGCAGCCATTTAAGACCTTTTGTCACGGTTTACATTGGAGATGCCCGCGGTGAGAGAGCGTGGCCTATTCCAGATCGAGGTTTGGACATCTCCCACTGGTCTGCCGTGAGAGGGCAGCCTGGTCTTCGAATCTGGACTCTCTAATGGACAATATAATATCTCGGACTAGACCAAGTTATATACCAGACTTTGTTGCCGCTATTGTAGTTGTCATCTCTTTAACCCTCATGTCCGTTTTAAATATGCTTTTACCATACAATCTTACACGGTAGCAGAATTGCAGCCCTCTCTCTCGGGTTTGCCCTATTGTACTATCTCCGGCCTACCTCGAGGATGGGTTATGGAACCCAGAGAGATGGCATGGCAGAGGGATAGGGTGGGGGCGGGGCTCTAATAAAATGCAAAAGAGGGTCACTAGGGCCCCTTTACTTAAATTTTTAACCAATTTTCTAAGAAGGCTAGGGAGGAGGGTGGGAAATGGCGCTGGGGGGGTGGGATACGGCCCGGTCCGCGGTGGGGAGGGGCGGGCTGGGGGCTGATGGGGACCGGGGGTGCAGGTCGGGGACCGCAATCCCTAGGGTGGCTGGGATTGGCAGGAGACGAGGAGGCATGGGGCCAAATTATGTTTTGGGACCGCGCCCGCGCTATCTTCGGCGGTGGCCGCTCCAACCCTATGACCTCCTCCTTGGGGGCACGGGAACTGGGCCTCTGGGCTCAGACTGGTGTATTTTAATGCCAGGTCCGTGGCTAATAATCCTCCCTCCTCCGTGAGCTGATCGAGGAGGAGGCTGCGGACCTGGCCTGTATCACCGAGACCTGGTTGGGGCCAGAGGGAGGGGTCCCTCTTGTTGACTTATGCCCCCAGGTTTTCAGATTTTGCACCGCTCTCGAGCCCCGGGAGGGGTGGTGGAGTGGCCGTAGTTATTCGGGAGACCTTGATTCCAAGGGAGGTCGCCGTTCCTGAGATAGGCGGTGGTGAGACTCTCCTCTTGAGGTGGGGGCCTAATGGTCGGGTGGGCTTGCTGCTGACATACCTTTCCCCCAGCTGTGTAGCAGCAGCCCTGCCTGGGCTTCTCGACGTCCTCTCGGGGTGGCGGTGGATCTCCCAGGGCTTATGGTCCTGGGGATTTTAACCTGCCTTCCCTGGGGGGGGCGTCTGGTGTGGTCCAGGAGTTCATGGCCTCCATGGGGGCCATGGGCCTGACCCAGTTGGTTCAGGGCCCAACTCATGAGGGGGGAAACACCCTCGACCTAGTTTTTGTCTCGAACGGTGGCGGAGTGATATAGGGCAGGCTAACTGTACGACCCTGCCCGTCCCATGGTCTGATCACTATCTCCTTCGGCTGGTCTTCCAACAGGCCGCTCCCCACCGCTGGGATGAGGAACCACTGAGATGGTTCCGCCCCAGACGCCTGATGGACCCTGAGAGGTTCCAGGCGGAACTGGGGTCTTTTCCCACTTCCCTTGCCCACAACTCTGCCGAGGACCTAGCGCCGCTTGGCAACAGGCTGCTGGGGCTGCCCTTGACAGAGTTGTCCCCATGCGTCCCCTCAGGCGCCGTGGATCCCGGTGGCTCCCTGGTATACAGAGGAACTCGAGAGATGAAGCGCCGTCGGAGGGGTTTAGAGAGCAAGTGGAGGGCCACCCGCTCCCCAATCTGATCGAATCCAGTTAAGAGCCCATATTAGGACTTACCTGGTAGCTATGAGGGAGGCGAGAAGGTCCTATCTCTCCACCCTCATAGCGTCCCGCAGATAACCGCCCAGCCGCCCTGTTTAGGGCCACCCGCTCCCTCCTATATCCGGGGGTGGTGGACCCTCTCCGGGAAGAGCTGAGGAATTTGGTCAATATCTGTTGGATAAAATTTCATGGATTCGGGGTGGTTGTGCTCCACCTTGCAGTGGTCTGAGGATCGTGGTGCAAACAGTCTGGCTGATACGATCTGGACTGAGTTCGATCCTGTTTCCGAGGATGAAATGGACAGGATTATGCGGCGCCTGAGTTCCACCACATGTTTGTTGGACCCGTGCCCTTCTTGGTTGGCTTATACCACCAGGGAGGTCACCTGCGGTTGGTTCCGAGCAGTGGTCAACGCTTCATTAAGAGAGGGTGTCCTTCCGCCGCCCTGAAAGAGGCGGTGGTGAGGCCCCTCCTGAAGAAGCCTGCCCTGGACTCGACCGTGTTAGACAACTTTCGTCCAGTCTCCAACCTTCGTTTTTTAGCGAAGGTTGTGGAGAGTGTGGTGGCTCAGCAGTTCCCACTTTTCCTGGATGAAGTGGACTACCTAGATCCGTACCAATCGGGCTTCCGGCCTGGTTTCAGCACGGAGACGGCATTGGTCGCACTGATGGATGATCTCTGGAGGGCCCGGACAGGGGATTTTCCTCTGTCCTGGTCCTATTAGACCTCTCAGCGGCTTTCGATACCATCGACCATGGTATCCTTTTGCACGCCTCGGGGCTTGGGAGTGGGGGCACTGTACTTCGGTGGTTCTCCTCCTACCTCACGGGCGGTCGCAATCGGTGTTGACGGGGGCAGAGGTCGACCCGAGGGTACTCACCTGTGGGGTCCCTCAGGGGTCAGTCCTCTCCCCTCTTATTCAATATCTACATGAAACCGCTGGGTGAGATCATCCGTGGTTTTGGGGTAGATACCATCAGTATGCTGATGATACTCAGCTATACATCTCCACCCCAGGCCAGATCAGTGATGCCCTCTCCGTGATGACTCGCTGTCTGGAAGCGGTACGGACCTGGATGGACGGAAACATGCTTCGGCTCAACCCAGCCAAGACTGAGTGGCTGTACATACCGGCATCTCGGACCAGTCAGGAATGTCCATCGTTGATCATAGGGGGAGTGGTGTTGCCCCCTGTGGATAGGGCGCGGAACCTGGGGGTCCTCCTGGATACACGGCTCCAGCTAGAGGATCAGGTGGGGGCCGTGCCAGGGGCCTTTGCCCAGGTCCGGCTGGTTCGCCAGCTTCGCCCGTTTCTGGACCGGGATGCCCTGCGTGCAGTCACTCATGCCCTTGTCACCTCACGACTCGACTACTGCAATGCTCTCTATTTAGGACTGCCCTTGCATACCATCCGGAGGTTGCAGCTGGTGCAGAATGCGGCCGGCGGGTGGTGATGGGAGTTACCCGATTCTCCCATATTACCCCCCTCCTCGCGGCCTACATTGGTTGCCGGTTGCGCTCCGGTGAGATTCAAGGTTCTGACTTTAACATTCAAAGTCCTACACAACATGGGTCCACAATATTTAAGGGAGCGGCTCCTGCCGATGTCGAGCGCCACCCGCCCGTGCGGACACATAGGCAAGGACTCCTCGGGTCCCGTCGACAAGTCAATGTCGGCTGACGGTCCCCGGCGACGAGCCTATTCTGTAGCGGTCCCTGACCTATGGAATGCACTGCCTCTGGACCTCCGTCTGGCCCTGACCTCCGCACCTTCCGCCGCGACTTAAAGACCTGGTTGTTTGACCAAATCGGGCTGTGATTACCTCACCTGGGCCATGGGATAATTTTAATTCACTTTAATTTGGTCTTATCGGGCTTAAATTATTTAATTCTTTTAAATAACTACTGTACTATATGTTTTGATTGTGAGCCGCCCGAGTCTTCGGAGATGGGGCGCATATAAGTCTAATAAATAAATAAATAAATAAATCTATCTATCTACCTATCTACCTAGTCTGCCTGCCTGCCTGCCTGCCTAACTATCTGTATGTCTGTCTGTCTGTCTGTCTGTCTATCTATCTATCTATCTATCTATCTATCTATCTATCTATCTATCTACCTACCAATCTATCTAATCTATATATTATCTATCTGCCTATTATCCATCCATCCATCCATCCATCCATCCATCCATCCATCCATCCATGTGTCTGTCTATCTATCTATCTATCTATCTATCTATCTATCTATCTATCTATCTATCATCAATAGCAATAACAATAGCAATAGCAGTAGCGCTTAGACTTATATAACACTACACAGTGATTCAGCCCTCTCTAAGCAGTTTACAGCCAGCATATTGCCTCTAACAAGGTGGGTCCTCATTTCACCCATCTTGGAAGACTGGAAGTCTGAGCCAACCTTCAGCCTGATGAGATTTAAATTGCCAAATTTCAGGTAGCAGGTAGACAGCAGAAGTAGCCTGCAGTACTGCATTCTAAGAACTGCACCACCGAGGCTCTTCTATCTATCTATCTATTTATCTATCTATCTATCTATCTATCTATCTATCTATCTATCTATCTACTATCTATCTCAAGACTTGGCTGTTTGCACAGGCTGGCCTGGATTGAGCAGGGTTGGGGATTTTAATTCAAGGGTATTTTAATTTGATTTTATTATATTTGGATTAGAGTAAATTTGATAAATTTTGTATTTATTTCTATATATATTTCAGTGTAAGCTGCCCTGACTCCCCCCAGAGATGGGGTGGCATATAAATCAAATAAATAAATAAATAAATAAATAAATAAATAAATAAATAAATAAAATCTATCTATCTATCTATCTATCTATCTATCTATCTATCTATCTATCTATCTTCTATCTATCATCTATTTGTCATCTATCTATCTATTATCATCCATCTATCATCTATTTTTAGTATCTGAGTCACATGGAATTGGTACGAAAAAAGCAGAAAAGGGATTTTGACATCATTTCCTTATTTTGCTTTCTTGTTTTGTCTCAGTCGCCATAATTTTATGCCATCCTGAATCACTTTCCTTTTAAAAAAAAAGGAAAAAGGAAAAATAAGCTACATACCTTATACTGTGTTTGCAGTTTATACCTCATGGACCTGCTTCTACTCAATAGTGCTTCTTTGGTTTTTCTTTTACTCCCTCATAGATAGCAGAGGTGGGTATTCAGCAGGTTCTGACCAGTTCTGGAGAACCAGTAGTGGAAATTTTGAGTTGTTCAGAGAACTGGCAAATGTCCCCTCTGACTGGCCCTGCCCCATCTATTCTCCGCCTCCCGAGTCCCAGCTGATTGGCTGGGTCTTCTTTTGTTGCCCTGCACAGGAGAATGGAGCTGGAAACCAGGTTAGTGGGGTGTGGAGGGAATGAGGGTTTTGCAGTAACCTTCCCCCAGGAGTGGGGAGAGAATGGGGATTTTACAGTATCCTTTCCCTGCCACGCCCAACAAGCCACACCACACCCACCAAACCACATCCGCAGAACTGGTAGTAAACATTTTTGAATTCCACCACTGCCTCACAGACCTTGTTATTGTGGTAAAGAAGCAGACTTGACTCCAATCTTCAATTGTTAAGTTAGTAACATGGTTGTTAAGCAAATCTGGCTTCCCCATTGACTTTGCTCATCAGAAGGTCACAAAAGGGGATCACCTAACCCCAGGACTTTGCAACCGTCATAAATATGAGTCGGTTGCCAAGCATCTGAATTTTGATCATGTGACCGGGGGGGAGGGAGGAAGGGAAGGAGAAAGGAAGGAAGGAAGGAAGGAAGGAAGGAAGGAAGGGAGAGAGAGAGAGAGAGAAAGAGACAGAGAAAGAAAGAAAGAAAGAAAGAAAAAATAAAAAGAAATAAAGAAAAAGAAAGAAAAAAAGAAAAAAAAAGAAAAAAGAAAAAAAAAAAAGAAAGAAAGAAAGAAAGAAAGAAGGGAAAGGAAAAAGATTCTGCTGAAATAGCAGATGTGGAAAAGTTGATCTGACCCAGTCAATAGCTAAAGAAAGATATGAATGGACATTCGGAGCACCATCCATAACAACTTTTGAGGATTTACAAATGATCCAATTAAACATTTCTATGAGGGTTGTACAAACTTTATCCCAGCCAGAATCGGTATGGCAAATACTTTCATTTTCAGCAGTCAGAGAAGTTCAAAACAAAAAAAGGGGTGGTGGTTTATAGCAGTGGTTCTTAACCTGTGCGTATGCCCCCAAGGGCGATTTATTTTTCAGGGGGCGATGGAACGAAAAGGGGCAATGTGGGGGCAAAGGAATGGAAGGGGGGCAATATGGGGGCGATGGAGCAAGCTATAGTGGGAGAGAGAGAGAGAGAGAGAGAGATCTATATTGGTAGATAGGTAGGTAGACAAAAAGACAGACAGGTAGGTAGATAGGCAGGAAGGCAGGCAGGCAAACAGATAGACCTTTTGGATGGATGGACAGGCACCAGTTCAGGTGCGGTACAACAGTCAATGGGGTGAGCCTGCAGGGCCGGGGCCTCAAACGCCCCCCTGCCGCCTCTTAGCATCCCAAAGGGGGTCAGCAGAAGGGTGCTAAGAGGTGACAGGGGGGTGTTCGAGTGCCGGCCAGCCTGCAGGTTCACCTTGACTAGCACTGCTCGGAGCCGGCGCCTCCAATGCGGAAGCAGTGGCACGTTACGTGCCGCCGCGGCTGTGTTTGACATGCCGCCCCCCTGCTGCCTCTTAGTGCCCCTCTGCTGGCCCCCTTGGGGACGCTAAGAGGTGGCAGGGGGGCAGTTATGTTGGGGGAGGGGGGCAATGACAACTTCCTCAATGGCTCAAGGGGGCGATTCTTTCAAAAAAGTTAAGAACCACTGGTTTATAGGACAATTTAAGATGAGTCAGACTTTGCAATCTTCTTGTATTCTTTCACCTTTAGAAATGACTCTTAGTAAAGCCATAAACTACATGGTTGATCTGCATCACTGGCTCTCCAATGAAGACATTTATTTTTTAAAAAATGACAACAATAGTTTAACATTTAATTGACAGTTGGATTTCAAAAGTAAGGAAAGGAAGAGACAGATACTCTGTGGGCTTTGAGGAAAACTGCCATAAAACCAAGCATTAAGAATTGGTGATGACATGCAAGTACAATCTAGATTTGATAAAGATTTTAAAACAGAAGGTATTTATGATAAGTTGACTGATTTAGATAAAATTTTGATGGGTACTGATGAAAAGGTAATTAAAAAACTTTATGGACATTTATTAGAATTTAAATTGGAAGAAGAACAAGTTAAAGAAACGATGATTGCTTGGGGGAAAATTTTTGGATATGGGATTGATTTAGAGAAGTGGCAAAAATTGTGGTCTCCAAATTATAAAATGACAATGTCAATTGCATATAAAGAGTATTTGTATAAGATGTTTTACAGGTGGCACTTACCCCCGACGAGAATCGTGAGAATGTTTAAGAACAAATCGGATAAATGTTGGAAATGTCATCAGATACCTGGTTCATATTACCATATGTGGTGGACATGTTCGGATGCAAAAAAATATTGGACTAAAATCCATACATGGTTGGAAAAAATGATAAAACAACATATAGACTTTAAACCAGAGATCTTTTTATTGGGAATTATACCGGAAACATACAATAAAGAGTTGAAATATTTGATTGTAAATGTTTTAACAGCAGCTAGAATTGTGTTTGCTAAGAATTGGAAAAATGATAAAATACCTATGCAGGAGGAAGTCATTAAGAAAATTATGGACTGTGCTGAAATGAGTAAATTGACATTTTTTAAAAAAAATTACATTTATATGCCGCCCTTCTCCGAAGACTCAGGGCGGCTTACAATTTTTTTGGAGCACAACCCAATGCACTCAGCAATAGCCTTCATTCCATTGTATATGCCTGCTTATTACTAAGTGGCATTTTTACAAGGTCAGCTAATTGCCCCCAACAATCTTGGGTCCTCAATTTACCTACCCCGAGAGGATGGAAGGCTGAGTCAACCTTGAGCCTGGTGGGATTCGAGCCTACAGTAATTGTAGACAGCTGGATCTTAAGAGTAGGCATTTAACAGCCTGAGCCACCAAAGCTCTTGTTTGAAATTAGAGAACAAGAAGATAAACAATTTTATATGATATGGGATTTGTTTTATCAATGGTTGGACAAAAAGAATTGGTAATGTAATAGAGTAGATAATTTTGTAATAGAAGTTTAATAGATTGATATAAAATACAATGTAGACATATATAACCATTGGATGAAAGTATAATATAAATTTTAACATAAAATTTGGAATATCTCATATAAAATGATGGAATAAATAGTCTAGTCATAGATGATTAATAACTGATAAATATGTAAGCATATGTTTGCTTGACAATGTGAAAGTTTATATAAATTGTGAGTGATGACAAGGATAGCACAAAAGATTTGCAACCAACTGACACACTGTATGTATATAAAATGGAAGACGGTTTTATGTTTTTATGTTTTGTTCATATGTTTGTCTTAAAAATAAAAAAAACTTTTTTACAAAAAAAGAAAAGGAATTGGTGATGACAGAAACCTGGGCTGGTGGATTTGGGTGATGTATCTAGACCACATTTGATCATTTGTCAAGGAGGCAGATGGCCCTTCAAAGAGTCTCAGGTCACTCTGGAATAATTTTAGAGGGCCTGCTTGAACCTCACCCACAATGTTATGTCCCTCCACCCTATCTGTTGTCATTCAATGTGGTGAAAAAGAACTTCATGGATGAAGTATGGTGTTCCATCATTTGTTTAGATATGAGATAGTTATTCCAGGTAATCTACTCATAGGGTCATAGCAGATCTAAGTATCTAGTATCTCTCTCTCTCTCTCTCTCTCATTCTCTCTTTCTCTCATTCTCTCTCTTCCTCATTTTCTCTCTCATTCTCTCTCTCTCATTCTCTTTCCCTCATTCTCTCTCTCTCTTATTCTCTCTCTCTCCCTATGCTCTCTTACTCGCTCATTCTCTCTCTCTCTCTCTCTCTTATTCTCTTTATTTCATTCTCTCTCTCATTCTCCTTAAGAGACTCTCTCTCATTCTCTCTCTCTTTCTCTCTCTGTCTCTGTCATTCTCTCTCATTCTCTCTCTCATTTTTTATCTGTCATTCTCTCTCTCTTTAAAGTGAGATGGATTACAGGGTAATTCGATCAGGTCAGATACTTATCTAGTGTGCCCAGAGGTGATATTCATCAGATTCTGACCAGTTCTGGAGAATTGGTAGTGGACATTTTGAGTACTTCAGAGAACCGGTAAGTACCACCTTTGACTGGCCCCGCCCCGATCTCTTCTCTGCCTCCCATCAAGTCCCAGCTGATTGGCTGGATCTCCTTTTGTTGCCCTGCACAGGAGAAGGGAGCTGGAAAGCAGGTTAGTGGGGTGGGGAGGGAATGGGGATTTTGCAGTATCCTTCCCCTGCCATGCCCACCAAACCACACCCACCAAGCCATTCCACACCCACTAAGCCATGCCCACAGAACCAGGAGTAATTTTTTTTTAATCCCACCACTGCTTTGACATCTCTGAAATGTGATTCAGACTTGGTTTCAAAAAACTAACTTCTTCATGGAACTTTTCCCTTCATTGGGGGGCTGATTGGTCATGGTTGTTGCTGACAAGTGCCAGCAATATTTTTTTACCAACTTTTGAGGAGTGATTATCCTTCCTTTTTTTTTTTTCTCCCTCCTTCATTCCTGCCTGCCTTCCTGCCTTCTCTTCCTTCCTTCCTTCCTTCCTTCCTTCCTTCCTTCCTTCCTTCCTTCCTTCCTTCCTTCCTTTCTTCCTCTTTCTTTCTCTCCCTTTCTCTCCTTCCTTCACTTCCTCTTCTTTCTTCCCTTCCTTCCTTCCCTTCCTTCCTTCCTTCCTTCCTTCCTTCCTCTCTTTCTTTCTCTCCTTCTCTCTCCTTCCTTCTTTTCTCTCTCTCTCCTTCCTTCCTGCCTTCCTGCATTCACTTCCTCTCTTTCCTTCCTTCCTTCCTTCTTTTCTTCCTTTCTTTTTTCTTGATTTAAACAATCAAAAGCTAGAAGCACAGCATACTAGCTGAACAATCTTTGAAACCAAAGCCTTTATTTAAATATCAGGATTATTGAGAGCGGCTGATAGAGAACTTCACAAATACGTTGATCACTACTGCTACTTTGGAAATAAATATTATAACCTAACAGATAGCAGGGCTCCTTTCTGAGTGCTGATTGATAGATTGCCGAAACAAACTGTTTGTCAGCAAAGAGTTACTTCCTTTATTTTAGTTGATGACCAGATCAGAAAAATCCTGTAAAAGATATCTGAAAGCAAGCAAATTTCCAAATTGACCTAAGTAGGATAAATTGCTTCATTAGTATGGTGGCACAGGGCTAAAAATGGATTATTGTACAGGGAAGCAATAATATAGAGGAGATTATTATTTAATAAACTTCCAGGTCTCAGCTTAGTATTGAGCATTAAATAACGATAAAGAACAACCAAGAGAATACTTGCCATTCTTAGGTAGTTGTAAATGTCAAGGCTTGATTAACTCTCCATTTGGTGTTTTTCCTTTATTAATTTCCTATATCATTATAAACCGAAGCATCTTGCAGCCCAGCTCAAAGGCAAACAGGGGGAGCTATTGGAAGCCATACATCAGTCATTATTTTTATTTTTGACACAACGTTTTGGAACTTGCTTGTTTCTTCATTTAATACTAGGAAGAGACTGTTGAAATTGTGGGTCCAAGACCTTCCTCAATGGATGTGGAACATGGATTTGTAGGGTTGGAAGGGATGCCAAAGGCCTTCTAGCCCAACCCCCTGCTCAAGGTAGGAGACCTTATAACCTTGAAGCAGAATATATTTAATTTTCAAAAAAAGAAGGATTGGATGAGACTCTCCAAAAACCTGAAGTGGTATGACTTCATTTGACTAGGATGGTATAAGGTCTCCTTCTCTGAGCAGGTTTCACCAGAAAACCTAAAGGGCTACCTCGTTATTTGTTGCTCCTTGTCCTGCGTTCTGGTGCTTTGGAGAATTGTTTTGACTCCCTCATATTTATGGCAACCCCTCAAGTACTGAAAGACAGTTATGATGTCTCCCTTGGTCCTTCTTTTCACTAGACAAAGCGAATCTCACTTGATTCACTTGAAGGCAGTCATTTTAGATCATTGACTCTTGAGCAAGCATTCTGGGATATCTATATATATAAAAGTGAAATACCCCTCACGCATCATCACAAAATCCCCAGAACCATAAAGCCTACAAACTTGAAAATTGGCACATATGTTCTTCTTAGCTTCTGGGTGCTCACCAAGAAAGGATTTTTCGAAATGCCCATCAGAGCATTAGTATTTCCTATATTATTATTATTAAGACGCTCTGATGCTAAGGAGTTCTACTCCCCTTCCCCACCTGAAAAGAAATCTGTTCCAAATGCAAAACACAAGCAGAGGAATTTCAGTTTCAGTTTTAGTTTCAGAACAGCAAGCACCTTTAGTACGGAACAGTTGAGCTAAGCCATGCCCAGGCTCCTTGCTGTCTCCTTCTTGCTCACACAGCAAATACTGTTTCACTTTCCAAACAGCCCTCAACTCTCTCACACACTGACAGGATGCTAGCGAGATGAATACCGATAGATGCTGGTAGGCAGAGGCAGATTTCCCCCTTATTTTCCTCCCCAAAAACTAAGCACGATCACATAGTTTTGTAGCAAAGCAAGGGTATCCAGCTATTATGTATATATTATTATTAATAGGTTCCCCTGCATATTGATAATTTTTGTTCTCCAGAGATATATGAGTGGAAGTTTTCTAACCAATTTTATTGAGTTTCTCCCTTTTACAGTATTTCCCAGACAGGCACATATTCTCATCCTTCATGTGGTTGTCATAGTGAGATCCTTTCTCATTTCAAATATAAATATCTTCTCACCCCAGGAATGGAGGAGAAATCAGTTTGCATAAATATAGTTTATGGAGAGTTAGCCTTATAAATGGCACTCTAAAAATATACACAAATCAGAACCTTTTCAAATGACAAAAGTCTAGAGTGTTGTAACTCAGCAGCAATGAGCACCATTATGCACAGGTTAGGAAGACACCTACGGAAATATGCATAATATTAGGAGGAAAACCTTTGGGAAGGGTGTCGAATTATGAAATCTCAAGTACTAAAACTGAAGTTGATGGATTGAACTCATCTCAAGTCATCAGTGTTGCAGCGTGGTCCTTATCGACACTCCTTGGAAAAAGCCTTCATGTGTTTAAGGAGGCATTAAGGATGCGGTTCAACTCTTACTTGCTGTCCGCAGAAGAATAAGAGTTATGCACATCTTCACACCGTTCATGTAATTAAACTCTGGAATTAATCATAGAAGACACGGTGGTGGCCATTAACTTGGATGGCTATAAAAAGAAATGAACGCATTCATTGCTGACAAGTCTACCAAGGGTTGCTGGTTGGAAGGATTGGTGCTGCCTGCAAGGCCTAGAAATCAAGAAGACTGTGAGTTCTAGTTCCACCTTAGACACAAAAGTCAGCTGGGTGACTTTGGGCCAATCAGCAAAGGCTGTGTGTTCTAGTCCTGCTTTGATATAAAGATGTGTATTTGGGAAATGAGAGTCAGTTTGCTATACCCATCTTGCACAAGCAGGGAATTCTATACCATTTCGGATAAATGGTTGTCTTGTCTTCTTTTAAAAGCCTCCAATGATGGAGCACCCACAACTTCTGTAGGGAAGCTGTTCCATGGGTTAATTGTTCTAACTGCCAAGAAATTTCTTCTTAGTTCTAGGTTGCCTCTCTCCTTGATTAGTTTCCATCCATTGCTCCTTGTCCTGCCTTCTTTCAAGAATAGGTTGACCCCCTCTTTTTTGTGTCTGCTCTTCAAATATTGGAAGTCTGCTATCATGTCACCCCCAGTCCTTCTTTTAATTAAAAAATGGTTGTTAAGTGAGTTTTATGGCATTTTACCACAATTGTTAAGTGAGACACTCTGTTGTTAAGTGACTCACATGGTCATTAAGTGATTTGCCCTATTGACTTTCCTTGTTGGAAGCTGTGTGAAAATAGCAATGGCACTTAGACTTATGTACCACTTTGCAGTGCTTTACAGCCCTCTCTAAGTGGTTTACAGAGTCAATCGATTGCCTCCAAGCACCTGAGTGCTCGCTTTGCCAAATTCGGAAGCATGGAAGGCTGAGTCCACCTTAGTCAGAATCAGGGGTGAACTGCTACCAGTTTGCACCAGTTCAGGCAAACCAGTTGTTCATGCTATGGCCAGTTCAGCAAACCAGCATATTCCACCCCTGGCTGGCCCCACCTACTCTGTTGATGTTAACATACAAAGTCCTCCATGGCTTGGGTCCGGGGTACTTGCGGGAGCGTCTCCTGCCAGCATCGCATTCCGATCGCCCTGTGCGCTCCCACAGGCAGGGCCTCCTTGGGGTGCCGTCGGCCAGACAATGTCGGCTGGCGGTGCCCAGGGGTAGGGCCTTCTCTGTGGGAGCACCCACCCTGTGGAATCAGCTCCCCTTGGGGCTCCGTCTGGCCCCAGACCTCCGCTCCTTCTGCCGTGACCTGAAGACTTGGCTGTTTCAGCAGGCTGGCCTGGACTGAAATGAGGTGGGGTGGGTTTTTTTAAGGGAATTTTAATTAAATTTTATGGGTTTTAGGTTTGTCGGGCTTGTGATTTAATTATTTTTTAATTAACTTATTGCATTGTGATTTTATATTGTGAGCTGCCCTTAGTCCCTAGGGAGAGAGGGCGGCATACAAGTCTAATAAATAAATAAATAAATAAATAAATAAATAAATAAATAAATAAATAAATAAATACCCTGCCCCTACCCTACCCTCCCAGGAGTCCCCATGTGGCCCATTTTGGATTGCCTGTAAATGTAGGGCCCTTGCAGAGGCTCAGGGAAAGCAAAAAAAAGTGGGGGGCTTCTCAGAAGTTATGGAAGGCCAGAAATGGGCCGGCCTGCTTCCAGCCTCCAGAGAGCCTCCAGAGCCCAGGGAGGGCAAAAAACGGGCCTCACAGAAGTTCCAGAAGGCTGGAAATGGATCCGTTTTTGGCCTCTGGAGAGCGCCCCCCCGTGGCCCGTTTTCACTCCCAGGATGGTGCAGGAGGCTGACTAGGCCACGCCCACCATGGCCACACTCACCCAGGAACCAAGCAGAGAACCAGTTGTTAAATTATTTGAAGCCCACCCCTGGTCAGAATCGAACTCCTGGAGTGAGTGAGCAGTGAGTTAGCCTGCAGTACTGCATTTTAGCCACCGGGCCACCATGGCAAGGAAGGGAGGGAGGGAGAAAAGAACAAAGGAAGGAACAGATAGCAAAAGCACTTGGGCTTCTATCCTGCTTCACGGTGCTTTACTGCTCTCTCTAAACAGTTTACAGAGTCAGCACATGGCTCACTTCTAAGGACTAAGATATATTTTACACGCTGCATGTCCAATCTGTGATTCTGCCCCCTATCCCTCAAGATCATCCCCACATATTTTTTTACAAAGGAACATGTGTGATGCAGGCCTTCAATCACACAGGAGTGGAAGAAGCAACAGATGGAAACCAGTCAAGAAGAGAAGCAACCTAGAACTCATGAGAACAGTGAGAACAATAAACCAGTGGAGCAGCTTGCCTTCAGATGTTGTTAGTGCTCCATTACTGGAGGCTTTCAAAAAGAGACTGGACAACCCTTTGTCTGAAATGGTGTAGGGTTTCCTGCCTGAACAGGGGTTGGACTAGAAGACCTCCAAGGTCCCTTTCAACTCTATCATTCTGATTCCTCTTATAGATGTCCCTGTATCTAGCCATGGTGAGAAACAAGTAAAAGTGGACTGAAATGGATCCAGCTGGATTAATTTTGACCACAAGAGCAAGGGCTGGTTAGAATCGAGCATCGATGAACCAGTTAGTAAGGCTCTCCTAAAAGTAGGAGACATATTTATGTTAAGGTTTATGTGTGGGGGAGTGTTAATTGATGCCTTTCCCTTTCGGAGAAGCAATGATATGCCCAAATACTCTGCAGCATGGATGCAAAAGAAATCCATCATGGATTTCTCGGAGAGTGAAATGCTGGGATCCATCAGAATGCAAATGTTTCCTGGCAAGGCATCCATCCTCGTTCTTCGTAAGGGAAGCTCATCAAGTTATCTACAATTATAAAACGATTGTGGTGGCTTTTTAAATGCAAGATACCTTTCCCCCCTTCAAAAATTGTATGTTAATTTGTTAATGCTTCATGGTAGAAACTCTTTTAAAAATTGCTTAGGAAAAAAATAGATGAATTTGCCTGGGGAATATGAATGTTTCTTTCTTTCTTTCTTTCTTTCTTTCTTTCTTTCTTTCTTTCTCCCTCTTTCTCTTTTTTCTCTCTCTTTTCTCCCTCTTCCTCTCTCTTTCTCTCAATCTCCTTCCTTTCTCTCTTTCTCTCTCTCTTTCTCATTTCCCTCTTTTTTCCTCCTTTTTTCTGTTTCTCTCACTGTTTCTATTTCTCCTGCTTTCTCTTTCTCTTTCTCCCTCCCCCTTCTCTCTCATGCTCCCCTCTTGTGTGTGTGTGTGTGTGTGTGTGTGTGTGTACACAGAGAGAGACAGACACATACACAGCGGAATTTGCTATCAAAGATTTTAAAAGATACATCCTGTGCAATTTTAGTTGTGCAAATTATGCTTTAAAATTTACATTTCATCTCTGAGGCTCAAAAATTAGGCACCATATTGTTTTAACTGCATTCCATTACAAAATATGAGCTTTTAAATTCCACGGAATGGAATACTATAAATTAATATCTGCCTCCATTTGACCAATTAAGGGTTGGGGGAGAAACATCTGAGTTAATTAGCTAACCTGCATTCCCTTTGTGGTTTTGCTCATTAGTTTCAGAATACTTCATGGACTGCAAATTATTCTAGATCTTTCTCTTTTTTTACCATAGTCTCCCCACTTTTTTTTTTATAACGAATGAATAAAGCCTTCCGAATTGAGAAATTGCAGCTGCATATATGATTTCCAGCAGAAACATTTTAAGGTATCATATTTTCATGACAAATCAATCGGTAAATGGCTCAACAATTATTTCCTGATATTATTTATTGTGCCTTCCTTCTCATCATGTTGAAAGAGAGATCTTCCTAGCTGGTTAACAAGGTATAATGGCAAGATCAGTTCTTGATAAATAGCGGAGTATAAATCAGCTGATGTCACTTATACTGCGAAATGCCTTTCCTTAATAAAGAAATGGCACATAGGAATGTTTTATTGGTTTTTAGTTGTTGCAAGAGTTGATTTTGTCAATATGCAATGCTGGAGGTTTTTTGGGGGGGGGGGGTTCTGGTGGAAATCACTGATGTTATAAGCTGCAAGACCCAAATTCTCCATTGTAAAAGAGACAATCTGTCTGTTACTGCCTTCAACAAATAATCTTACGCCAAATGCAAAGTACTTTTCCAAAAGGCAACTTTCAAAAGGCAACAAGTGCAGATTAGGAGAAACCTGGGCTCAAAAACATTAACTGTGAGAGGGACCTTCGAGTCCTAGTGGATGATCACTTAAACATGAGCCAGCAGTGTACGACAGCAGCCAAAAAAGCTAACATAATCTTTGATTGTATAAATAGAGGCATAGAATCAAAATCACGTGAAGTCTTAATACCACCTTATAAAACCTCAGTAAGGTCACACCTGGAATACTGCATCCAGTTTTGGTCACCGTATTACAAAAAAGATGTTGAGACTTTGGGAAAAGTGCAAAGAAGAGCAACTAAGCCAATTAAAGGCCTGGAGACTAAAACATACGAGGAACGGCTACAGGATTTGGGTTTGGCTAGTCTAGAGAAAAGAAGGATGAGGTGGGACATGATAGCAGTCTTCCAGTATTCAAGGGTGTGATGACTCGTAGTCTCTCAAAATAACCCAAAACCCAAAACATGAATTAAAGTCCGGCAATGCCTTCAACTTAACTGTCTTATTAGTCACAGTTTAAAGTCCCAAAAGTAAATAAGGAGGCAAAAGGAAAACAAGAACAAACCATCTTGGCGAGAGTTCGGAAGCAAACCAAGATAGGTAATCATATGTTCCAAGCAGATAACCGGAGAAAGTCCTTGGAAAAAACGCCAACAAATATAAACCTTCAAAGGAAACACTTACTTTGACTTCAGCAATTCTGACTACGCAGTTACAAACTTATATACATAGCTCCCAGCTGCAAGCCCTGAGGAGGATCATGGCCCTCTCCTCCTGAATAAACCACGCTTTTGCCTGATCCTCTCCTCCCTGCATTCCCTGGGATGGATAGGAGATGGGCCTGGGTCCTCCTCTGATTGCTCAGCCAGCCTCTGCCCTTCCCCAGCCTCCTCCACCACCTCTGGAGCCACACTCCCACTCCCTGTTGGCTGTTCCTCCTCTTCCTCGGAGTCAGTCTCCACCAGGGGCATGACAAAGGGGCTTCCACAAAGAGGAAGGGGTCAACTTATTTTCCAAAGCATCAGAAGCCAAAACAAGAAACAATGGATGGAGAGAAGGAGATGAATTCTCAAGGAGAGAAGCAACCTGGAATGAAGGAGAAACTTCCTAACAGTGAGGACAATTAATCAGTGGAACAGCTTGCCACCAGAACAGTATTCAGCAGGTCCTGACCAGTTCTGGAGAGCCAGTAGTGGAAATTTTGAGTAGTTCGGAGAACCAGCAAATACCACCTCTGACTGGCCCCGCCAACCCCATCTCTTCTCTGCCTCCCATCAGCTGGATCTTCTTTTCTTGCCCTATGCAGGAGAACAGAGCTGGAAAGCAGGCTGGTGGGGTGGGGAGGGAATGGGGATTTTGCAGTAACCTTCCCTTCCATACCCACCAAGCCACGCCCACCAAGCCACATCCACAGAACTGGTAGTTAAAAAATTTGAACCCTACCACTGCTTCAGAAGTTATGGGTGCTTCATTACTGGAGGATTTTAAGGAGAGACTGAATAGTTACTCTTCTGAAATGGTATAGGGTCTCGTGCTTGAGCAGGGGGGTTGGACTAGAAGACCTCTAAGGTCCCTTCCAGCTCGATTCTGATTGGTTGATTGATTTACTTTTTCGTTTATTTTCCTTGAAATTGTTTCTTTTCTTATCCAACAAGCTTCTTCAGTTCTGAACTGAACCAAACTGAAGAAGCTTCTTGGATGAGAAGTGAAACTTCTTCAAGAAAAAAACAAATGAACAAACAAGAAAGTCCAGTTTCCTTTTGGTAAAGCACCTTTGGAACAACCATGACCTGGGTCACTGAGAATCCCCATAGGTATCTCAGGTGAACAGCTTACACAATAATGGAGGTTTTAAGAAAAGACTGGGCAACCATTTGTCTGACATGGTATAGGGTTTCTTGCTCAAGCAGGGGGTTGGACTAGAAGACCTCTAAGGTCCTCCTCTCCTCTCGTCTCCTCTCCTTCGTGGACTTGAATATTGCTCCTTCTCCATGCGACTCTTAGAAGAGCTGCAAAATTAGGATTCAGGTAACTATTCCAACTTTGCCATGTGAAAAGTCTTCCCTGAGGTTATTAAGCTGTCTTTGCTTCAGCTCATGAGAGAGAGAGAGAGAGAGAGAGAGAGGGGGGGGCAATGGGAGAGGTTGGGAGGGAAGCTACGTATCTCGTGTGTATGATAGGACAGATTGTTAAAAAATAATAATAATGGGATAGCAAGTAAGGATGTCAAAGGCCCATCAACCGGCTCTGCTAAATTAAATCCCCAAAGGTAGCATAAAACGCCTGATCTTCCCTTTTCATGAACCCAGATGTTGCCAAGATGAAAGGAACTCGGAAGCACACAAATGACCTTTCTGAAGTCAGCTTAATCTGATAAATCCACTAACTTGTAACAAGGAACAGCCAAAACTGGGAGGGTGACTCTCTCGTATTGGTAACCAGCCATAGAGAAACACAAATGTCACCGGCAGATAGAGATCACTTCCTCTGATGGTTCCTGATTTTGCTTCCTCTCCTTCGCCTTTGGGCTTTGCAGCTTTTGGCATTTGAGGAGAAAAATAGAAGGCAAACTCAAAGCAGTTGAGATAAGGAAAAAAATTACCAGAATGGGAGGGTAGGGCTGGAGAGAGAGGGGGGGAGAGGGAGGGAGGGAAGGAGAGAGAGAGAGAGAGAGAGAGAGAGAGAGAGAGATGCTTTAACAATGGAAAGGGTACCAATAAGAAACACATATGTCATTGAATTATTTCAATTTTTCTGGCTACACAGACCCAAAACAAGGAAATGTTGTGAGTAATATATACACAAAGCATGCCCCAACAACCTGGGTCCTCATTTTACCCCTCAGAAGGATGGAAGGCTGAGTCAACCTTGAGCCTGGTGAGAATCAAACTGTCAAATTGCAGGCAACCAGCAGTCAGCAGAAGTAGCCTGCAGTACTGCACTCGAACCACTGCTCCACCGTGGCTCATAATGGTTAGAATGCAGTACTGCAGGCTGCTTCTGTGGATTGTCGGCCTCCAGCAGTTCAACAGTTCGATTCCCACCAGCTCAAGGTTGACTCAGCCTTCCATCCTTCCGAGGTCGGTAAAATGAGGATCCAGATTGTTGGGGGCAAGAGACTCGGTCTGTATAAACTGCTTAGAGAGGGCTGTAAAAGCACTGTGGAGCAGTATATAAATCTAAGTGCTATTGCTATCCCAGACAATTTTGTCCAGTCTACTGAAAACTTCCAGTTATGGAGCGCTCATAACTTCTGAAGGCAAGCTGTTCCACTGAGTAATCGCTCTCACAGTCAGGAAATTCCTCCTTATTTCCAGAATGTATGAGAACCTTCCACCCATTGCTTCTTGCCCTGCCTTCAGGTACTGTGGAGAAGAAATGGACACCTTCTTCCTTGTGACAATCCTTCAAGTATTGGAAGATGCTGTCATGTCTCCCCTAAGCCTGGTCTTCATTAGGCTAAACGTACCAAATTTCCTTAGCCATTTATCAATGTTTTGGCCTCCAGATCCCTGATCATCTTCATTGCTCTTCTCTGTACTCTTTCCAGAACTTCAGCATCTGTTTTTTTGTATCATAGTGTTCTGACCCAAATCTTGTTCCAAGGAAACAAACACGAAACAGAGGTAACAGCAAAACCTTTTAATGATTCTTTACAAATTCCGTTCCTTCCTGGTTAAAAGGCTGTTTCAAACTAATTGTCTCTGATAAGAGCGAGTCTTGCCAAGTTGTGCAAGGCTGCCAATAACACTAGATAAACTTACTAAGAAATATTTCAAACGCAAAGAGTCTCCAAACACCAACCAAGATACTCTGAACATCCACCAGGCTTGAGTGCAAAAACTTCTTTGCTTCCTGCAAAGAACTCCGGTTTCTCAGCTGGCTTTTATCTCTTGAGGGAGGGGCCATTACCTTGCAGCCTTACTCCTGAGTCACCTGTGCTGCTGCAGCTGCTCTTTCCTTCGAGCAGCCCTGTGTGCACATGCACTGGGCACAGGCTCCTCGGGGACCTCTTCATCACTGCTGCCAGCCTCCACAATCTCTGAAGGCAGCACTCCACTCCCGATGGACCTGGCCCCATCCCTGCATCACGCAGGCCCCTCATCTGAGTCCTCACTCTCCAAGACCTCAGCCATCCGCACCTGGTGCTGGCAAACCACAACACATAGTGACCAGGATTAAATTCAGTCTTCAAACAAAGCTTCAATAGTGTAGTATAGGTGATAGTTATCACTTCCTGTGATCTTGATGTTTCATCTGTAATGAATTAACCACAGTATCTAAGGTCTTTATGCCATTTCTGAAATGAGATCCAGGATTGGCTTCAGAAAACTAACATCTTCCTGGCACTTCTCTTTCCCTTCATTATGGGCTGATTGGTCACCCATGTTGTGCTTCTGTAAATATAATATTCATCTTCTTCATAAAGGCTCAAAACTATTCTAAAACCACAAGTCCCCAAAGAAAAACATGGTTTGGTACAGGGGTGTCCAACTCAAGGCCCATGGGATCAGGGGTGGGATTCTACCTGGTTGGTCCAGTTCTATAGAACCGGTTGTTACAATTCTGCACACTTCAGAGAACTGGCAAATCGTGCCACTGGCTTCACCCCAACCCACCCACTCACTCCTTACCTGGCATGTGCACCATGCAACTTGCCTGCCTTTGGTAAGTTGCTATTTTTCCTTTTGTTCCCCCAACCATCAGCTGTTCTACTCTGCCGGGAGATTTAGATTAGCTGGAAAGCACGAAATCCTTGGATTCCTTGCTTTTTAGCTAATCTAAAAGCAGAGCTGAACTTTCCTTAGGACTGAAGCTTCTATTTTTCAATGCAGACTCAGGTAGCAGATTGCAGAAAGGTAGATCTCTGAGTGAATCTGTGATTCTGTGAGCAACTCAATCTGCCTGCCTGCTTTGCCTGATTTTGGGTAAAAGTTGCTCTTTTTTAAATAAAAAATTCAATATTTACATAAATATTTACAATATTTACATACAAGCCATGCCTAGCCAGTCATGTGACCACCAAACCAGACCCAGTCAGCAAGCCATGCCCACCCAGTCACTTGACCACCAAGCCACACCCACAAATTAGGCCACACCCACAGAACTGGTTGTTAAAAAATTGGAATCCCACCCCTGTGCGGGGTGCTTAGATCTGGCCCATGGAAACAGCAAAGCACCAGCCCAGTGCCTCTGCTAGTGAAGAAGGAAGGAAGGAAGGAAGGAAGGAAGGAAGGAAGGAAGGAAGGAAGGAAGGAAGGAAGGAAGGAAGGAAGGAAGGAAGGAGATTATCATGAGAGTGAGGGAGGGTCTCAGGGAAGTCCTGCCTTAGCACTTGGCCACACCAGGTGCCCCCGACATGAGTCCCGTGTCACGTCCACCATGGTTGTGCCCACCCCATCTCATCACCCACCCACCCTGGCCCTCTGAGGTCAAACACAACCCTGATGTGGCCATCAATGAAATCAAGTTTGACACCCCTGGTTTAGTAGATCTGGTGGGTTTTATGAGAAACTACATGAGGAAATGAGGAGCTAAAGAAGAGTTCTCCCCTCTCCATCTCTCATTCCTTCTTTGTGCTCATTTTCATTCTCTACTCAAGAACCATTTTCTTCCTCCACTTCAACCAACTCTATAAATGATAGAACTGGACATCTCAGGTAGCTTCGGTTTGTCTCAAGGAGGCCCTTCGCATCGTGTAGGCAATGCTCTTGCCTTTGTCCAGATGTTCTGTGATTCTCCAATTGCTCCCTCTGGCATACCAGGTGCTGGAAGTGACAGAGTGTCACTCACTGAAATGAATCAATGTGGCAGCCATTCAAAAGTGTTGGGGACTTTCACAAGGAGTGGACTGAGGCTGGAATCAGTGCATCAAGAGCTTGGACATGGGCTTCAAATGTCGTCAGAGGCATCTTACCTGGGCTAAAGAAAAACAGACCTGGTCTGTTGCTCAGTGGTCCAAAGTCCTCTTTTCTGATGAGAGCAACTTTTGCATCTCATTTGGAAACCAAGGACCCAGAGTCTGGAGGAAGAATGGAGAGGCAAGATGCTTGAAGTCCAGTGTGAAGTTTCCACAGTCTGTGTTGATTTGGGGAGCCATGTCATCTGCTGGTGTTGGTCCACTGTGCTTCATTAAGTCCACGGTCAACACAGCCATCTACCAGGAGATTTTGGAGCACTTCATGCTTCCTTCCGCAGACGAGCTTTATGGGGATGCTGACTTCATTTTCCAGCAGGACTTGGCACCTGCCCACACTGCCAAAAGCACCAAAACCTGGTTCAATGATTACTGTGCTTGATTGGCCAGCAAACTCACTTGACCTGAACCCCATAGAGATCTATGGGGCATTGCCAAGAGAAAGATGAGAGACATGAGACCGAACAATGCAGAAGAGCTGAAGGCCACTATTGAAGCATCCTGGTCTTCCATAACACCTCAGCAGTGCCACAGGCTGATAGCTTCCATGCCACGCCACATTGAGGCAGTAATTGCTGCAAAAGGGGCCCAAACCAAGTACTGAGTACATATACATGCTTATACTTTTCAGAGGTCCGATATTCTTCTATGCCCAATCCTTTTTTGGTTTTATTGATTGCATGTAATATTCTAATTTTCTTTTTTTTTTTATAAGAGTTTTATTTTCCAAAACACAAACATAACAAACAAACATACAACACATAGATCCATATCAATTTCAAGTATGTCGGTCGGTCAAAAATCACAGTGCCTACCCCTCATTATTCATACTCAATATTACAAAAAGGAAAAGCTATAATCATTATTATTAATCCTATCATATTATAATCTCTATATTGTTTCAACAGTTCTATCTATCTTTTATATTCCCAAAATACATTACCAAACTTTTTGTCTAACCATTGGTAGAACATATTCCATATCTTATAAAACTGCTTTTCTTCTTGATCCCTAATTTCAAATGTTAATCTACTCATTTCGGCACAATCCAAAATCTTCTTAATCACTTCCTCCTCGCGTAGGTGTCTTATCATTTCTCCAGTTTTTAGCAAATACAATTCTAGCGGCTGTCAGTACATTAACAATCAGATATTTCAGTTCTTTGTTAAATGTGGTACAATTCCCAACAGGAATATCTCAGGTTTCAAGTCTATATGTTGTTGTGTCATTTTTCCAACCACATGTGGTTTTAGTCCAGTATCTTTTGGCATCAGCGCAAGTCCACACATGTGGTGTAGGAGCCAGGTATCTGATGGCATTTCCAACACTTATCCGATTTATCCTTGAACATTCTTGCAATCCTTCTCGGGGATAGGTGCCACCTGTAAAACATCTTATACATTTTCTTTATATGCAATTGACATTGTCATTTTATAATTCTGATCCCACAGTGTTTGCCATCTCTAAATCTATCCCATAACCAAAATTTTTCCCCAAGCAATCATTGTTTCCTTAACCTGCTCCTCTTCCATTCTAACTTCTAATAGATAACCATAAAGTTTTTTAATCATTTTTTCGTTCGTGCCCATCAGATTTTATCTAATTCAGTTTGCTTTTATAAATCCCTTCAGTCTTAACATCCTCATCATATCTAGATTGTACTTGCAAATATGAAAACCAATTCATTTTTATACCTTGTTCTTGTAGTGTTTGCATCGATTTGAGTTCACCCTTTTCATTTAAAATCTCTTCATATCTAACTGTTTGTTCCTTCTTGTATATTATTGCATATGAAAAAGCTTCAATAGTAGATACCCATAATGGAATTTGTATATAATGTTGTTTTCTGGTTTTCCCAATTTAAAACAAAGCTTCTCGAACATAGTGTCTTCTAAAATATCCTTGTTTTTAGTTCCCTTATACCATAAGAAAGCAA
>CM019149.1:301760029-301779558 GCA_009733165.1 Naja naja
TGAACAGTAACTGTTTGAAGACAGTTATTTTGGGGGCAATGGAAAGCTTGCAGACATTTTATCACAACCTGTAGTGGATCCTATGTTTGACACTGGAAATGTTTTCTTCTATCGTTTACAGTTTTCATAAACTTCGGGGACCAAGCTCAGGCCATTTCCAAAAGCATTAAATACAGGTGAAACTTGAAAAATTAGAATATCGTGCAAAAGTTCATTTATTTCAGTAATGCAACGTAAAAGGTGAAACTAATATATGAGATAGACTCATTACATGCAAAGCAAGTTAGTTCAAGCCATGATTTGTCATAATTGTGATGATTATGGCTTACAGCTCATGAAAACCCCAAATCCACAATCTCAGAAAATTAGAATATTACATGCAATCAATAAAACCAAAAAAGAATTGGGCATAGAAGAATATCGGACCTCTGAAAAGTATAAGCATGTATATGTACTCAGTACTTGGTTTGGGCCCCTTTTGCAGCAATTACTGCCTCAATGTATGTGGCATGGAAGCTATCAGCCTGTGCACTGCTGAGGTGTTATGGAAGACCAGGATGCATCAATAGCAGCCTTCAGCTC
Organism: Naja naja; assembly: GCA_009733165.1. Classification (NCBI taxonomy): domain Eukaryota; kingdom Metazoa; phylum Chordata; class Lepidosauria; order Squamata; family Elapidae; genus Naja; species Naja naja. The sequence continues at coordinate 301,760,612 of CM019149.1, forward strand.
TTCTGCATTGTTTGGTCTCATGTCTGTCATCTTCTTGGCAATGCCCCATAGATTCTCTATGGGGTTCAGGTCAGGCAAGTTTGCTGGCCAATCAAGCACAGTAATCCCATGGTCATTGAACCAGGTTTTGGTGCTTTTGGCAGTGTGGGCAGGTGCCAAGTCCTGCTGGAAAATGAAGTCAGCATCCCCATAAAGCTCGCTCGGAAGGAAGCATGAAGTGCTCCAAAATCTCCTGGTAGATGACTGTGTTGACCGTGGACTTAATGAAGCACAGTGGACGAACACCAGCAGATGACATAGCTCCCCAAATCAACAGAGACTGTGGAAACTTCACACTGGACTTCAAGCATCTTGCAGTGTGTGCCTCTCCATTCTTCCTCCAGACTCTGGGTCCTTGGTTTCCAAATGAGATGCAAAAAGCTGCTCATCAGAAAAGAGGACTTTGGACCACTGAGCAACAGACCAGGTCTGTTTTTCTTTAGCCCAGGTAAGATGCCTCTGACGACATTTGAAGCCCATGTCCAAGCTCTTGATGCACTGATTCCAGCCTCAGTCCACTCCTTGTGAAAGTCCCCAACACTTTTGAATGGCTGCCACATTGATTCATTTCAGTGAGTGACACTCTGTCACTTCCAGCACCTGGTATGCCAGAGGGAGCAATTGGAGAATCACAGAACATCTGGACAAAGGCAAGAGCATTGCCTACACGATGCGAAGGGCCTCCTTGAGACAAACCGAAGCCACCTGAGATGTTCAGTTCTATCATTTATAGAGTTGGTTGAAGTGGAGGAAGAAAATGGTTCTTGGAGTAGAGAATGAAAATGAGCACAAAGAAGGAATGAGAGATGGAGAGGGGAGAACTCTTCTTTAGCTCCTCATTTCCTCATGTAGTTTCTCATAAAACCCACCAGATCTACTAAACCAGGGGTGTCAAACTTGATTTCATTGATGGCCACATCAGGGTTGTGTTTGACCTCAGAGGGCCAGGGTGGGTGGGTGATGAGATGGGGTGGGCATGACCATGGTGGACGTGACACAGGACTCATGTCAGGGGCACCTGGTGTGGCCAAGTGCTAAGGCAGGACTTCCCTGAGACCCTCACTCACTCTCATGATAATCTCCTTCCTTCCTTCCTTCCTTCCTTCCTTCCTTCCTTCCTTCCTTCCTTCCTTCCTTCCTTCCTTCCTTCCTTCCTTCTTCACTAGCAGAGGCACCGTGGGCTGGTGCTTTGCTGTTTCCATGGGCCAGATCTAAGCACCCCGCACAGGGGTGGGATTCCAATTTTTTAACAACCAGTTCTGTGGGTGTGGCCTAATTTGTGGGTGTGGCTTGGTGGTCAAGTGACTGGGTGGGCATGGCTTGCTGACTGGGTCTGGTTTGGTGGTCACATGACTGGCTAGGCATGGCTTGTATGTAAATATTGTAAATATTTACGTAAATATTGAATTTTTTATTAAAAAAAGAGCAACTTTTACCCAAAATCAGGCAAAGCAGGCAGGCAGATTGAGTTGCTCACAGAATCACAGATTCACTCAGAGATCTACCTTTCTGCAATCTATTGCCTGAGCCTGCATTGAAAAATAGAAGCTTCAGTCCTAAGGAAAGTTCAGCTCTGCTTTTAGATTAGCTAAAAAGCAAGGAATCCAAGGATTTCGTGCTTTCCAGCTAATCTAAATCTCCTGGCAGAGTAGAACAGCTGATGGTTGGGGGAACAAAAGGAAAAATAGCAACTTACCAAAGGCAGGCAAGTTGCATGGTGCACATGCCAGGTAAGGAGGAGTGGATGGGTTGGGGTGAAGCCAGTGGCCGATTTGCCAGTTCTCTGAAGTGTGCAGAATTGTAACAACCAGTTCTATACAACTGGACCAACCAGGTAGAATCCCACCCCTGATCCCATGGGCCTTGAGTTGGACACCCCTGTACCAAACCATGTTTTCTTTGGGGACTTGTGGTTTTAGAATAGTTTTGAGCCTTTATGAAGAAGATGAATATTATATTTACAGAAGCACAACATGGGTGACCAATCAGCCCATAATGAAGGGAAAGAGAAGTGCCAGGAAGATCTTAGTTTTCTGAAGCCAATCCTGGATCTCATTTCAGAAATGGCATAAAGACCTTAGATACTGTGGTTAATTCATTACAGATGAAACATCAAGATCACAGGAAGTGATAACTATCACTCTATACTACACTATTGAAGCTTTGTTTGAAGACTGGATTTAATCCTGGTCACTATGTGTTGTGGTTTGCCAGCACCAGGTGCGGATGGCTGAGGTCTTGGAGAGTGAGGACTCAGATGAGGGGCCTGCGTGTGATGCAGGGATGGGGCCAGGTCCATCGGGGAGTGGAGTGCTGCCTTCAGAGATTGTGGAGGCTGGCAGCAGTGATGAAGAGGTCCCCAAGGAGCCTGTGCCCAGTGCATGTGCACACAGGGCTGCTTGAAGGAAAGAGCAGCTGCAGCAGCACAGGTGACTCAGGAGTAAGGCTGCAAGGTAATGGCCCCTCCCTCAAGAGATAAAAGCCAGCTGAGAAACCGGAGTTCTTTGCAGGAAGCAAAGAAGTTTTTGCACTCAAGCCTGGTGGATGTTCAGAGTATCTTGGTTGGTGTTTGGAGACTGTTTGTGTTTGAAATATTTCTTAGTAAGTTTATCTAGTGTTATTGGCAGCCTTGCACAACTTGGCAAGACTCGCTCTTATCAGAGACAATTAGTTTGAAACAGCCTTTTAACCAGGAAGGAACGGAATTTGTAAAGAATCATTAAAAGGTTTTGCTGTTACCTCTGTTTCGTGTTTGTTTCCTTGGAACAAGGTTTGGGTCAGAAAACTATGATACAACAAAACAGATGCTGAAGTTCTGGAAAGAGTACAGAGAAGAGCAATGAAGATGATCGGGGATCTGGAGGCCAAAACATTGATGAATGGCTAAGGAAATTTGGTACGTTTAGCCTAATGAAGACCAGGCTTAGGGGAGACATGACAGCATCTTCCAATACTTGAAGGACTGTCACAAGGAAGAAGGTGTCCATTTCTTCTCCACAGTACCTGAAGGCAGGGCAAGAAGCAATGGGTGGAAGGTTGTCATACATTCTGGAAATAAGGAGGAATTTCCTGACTGTGAGAGCGATTACTCAGTGGAACAGCTTGCCTTCAGAAGTTATGAGCGCTCCATAACTGGAAGTTTTCAGTAGACTGGACAAAATTGTCTGGGATAGCAATAGCACTTAGATTTATATACTGCTCCACAGTGCTTTTACAGCCCTCTCTAAGCAGTTTATACAGAGTTCTTGCCCCAACAATCTGGATCCTCATTTTACCGACCTCGGAAGGATGGAAGGCTGAGTCAACCTTGAGCTGGTGGGAATCGAACTGTTGAACTGCTGGAGGCCGACAATCCACAGAAGCAGCCTGCAGTACTGCATTCTAACCATTATGAGCCACGGTGGAGCAGTGGTTCAAGTGCAGTACTGCAGGCTACTTCTGCTGACTGCTGGTTGCCTGCAATTTGACAGTTTGATTCTCACCAGGCTCAAGGTTGACTCAGCCTTCCATCCTTCTGAGGTGGGTAAAATGAGGACCCAGGTTGTTGGGGGCATGCTTTGTGTATATTACTCACAACATTTCCTTGTTTTGGGTCTGGGTGTAGCCAGAAAAATTGAAATAATTCAATGACATATGTGTTTCTTATTGGTACTGTTAAGTTTGCATGAAGAGTCAGACGCGAGGAATTCCAGCAAAAGACTTTATTAATGACAACAGCTCGAATGGACCCGTCCGGTAAGGCTACGGCTGTTTATAGCCGCAGCCGAGCTGCTAGCCAATGGAGTGCAGGGTTTCTTCCCGCACTATTTAAACCAATACCATTTGACATTTTACAAGACCAATTCAAATAAACCAATAACATTTAAACCTACATACATAACACCCTCCCCACTAGGTTCAGTCCATACCAAACCCCAACCTATCTAATGTATTCCTTTAAATAGGTGGGGCTCTTACGTACGCTGAGACCTTCGTGGTTCAGAATCTTTATTGTTCTCACCCAGTGAGAGGAAATGTGTCTGCTGACATTTCCTGTTAGGACTTCCTGTGAAAGAAGACCCTGTTAGACTGTTAGAATCTGGTCTCTCCTCCCAACCCATCTCCATTCCAATGTCAACACCCAAGTCTGGTAGTGATGTACAATCTTCCACTTCTAAGGATGGATCTAGGCATTGTGACAGGGTTCGGATGGTTCCTGTCGTAATGACTCTACTTCTAAGGATGGATCTTGGCATTGTGACAGGGTTCGGGATGGTTCCTGTTGCAATGGCTCTACACAAAGGGTTGATTCCTGTTTGCTGATATTCCTCCTGTTCCTCCCCTTCCCCTAGAAGAGACATCAGGTGAGGGACCTAGAGAGAGACAGGGGCGATGTTCCTGAGTGAACCGATCTAAGTTGGTCAATGTGCCTGCTCCAGAGGAGGCCATCCTCTGTTTGAACCCTGTAAGAGAGGGCCAGTGATGCGAGTTATTTCAGCAGGAATCCACAAAGGTTCACCTGTAAGGTTCCTAGCATAGACAGAATCTCCCACACTAAAAGAACGAGCTTTGGAAGTGGAATCCAGTGGTGTATTGGGTGCATAAGTGGGATGAATTCGGTCAAGGGAAGACCTAAGTTTCCTGCCCATTAACAACTCTGCTGGGGACAAGTTAGTTGATGGGCTAGGAGTGATGTGCTGAACACTAAGAAGCTTTTCAAGCTTCTCAGTGATGTCCCCTTGTAGTCACCACAGATTCTCACTGACCCATCAGCCTTGACTGGTGTGACTATGGGTGTTTCCCATCTGGAGTGGTCAGTAGGTTCCAAAACCCCTTGGGCGATGAGCTTATCTAATTGTGCATCAATTTTTTCCTTTAAAGCAAATGGAACCCTCCTGGGCTTTAAACGAATTGGGGCACCTTGGGGTCTAAACTGAAAGCAATAGGGGTCCCCATATACTTGCCCAGTCCTTCGCTGAAGACCTCTGGAAACTCAGACTTCAAGGACTCTTCCCAGTCAGAACTGCTCACGTGATGGATGCCAGTCACCTCGATGCCAAGTGGCTTGAACCACTCAAGTCCCAGCAAACTTGGGCGATCCTTGTCCACGATGGTCAGTGGCAAACGCTTGGTGGCCTTTAAACTGCATCGTGAATTCCCTCGCCCAACTACTGGAATCTTGTTCCCTTGGTAGTCTTTGAGGGTCAGTGCTTGCTTCTGGAAATGTTTTTCTGAATTCTTGGAAAGAGTCTGTGTATAGTGTCCCATGACACCATAGATAAATAAGAGCCTGAGTCCACTTCCATGTGGCACGGTCTCCCTTCAATAAACACCTTCACATGTACTTTTCTGCTATTTAAATGTGAAGAATGACCAATGGATATTGTTTGGTGAGTTTCACTCTTGCCATTTGCTTTTGAATTTCCCCCATTTTTCCACTTAAATTGTTGGGCTTAAAATCTTCCTCAGGAAGTTTCTTCCTGAATGGTGGAGTTCTGGATGATTTGCAGACTCTGGCTATATGACCCCGCTTCTCACAACGTAGGCAAATGGAGTCAAAAACTTGCATTCAGTGCGGGGTGGCCCCCACATCCTCTGCAAACGAATCCTTGCCTGTTTTTTCAGAGTCTTTTCTTTTCTCCATTCTGAGCTTAAAATCCCTCTTCTTCCTCACTGCTATCCGAATCAGAGTCTATTTGTTTGCAATGAGTTGTTGAGGATTTTTCCCCATCAGAATGGCTTGAGGCCTGGCTCGAGGCCTTGTTAATCTTTTCATGGCGCAGCTGAGGACTTGGTGGCTTCTGCTGAAACAGCCTCTTCAATAGCCTCTTTAAGCGTGATTTTGGTTTCATTAACAGTTTGCTTTGTAAGATCTTATCTTTAAGGCCCAAAACAAACCGATCACGCATGGCCTTTCTACATTGGTAAAGTCACAAGCACCCCCAATGTCCCTTAAACTTGCCACGTCATTAACACTCGCTATCCCCTTGATCCCGACGGTAAAATTCGTGTCTCTTAATGAGGCACGATACTTGTGGGGTAATGGGCTCTTAAAAGTCTTTCTAATTCGGGCCATTCTATTACCTTCAATTCTGCTGCTCCCGCCAACGCTTCGCCATTTTGAAAACTGCCGGACCGCAGTGTGTGAGAAAGACCGCCTCTTCCGTCTCGGGATGCCGGCGAGATCGTTCTTCCAGGAACATGTGGAACCGGTCTGCATACGATTCCCAGTCTTCCGTCGCCGGATCGAACGGTGCTGGGGTGTTCAGCGCAGCCATCTCGCCAGTTGCTTGTTCGTCAGGTCGCTCTCTTCAGGGAAATCCCATCCTCGCGCCAGTGTTAAGTTTGCATGAAGAGTCAGACGCGGGAATTCCAGCAAAAGACTTTATTAATGACAACAGCTCGAATGGACCCGTCCGGGTAAGCTACTGCTTCTTATAGCCGGCAGCCGTAGCTGCTAGTGCAGGGTTTCTTCCCGCTATTTAAACCAATACCATTTGACATTTTACAAGACCAATTCAAATAAACCAATAACATTTAAACCTACATACATAACATTTTCATGTTTTAAACCTACATACATAACAAATAGAATTACTTTTCATGTTTTATCATGCAGTTGGTTGTGGCTATTGAAGAGTGGACTTTAATTGCAGTTGGTTGGCTGGAATTATAGTGGAAAAAGAAATGCCACTCTGCTTGAGAAATTTGGTTTTGATGACACTAGTAAAAACTAGATCCAGCTAAATGAAAATTGTTTATAAAGGTACATTGTCATAAAGGTTTTTCTGTCTGGAGGATAGTTTCATGTCTGCATGGTGGTCTGGATAGCTTTTCAACTACGTTTTATTAAGTTATGAAGCTATGGCAAGAGGAAGAATCCATGGCCTTGGTACATCTGTTTACATTACTCTTTATAATATGTAGTTGGTATTCCTCTAGAAACAAAAAAAAAAAGAAATAATGCCATTCATAATTGATATGGGAAAATTGAGTAGATATTTGAGAACTATTCAGTTTGTTTTTCCATCAGTTTTCCCCAAACACCCAAATGTTGAGCCTTTCTAGTAAAAAAGTACTGTAATCTTCTATGGTGTTTTATCAATTCAAATCATGTTTTGCCATGATTTTTATTTTCTAAAAGTCATTTTATTGCCTGCAAGTTCTGTTCACCCCTGCTATTTTAAAACTTGGAAACTACCTGAATATATCATACATATTTACATAGGTAAATCTAATGTCTCCATTTTGTATGCCCATTTGTAGACCATACATTTTTTTGTATACAGTTCATGGCAAATGATAATTTGTGCATATTTCTGTTGTAAATGCCATTTGTTTATTTTTATTTCTCATGGTAGTAATACATGTGGGTTTGCATTCTCCTGCTTCTAATTCATGAATTATATGATAAAATCATGCTTAGAGTAGGAAGACGTAACTGGGGAGGAGACTTTTCTGACAATATTCAGACTGTCAAGAGGTGAAAAAGGATGCATCCTAGCACTGTTGCTTTTTAACATATATGTATAAATTCTCTGACTAAAACTCTCCAGAGAGTAGGTATTAAATTAGCCAATAGACATCTCCCAATTTTACTCTACATTGATGATGCTGTTCTTCTCTCATTGTCTTCTGTAGGCATGAAGCCGGCACTAAGTACTCTGGCATCCTACTGTAATGAGTAACAATTAATAATCAATTATGACAAATCAAAGTCTTAATCTTGTCTAACAAAAGACCAAAGCACAAAAGGATAATTGATTCCCATGATCTGGAACAGGTTAAATACTTGGGTGTAGTATTTCAGTCCTCAAAGAAATTAACAGCCCAGGTAAATTATGTCACTTCTACTGCCCAAAAGAGTACACAAGCAATAATTAAATTTCATGGACAACAGGGGATTACATCCCAGCAGCAATTAATTTTTTACAGCTAAAATAATTGCCCAACTATTATATGGGATTCATTCAACTCTGTACATACACAATAGCAGTAGCACTTAAACTTATATACCGCTTCATAGTGCTTAGTCTAAGTGGTTTACAGAGTCAGCATATTGCCCCCAACAATCTGGGTCCTCATTTTACCAACCTCAGAAGGATGGAAGGCTGAGTCAACCTTGACCTGCTCAGTGTCGAATTCCTGGCAGTGGGCAAACTCAGCCTGCATTCAAACCTCTAAGCCACTAGGGCTCTTAGGGTTTATGAAGACATTCAATTATTTTCAGGACCTTGTTTGGTGTCCCAAAATGCACCTCCCCCCCGCAGTATTGAAACTTGAAGCTAACCCACCAAGAATTAAGGCTCAGGCCTGGACTAGGATTCCAATCTCAGGGTTTATAATAATGTTTGCACCTACAGGCCTGATACCTCTGCCGCTGTCAGATGATTGCCAATCCTATTGGCACTGCTCCTGCATAGGAAAACTCTGTGGTCTTGGCCTCTCTCCTGAATATTTAGGCCAATTAATCCAGGACAAGGCCAATCAATAGTTAAAACCCATTTGTCCAGAGAAGCGGGGGCTGACGCAGCATGTCATAAGGGAGCTGGGGATCGCCTCCGCTTTGACCAACAGGTCCATGAAGCTGGGAGGCATATCGGGTGAGAGGCGGATGCGGGTTTTATCAACTGCCACCCCTGGGGTATCATGAGAGGGTCCTCTGGGGTCCTTCCTTTTGTCTACCATGGACCACTGGCCTACCTGGACTTTTGGACTTTTTCATCTGGCCATTACCATCTACCTCCACCTTCTCCTTAAACTATGCTCATTTCATTCACAGCTGGAGAACTTTGGGCCCTGAGGAATGTCCCCAATCCTTAGGGTGGCCGGAGGTTTATTGTTGGCCTGCCTTGATGATGGACCTCAGGGTTCGAGAGGTGGCAGGGTGCAGAAGGGGAGGGGTGTTTTTAAGCTGTCTTTGTTTAAATTTTTAAATCGGGTTTAAAAGGGTTAGGGAGTGGGGTGGATTTTAGACTTGGGTTGGAGCTTCACCAGGTCATATCCTCTCTCAGTCTGGGTCGGAAGGGGGCCATAGCAGTTTGGTTGTGGGTCGGGCTTGGCGGGGAGGGTGGGGGAGGTTATCCCCATGGTGATTAGGAATGGCAGGAGACGAAGAGGCAGAGGGCCATACCGTGTTTTGGGAGCACGCCCGTGCTATCTTATAGAGCACTGGTGCACTCTGACCCTCTTGTCTCAGCTTGCTCCCCTGGGGATATGGGAGGTTTGGCCCCTGGGCTCAGGCTGGTCTATGTTAATGCCAGGTCCGCTAGGAACAAGGCTCCCCTCCTCTGTGAGATGATAGAGGAGGAGGAAGCGGACCTGGCTTGCATCACGGAGACCTGGTTGGGACTGGAGGGAGGTGCCCCCCTGGTGGAGTTAGATCCCAGGTAGCTCCTTGGTTTTCCATGGAGCTCCGGGAGATGAAGCATAGGAGGAGGGACCTTGAGAGCAGGTGGAGGTCTTCACGGTCCGAATCTGACCAATCCCAGCTAAGATCTGCTTCTAGAACTTATCTGGCAGTGATGAGGGTGGCGAAGAAGGTTTACTTCTCCACCCTCATCATGTCTGCAGAATCGCCGGCCGCCCTGTTCAGGGTCACCGCTCCCTCCTTGGGAGGGAGGGAGGGACCCCTGCGCGAGGCGTGCTGAGGAGTTTAGTCAACATCTGTCGGACAAGATCACTTGGATCCGGGCGGGCTGGTCTGCCTGGTTAGAATCGGGGACAGAGGTTTCGAGTCTTGTTCATGTGATCTGGGAGGAGTTTGAGCCTGTTTCTTCAGATATGGTGGACAGGACCATGCGGCTTGAGCACCACTACATGTTTGTTGGACCCATGTCCTTCCTGGCTGGTTTATGCCACCGGGAGGATACACTTGACTGGCTCCAGGCAGTTACCAATGCTTCTTTACAAGAGGGTGTCTTTCCCGATGCCTTGAAGGAGGTGGTGGTGAGGCCCCTCCTAAAGCCTGCCTTGGACCCAGCCAATTTGGACAACTTTCGTCCAGTCTCCAACCTTCGTTTTTTGGCGAAGGTTGTCAAGAGTGTAGTGGCGCAGCAGCTACCGATGTTCCTGGAGGAAGCTGATTACCTGGACCCATACCAATCAGGATTCAGGCCGGTACAGCACAGACATTGGTCGCACTGATTGATGATCTCTGGAGGGCTCGGGACAGGGGCTGTGCCTTTGTCTTGGTCCTGTTAGACCTCTCAGCGGCTTTTGATACCATCGACCATGGTATCCTACTGCGCCGGCTCGAGGGGTTGGGAGTGGGGGGCACCATACTGTGGTGGTTCTCATCCTACCTCTTGGGTTGGACGCTGTCAGTGTTGGCAGGGGGAGCAGTTGTCCCTTGGCCCCTCACTTGTGGGGTTCTGCAGTGGTGGTCCTTTCTCCCCTCCTGTTCAACATCTATATGAAGCTGCTGGGTGAGATCATCCATGGTTTTGGGGTGATGTATCACCAGTATGCTGATGATATCCAGCGTTTCATCTCCACCCCAAACCACCTCAGTGATGCCCTCCCGTGATGGCCCATTACCTGGAGGTGGTGCGGACTGGATGGGAATGAACAGGCTGAGACTTAACCGAACAAGATGAATGGCTGTGTATACCGTCATCTCGGATAATCCAGGAGATTCCAACATTATCCATAGGGGAGAGGTGTTGTCCCCTGTGGATAGGGCACGCCTGGGCGTCCTCCTGGACATATGGCTCAGTATGGAGGAGCAGGTGGGAGCCATCTCCAGGGGGCATTTGCACAGGTTTGGCTGGTACGCCAGCTCCGCATATCTGGACCGAAATGTGCTGCACACAGTCACTCAGGTGCTCGTCACCTCTAAACTCGACTACTGCAATGCTCTCTATATGGGGCTACCCCATCTCATCACGGAGACTTCAGCTGGTGCAAAATGCAGCCAGCGGTAGTGATGGGAGTGTCGATTCTCCCATATTATACCCCTCCTGAGCAACTTGCATTGGCTGCGGTTGCTCTCCGTGTGAGATTTAAGGTTTTGGTAACAACTTATAAAACCCTGTATGGCTTGGGTCCAGGGTACTTGCAAGAATGTCTCCTTCCGTTGACAAACACCAATTTTTTTTAAAATTACATTTATATGCCGCCCTTCTCCGAAGACTCAGGGCTTACAATTTTGGAGCACAACCCAATGCGCTCAGCAATAGCCTTCATTCCATTGTATATGCCTGCTTATTACTAGCGGCATTTTTACACGTCAGCTAATTGCCCCCAACAATCTTGGGTCCTCAATTTACCTACCCCGAGAGGATGGAAGGCTGAGTCAACCTTGAGCCTGGTGGGATTCGAGCCTACAGTAATTGTAGACAGCTGGATCTTAAGAGCAGGCATTTAACAGCCTGAGCACACCAAAGTGTGCTCCCACAGATGGGGCCTCCTGGGGATACCATCAGCTAAACAGTGTAGGCTGGCAGCCCCTAGGGGTAGGGCCTTCTCTGTGAGGGCGCCCACCCTCTGGAATAACTACCCCTTGAGTTGCGCTTGGCCCCTGATCTCCGCTCCTTCTGCTGTGACCTCAAAACATGGCTATTTTTGCAATCCGGCCTGGACTGACAGGGAATCGGGGTTTTTAATTTGATTGTTTATTTGGCATAATTTAATATCTTTTTAATTTCTTTTAACTTTTGTACTTTCTGTCTTTTATGTATGCCGCCCTGAGTCCTTCGGGAGAGAGGGTGGCTTATAAGTCCAACTAAATTAAACTAAACTAAAAAGAGTGTTGGAAGTTAAAACCCACCCCTCTCCTAGAAAAATGAAATATTTTAGGATATATTAAAAAGGCAGAATATTTCCCCTAAAAGAGAAGTAGAAACTCAGAGAGGCAGAAACTCACCTCCACCTTTGTTAATGGACCATTAAGGCCTGGGCCAGTCTATTCTACATAACAAAGATCTACCACCATAAGATAAATTTTATGTTTATTATTTTTTAAGGAATGCTAACCCCACACTTGCATATTAGGTGGCCAAATTTTAATTAGATACATTGTTTTATTGCCCTATTATTTTTCCCCTTCCCGATAATAGCTTTCTGTAATACACTATTTCTTTTTTACTGTATTCTTTTATGGTAAAGACTGGTCAAAACCATAATAAATATACTTGATTTGAATTTCTTATTGTGACTTTCCTATTTACATCTCAAGGTTCTGACCAAGGCTCTGCTCTTACGTAGCATTTTGTGTGTGTGTGTTTTCCATTTTTCTTTCTGATTCTCTATAATTTGGAGTTTAGGAAGGAGAGACCATCATTCAATAATTCCTCAAGCTCAAGTGTGCTGAGGCCATTGTTATTATTATTGTTATTGATGTCCTTCCTACACTCTCAGTACTAAGGCAAGAAGGCCTGCTTATTTCATTTTGTGCTCTATTTTTGCAATCTTAGGTAACTGTATTATGAAATATGAAGCGATGTTGTGTATGAAACTTACTAAAGTGTTTTTAAAGCAACAACCAACCAAAAACTATTCAGCCTGAAGGGTAAAGCTGTTACTTTGAAGCTAACTAGGTCATCTTGTACACCATAGCAATTTTATAGTATATTATGAAGCATAATAGGTGTTTGCAATTAACAGGAAAGACAAAAGGATATTTCAGGGCAAGGTGGACTTGTTTACATCACTGTGAACCAATATAGTTTTACAATATAGGATCTTACATTAGCTGAATGGATATATAAAAGTACATTCTTAAATGTACCTAATGGTTCCATTTACTGGGTCTGTGAGAAGCCAGTGGGGACCCTGAACCAAGATTCCTCAAAATTTGGGTCTAAGCATGTTATTTCCTATAATGAAATCCCTGTCAGGCTGATTCTGTCCACAGTGATCATATGATGACAGTATCCTAGGTGGAGTACAAAAGTGAGCATAAATAAATAAATAATAGCTCCCCTGTGCTGGTATTTTGGAACTTGAGGATTTTTTTCAGAATGAGATGGGTAGCATATAAGTTTAATCAACAAACAAATAAATATCAGTCTGCAGAGCTATCTTGCCTAGGCTCTCAAACACTAAATTAACTAAACCTGGGAAATCTTGCATATTTCTAACCTACAAAGAATCCATAATGAGAGAATACCAGAAGTATTAGAAACAAACTGATAAATTGTATTAAATCAGAGCACATGAGCTTCAAGAAGATTAAATATATTCAAGGGGCATTTGGCACATTAATTAACTTGTCCCTGACCATTAGTCTCCTAAAGCTTTTGCCTAATTTCTTGCTTCTCAGGATGAATAGCATTGCAGGAGACTTATACAATTTATAAGTATCTCTAGTATAAGTTTGCTTCTGTGCTCTTACAGCTTCTGGATTCTTTGATTCTTAACTTATAGCTTTAAAGTAAATAATAGTTCCCCTGTCCTGGTAATCTGGAACCCGAGTTCAAATTCTCCATCCAAGATTATTTCTTTTCAGTCTAATGTTTTGGGTCTTCTTGAGGAGAATGGAATAACAGGCACCTGGCATGTCACAGTCCTATTCTAACCTTCTCAACTCTCTCTCTTTTCAAATATTCCTGTAGTTCTCCTTTAGACACAGCTGAAATATATGAGAACCATGTCTAGGTCCTTAAGCAGTCAAGAGAAACATTACTAATCATATCAGCAAACAACAAAAAATTCAGGGCAAAATTCTGCCTGTCAACCCACTCAGGAGAATGTCCTGTAATTTATGAACATGCTAAAGCAGCCTTCTGGGTGCACAGATTTAAAGATGCAAGTAAAAATGTTCAATAATCTCATCCATTATATGGATATAAAAATCTGAATATGTTATTTGAGAAAGTTACCAATCTGATAAGAATTCTGTTCCTCTTGAGTGAATGTCCTTCTTGTGAATAGAGTATGATACTATTATTGTATCAGTGATGCCTGCAACTCATTAGTGAAAAACGGGGAAAAATGCAATGCACATTTTCTAAGTTAGAAATCCAGGCAATAAAGTCAGTATTGGGATATTCAGTATAAGCTTTCTTTGCATGCCTCAGGAGCACTATGTATTTTATTCAAATGCATTTTGACTTTAAAAGGATTCCTCCGTTTTAAATTGCAGCAAAAACTTTTAAAAACTGCTCTAACAGTATCAGGTTAAACTACATCTACTTTTGAGGAATTCTTTACTCCTGGCAAAACTGAATGGATGGATAAACACACATACGCACACAAAGAGAGAGGGAGGGAGGGAGAGAGGGAGGGAGGGAGGAGGGAGATTTCTTTTATATACTGTGTAACATTTTGTTTTGAAAATATTCTCAACCACAAGGGGCAGAGGGTAGGGTTAGGCTGCAGCAGGGCCACTAAAAATGCTCTGAATTTGGTGTGAAGATCCAAATGATACATATCAAGGTGGACCCTTATAGAGAGCTTTTCTACCCTGCAGCATTTCTTGAATGATCCGGTGACTTCTCCAGTATGATTATCTGATCATTCTAGATAGATCTCGAGTAAACATTTTGGAACAGAATGCTATGCAAAATGCATATTGAGGCATTTTAATGTAAAGAAAGGCAAAGCAACGCTGAGAGACAGGGTCCAGACAGTCCTTCGTTTCTTGTCACCACACACAACGTAGTTTTTTTTTTTTTAATGTTGGCTTCTCAAATCCTGGATGGCCAAACATTAAACTCCTGGAAGTCTATACAAGCAGAACAGCATAACACCATAAGAAAACCTATGCAGTTCAGGTTTACAGTGTATGGAGTGGATGTGAGAATAAGCATAGGAATAAGATCTCCTGCTCCAATAAAGGAGAGTATTTGTAACTCAGGGATGAAATGAAGGATATTTGGTGCTCTCTGAGCTTGGTTGATTTTACCTACAGTAGTTTGGGTAACGAAATTGTTAAGTCTGCATGAAGAGTCAGGCGAGTTCCAGCAAAGAGTTTATTCAGTGACTACAGCTCGAATGGACCCGACTTGGCTTGGCTACAGCTGCCTCTTATAGCTTGCAGCCGTGGTTGCCAGCCAATGGGAGTGCAGGGTTTCTTCCGCACTATTTAAACCAATACCATTTGACATTTTACAAGAACAGTTCAAATAAACCAATAACATTCAAACCTACATACATAAGCCCTCCCACTAGGTTCAGTCCATACAGTCCATACCAAACCCCAACCTATCTAATGTATTCCTTTAAATAGGTGGGGCTCTTACGTGTACGTTGAGACCTTCGTGGTTCAGAAGTTTTAACGTTCTCACCCAGTGAGAGGGAAATGTGTCTGCTGACATTTCCCTGTTGGGACTTCCTATGAAAGAAGAGACCCTGTTAGACTGTTAGAATCTGGTCTCTCCTCCCAACCCATCTCCATTCCAATGTCAGCACCCAAGTCAGGTAGTGATGTGCAATCTTCCACTTCTAAGGATGGATCTTGGCATTGTGACAGGGTTCGGGATGGTTCCTGTCGTAATGGCTCGTTACACATGGGGTTGATTCTTGCTTGCTGATTTTCCTGTTCCCCCCTTCCCCTAGAGTGACATCAGGTGAGGAAGCAAGAGAGAGACAGGATGTTCCTGAGGAACCTGGATCTAAGTTGGTCAATGTGCCTGCTCCAGAGGAGGCCATCCTCTGTTTGTACCCTGTAAGAACGAGGGCGGTGATGTGAGTTATTTCAGCAGGAATCCACAAAGGTTCACCTATAAGGTTCCTAGCATATACAGAATCTCCCACACTGAAAGAACGAACTTTGGAAGTGGAATCCAGTGGTGCGTTGGGTGCGTAAGTGGGATGAAGGCGGTCAAGGGAAGACCTAAGTTTCCTACCCATCAACAACTCTGCTGGGGACAAGTTATTTGATGGGCTAGGAGTGATGTGCTGAACACTAAGAAGTTTTTCAAGCTTCTCAGTGATGTCCCCAGGACCCAGCTGCTGAAGCTTCTCTTTGGTAAAGCATACCATGCGTTCAGCCTGGCCATTAGCCGAAGGGTGCCCAGGGGCAGTGAGGGCATGTCTGATACCCTGTTGTGCTAGAAAGGATTCAAAAATGTTAGATGTGAATTGAGGGCCATTGTCAGAGACAAGGACATCAGGTAACCCATGGGTTACAAACAATTTTCTGAGCTGCTTAATGACAGCCTCAGTTGTAGTGGATGTCATGGGAATTACCTCTAGCCATTTGGAATATGCATCTACTATAACTAGAAAAGTGTGCCCTCTCAGAGGGCCTGCGAAATCAATGTGGATCCTAGACCATGGGCCCCTAGGACATTCCCATTCCTGTGGGGGGTGAGGTGGAGCAGGGCTGACACCTGATTGGGACAAGATGCTACCCAGTTTTCAACCATTTTGTCAATACCTGGCCACCATACATAACTCCTGGCCAATCCCTTCATCCTTACAATCCCATGATGACCCTCATGTAACATTTCCAAAACCTCCCTTTGCAGTTTTGCAGGAATAACCACCCTGTTACCCCACAAAATACATCCTCTTAATACAGATAATTCAGTTTGCCTGGACTTAAAGGTTGGGCAAGGTGAGGTAGATCTTGAAGAGGCCAACCTTTCTTAATCCAGCCTATAACAGGTGCCAACACAGTGTCTTTGGCAGTCTCTCTGGCAATCTCAGCAGCATGGACTGGAAGCTTAGCATCAGTCTCTAGGAAAAGGTGTGTTTCAAGTTCAAAGTCCTCCTTGTGGCAAGGCAGTGGGCAACGACTCAGTGCATCAGCATGTCCAATGTCCTTGCCAGGCCTGTGAATCAGTTTGTATGAATAGGCTGCAGAAATTCAGTCCATCTCAGCATTCTTGGCGACAGGATATTAGGTGTAGGTTTGTCTCCTGCCACAATGCCTAATAAAGGTTTGTGATCTGTAACAATGGTGAATGACCTGCCATACAGATATTCATGAAATTTCTTAACAGCTGCAACAACTGCTAATGCCTCCTTGTCCAGTTGGCTATAATTCCTCTCTGCTTTGGACAAAGTGCTGAGAGTAAAATGCAATAGGGCTTCTTCTTCCACTGGGAAGCCTGTGACTCAAACCTCCCACTCCAAAGGGGATGCATCACAAGTCAGAACAACAGGCAAATTCTCAGAGAATTGTATCAATACAGCATCAGATGTGATTAGTCTCTTAATGCTGATAAATGCTGATTGTTCCTTCCTCCTCCAGATCCAAATAGCCTTCTTATCAAGCAGGCGATATAAAGGTTCAGCAATGGATGCTTTGTGAGGTAGAAACATGTGATAAAAGTTAATGAGTCCAAGGAAGGCTTGTAAATCTGTCTTGCATTTAGGTTTAGGGCTTCCTTGATTGCTTTAACTTTGGCATCAGTAGGGTGGATGCCATGCTTGTCAATCATGTAGCCCAGGAACTCAACTCTGTCTGTTTTGAGTGTGCATTTGTCTTCCTTGACTTTTAAACCCGCTTTTCTGAATCTGGTAAGGATTTCTCTGAGTCTTTCTTGAAGATGAGTGTCATTTTGCAGAGATTAACACATCATCAAAGTAAGGCACTACCCCTGGCAGTCCTTGCAACATTCTTTCCATAAGGCTTTGAAAAATGCCAGGTGCCACGCTTACTCCAAATTGCAACCTTTTACATTTGAAAGCACCTCTATGAGTCACAATTGTTTGGGACTCTGCAGTGGCATCATCAACTGTTAATTGTTGATATGCTTGAGCCAAGTCCAGTTTGGCAGCCAAGTCCAGTTTGGCAAATACTGTACCCCTGCCAAGGGAATGGAGCAGATGATGCACAACTGGTACTGGGTATGCTCTGCTGCAGCACATGGTTAAGTGTCCCCTTATAGTCACCACAGATTCTCACTGACCCATCAGCCTTGACTGGTGTGACTATGGGTGTTTCCATCTGGAGTGGTCAGTAGGCTCTAAAACCCCTTGAGCAATAAGTTTATCTAATTGTGCATCAATTTTTCCTTTAAAGCAAATGGAACCCTCCTGGGCTTTAAGCAATTGGGGGCACCTTGGGGTCTAGGCTGAAAGCAATAGGGGTCCCCATATACTTGCCCAGTCCTTCGCTGAAGACCTCTGGAAACTCAGACTTCAGGACTCCTCCCATTCAGAGCTGCTCACGTGATTGATGCCAGTCACCTCGATGCCTAGTGGCTTGAACCACTCAAGTCCCAGCAAGCTTGAGCGATCCTTGTCCACGATGGTCAGAGGCAAGCGTTTGGTGTGGCCTTTAAACTGCACGTTGAAATCTCTTGCTCCAACTACTGGAATCTTGTTCCCTTGGTAGTCTTTGAGTCAGTGCTTGCTTCTGGAAATGTTTCTTCTGAATGTTGGGAAGGAGTCTGTGGATAGTGTCCCATGACACCATAGATAAATAAGAGCCTGAGTCCACTTCCATTTGGCAAGGCCTTCCTTCAATAAACACCTTCACGTGTACCTTTCTGCTCAAGGGTGAAGAATGACCAATAGTGATTGTTTGGTGAGTTTCATTCTTGCCATTTGCTTCTGAATTTAGCCCCATCTTTTCAAGAAGTTTTGGGCTTAAAGTCTTTGTCAGAAATTTTTTCCTACTAGGTGGAGTTCTGGATGATTTGCAGACTCTGGCTAGGTGACCCGTTCTCTAGCGTGAGGCAGATGGAGTCAAAGAACTTGCATTCAGTGCGGGGGTGCCCCCCCAGCCTCTGCAATAGAATCCTTGCCTATTTCTCCAAGTCTTTTCTCTTCTTCTCCATTCTGAGTCTAAAAATCCCTCCTCTGCCTCACTGCAATCTGAATCAGAGTCTATTTGTTCGCAATGGGCTGTTGTGGATTTTTCCCCATCAGAATGGCTTGAGGCCTGCAACTTGAGGCCTTGTTAATCTTTTCATGGCCGCTGCTGAGGACTTGGTGGCTTCGCTGAAACAGCTTCTTCAATGGCCTCTTTAAGCGTGATCTTAGGTTTCATTAACAGTTTGCTTTGTAAGACCTTTGAGGCCTAAAACAAA
>CM019149.1:301780558-301805445 GCA_009733165.1 Naja naja
TTGTGACTATCCAGTCTCTTCTTGAAAACCTCCAGTGATGGAGTAACCACAACTTCTGAAGGCAAGCTGTTCCACTGGCTAATTGCACTGATCATTAGGCAATTTCTCCTCAGTTCTAGATTGCTTCTCTCCTTGATTAGTTTCCATCCATTGTTTCTTGTCCTGCCCTCTGGTGCTTTGGAGAATAATTTGACCTCCTCTTTTTTATGGCAGCCCCTCAAATATTGGACCACTGCTATCATATCACCCCTGGCTCTTCTTTTCACTAGACTAGACAAACCCAATTCCTGCCAAATATGCAGTTCAGCAGTTCAAATCTCACTGGCTCAAAGTTGACTCAGCCTTCCACCCTTCCAAGGTCAGTAAAATGAGGACCTAGATTGCTGCCGGCAATAGGCTGACTCTGTGAATTGCTTAGAGAGGTTGTAAAGCACTGTGAAGCGGTATATAACTCTAAGTGCTATAGCTAAATGTTTTAGTGTCCAGCCCCCTAGTCATCTTTGTTGCTCTTCTCTGCACTTTCCAGAGTCTCAATGTCTTTTTTTTAATGGGGTGATCAAAACTGGATGCACTATTCCAACAATGGGGTTACTAAGGCTTTGCAAAGCAAAAATGTTGTCAAACAGACAACAAATGGTCAAAATTGGGAGTGTCTTATCAAATTCTGTCCCTGTCAACAGTGGTGTCCCCAAAGGCAGCGTTCTAGGACCAACTCTCTTCATACTCTACATAAATGACCTCTGTGATCATATTAAGAGCAACTGCATTCTCTTCGCTGATGATGTAAAGCTATTCAACACCACAGATAATTCTGCTACCCTTCAAAAAGACCTCGACTATGTATCAGAATGGTCAAACAAATGGCAACTTCAAATCTCAACAAATAAATGCTCTGTCTTACATATTGGCAAAATAAATCAGAAAATAAAATACCAGCTGAATAGTCAAGACCTTGTTGATGATCCAAACTCCGTCAAGGACCTTGGAGTACTCATCTCTAATGATCTAAGTGCTAGAGCCCACTGTAACTACATAGCCAAAAAGGCATTAAGAGTTGTTAACCTAATCCTACATAGCTTTTTCTCTGGTAATATCACACTACTAACTAGAGCATACAAAACATTTGCTAGACCAATACTCGAATACAGCTCATCAGTCTAGAACCCACATCATGTATCTGATGTTAACACAGTTGAGAAAGTCCAGAAATATTTCACAAGAAGAGTTCTACACTCCTCTAATCGTTGCAGAATACCTTATGCCACCAGACTTGAAATTCTAGACCTAGAAAACCTAGAACTATGCCGTCTTTGGTCTGATCTAAGTATAGTATATAAAATCATACATTGCAATATCCTACCTGTCAATGAATACTTCAGCTTCAACCATAACAATACAAGAGCACACAATAGATACAAACTCAAGGTTAACCGCACCAATCTTGATTGCAGGAAATACGACTTCAGCAACAGAGTGGTCAATGTCTGGAATACTCTACTTGACTCTGTGGTTTCTTCCCCAAACCCCAAAAACTTTAACCTTAGACTGTCTACTATTGACCTCACCCCTTTCCTAAGAGGTCTGTAGGGGCGCATAAGCACCAACATACCTACCTTCCCTGTCCTATTGTTTCTTTTTATTTTTCTTATATGTATCCATTTCATGTATTCATAACTATGTTTACCCTTATACTTATTATCATGTAAGCAATTGACAAATCAAATCAAATCAAATAAATAAATAAATAAATAAATAGTAGTACTTCATGTGCTCTTGATTCAGTATATGTGCCATTGCTGTATGTTTTCGCCTCCAGCCCCTTAATCATCTTCTCTGTTTTTCTCTGCATTCTTTCCAGAGTCTCAACATCTTTTTTATCATATGGTGACCAAAACTGGATGCAGTCTTCTAAATGTAGTTTTATCAAATTTTTATAAAGCGCTGCTAATATTTCTCACGATCGTAATTCTATCCTCTGTTAATGCAACCCAGGATTGCACTAGCAGAGGGATAGCATCGCATTTTGCAATAGGTAGGCAGCTGAAAATATCTTTGCATCCCTCTTCCAATAATCCATAAAGATGGAAAAGGCATGGGCATCAGCACAACGTTATAGATCATAAATAAATTTGACAATGAGTTAAATCCTTTAGCTGGGGAGGGGGACAAATTGACCTCAATCACTGGCCTGCTTGATTGATGCTGAGATTTGCACACCCTGCACTAGACCCTGAAGTGCTGGGGGATACAATAAGCTGATCAAAATGTCTTAGATACCTGAGCCCTCTAGCCATTGTTCCTAAAACATTTTGAGGATAATATTGCCTTAAACATCCTCATCAATCCTGTCCTTGACAAGCGGAAGCTTTGAGGAATAAAATGTGGGGATAGAAATGTCACATCCGAGCCCAGTCAGCAGACATGTCTGTGTTTATGTTAAATTGAAGTTTGATTTACTGATTTTAATGCCAAAACTGTATCAACTGTGTTAAGCCGGGGATAGTCAGTCAGTTCATCAAGACCAGAATAGACGGGATCCCCATTTTCTCATTTGTGGATCAAGGGTTAGAGTAGACTGTCATCCTTTTGGGTGCAGTAACTTCCTTGATTAATAATCCTTCGGCTTTTTAAAAAAATACAGGAAAGAAAAGAAAGAAAAGTGTACAGGTTTTTTGGAAAACGGTCAGTAGGGATTTATTCTCTCAACAGCAAGGAAGGAGGCTGTTTAATGGATACTGTCATGCCCCTGTCGGAGTCTGAATCTGAGGAGGAAGATGAGCAGCTGACAGGGAATAGGACTGTGGCTCTGTTGGCTGTGGAGGAAACTGGGGAAGGGCGAAGTCTGGCTGGGCAGAGCAGAGAAGAGGTAGAACAAGGGAGAGGGAGTTCAGAGGAAGACCCAGGCCTACTCCCTCTTCATCCTAGGGAGGAACGGAGAATAGAGCAATGTGGGTTGCATGACTTACAGGGGAGGAAAGGACCCTGATTCCCTTCATTAGCTACAGCTGGGAAGAGAGTTTAAAAGAAATGCATGCTGATGGCAGAAGGTGCTGGGAACAAACATGAGTTTATCTTGTGTTGGCTTTGCTTATCTGAGTTCCTGGTGTCTTCCCAACCGTGTTGAGTTATTGCCATGCCTTCACATCTGGAATTCTTGCTCCTGCCCTGTCGGACTAATTACCTCATTTTGCCTTAACTGGACTTATAGTTACAGTTTTTGTTGACCACATTTTGGACTTGATTCTCTGAAGCCAAAGGCTGTTCCTGGGAGAGTTTTTCTCCAGCCAGAAGGTAACCAGGACTCTGGGGGCAAAGTTGGAGCTAATAAAGGGACTCTTATTGATTATCTGACTGTATTGCCTTTGTGCCATGCCCCGGGTCATCACAGCTAGTAAGCACATCAGGTGTATAAGTATGGATGATGATGAGATGATGATGATGCAACAAAAATGATTAGAGGACTGGAGACTAAAACATGAAGACTGGTTACAGCAGGGTGTCAAACTAGATTTCTTTGAGGGCCAGATCAGCATTGTACTTCTCTCTGGACTGGCAGGAGGAGGGGAAAGGAGACAGGATGGATGCAGTGGCGGGATTCAGCCAGTTCCCACCACTTCAGGAGAACCGGTTGTTAACTTTCTGAGCTGGTGAACTGATTGTTGGAAGAAATAATTAGGGCAGAGAATTGGTTGTTAAATTATTTGAATCCCATCATGGAGGCCCCCTACAGCACTTTGTCAGCCAATACAGGGTGCCAAAATGGGGCATGGGGGGCATTTTTGGCTGGCAGAGTGTGCAGGAGGCCATCCAGGCTGAAAATGGAACACGGGGGGAAGGGATGTGCACCCCTTGTGCCTCATTTTGGCTGCCAGAGGTGCCATGGCTATTTGCTACTTCTAAGCTGGTACCGTGGGCCATATTTAAGCACCCTGTGGGCCAGATTTGACCCGCGGGCCTTGAGTTTGACATCCCTGGCTTACAAAAATTGGATAGGTTTAGTCTAATGAAAAGAAGGACCAGAGGTGATACGGATAGCAGTGTTCCAATATCTCAGAGTCTGCCACAAAGAAGAGGGAGTCAAGCTATTCTCCAAAGCACCAGAAGGCAAGACAAGAAACAATGGATGGAAACTAACCAAGGAGAGAAGCAACCTGGAATTAAGGAGAAACTTCCTAATGGTTAGAGCAATCAACCAAGGGAACAGCTTACCTTCAGAAGTAGTGGGCGCTATATCACTGGAGGCTTTTAAGAAAAGACTAGACACCTCTTATCAGAAATGACATAAGGTCTGGAGCAGGGGTTGGATTAGCTGACCTACAAAAGGTCCCTTCCAACTCTGTTATTCTGTGACATAGAATCATAGAAACATACTGCTGGAAAGGACCTTGGAGGTCTTCTAGTCCAACCCCCTGCTTAGGCAGGAAACCCTACACCTCACTTCAAACAAATGGTTATCCAATTGCATTTTAAAAACTTCCAGTGTTTGAGCATTTACAACTTCTGGAGGCAAGTTGTTCCACTGATTAATTGTTCTCACCGTCAGGAAATGTTGCCTTAGTTCCAGGTTGCTTCTCTTGTTGATTAGTTTCCACCCATTGCATCTTGTCCTGCCTTCAGGGACTCTGGAGAATGGCTTGACTCCTTCTTCTTTGTGGCAGCCCCTGAGATATTGGTACACTGCTATTATGTCTCCCTTGGTCCTTCTCTTCATTAGACTAGACATATGCAGTATATATGCACAGGCACATATATGCTTGCCCACAGACATGCGGACACCTATCAAAGGCAACAGAAAGGCATCAATTGATTGGATGAGCCAAGGGTTGGATGTGCAGTGGTTAGAGTGCAGTATTGCAAGCTACTTCTACTGATTGCTGCCAGCAGTTTGGCAGTTCAAATCTCACCAGGTTCAAGGTTGACTCAGCCTTCCATCCTTCCGAGGTGGGTAAAATGAGGATCCAGATTGTTGGTGGCAATAGGCTGACTCTGTAGACAACTGTAAAATCACTGTGAAGTGGTATATAAATCTAAGTGCTATTGCTATTGTGTGTTTGCTCTCACAGTGATGCAGCAAAACAAAAATACCAACTGAGTAGAGGGTACTTTTTATCCCCACTCTACTTCTGGTCATTTCCACCCTCCTCAATTTCTTTTGGTGTGTGGCAGCTGACCTTAGCACAGCTTTATCTGTCTTTAAAGATGGCAGGCCATCCATCATCCCCTCTGAACATTGTCAGCATTCCATTTAATCTCACTTGTAATTTTCGGAGCAGAACTCGGCAAAAGCCACCGTCGGAATTTTAATGTCATTTCATTTTTATGAGATGCAGAGATGCCGCCAATAAATATTTCCCCACTTACCGAGAAAGAGAAGCACCTGAGGGCACCTGAAAGGAGTTGTCATCAGATCAGGTTTTTTTTTTAAATCCAGACTCTTTGCTTTGAGCTGTTGATAGTGTTCAAGAATGACGTTAGCTCAGGTTGATCAGGATTCTGATAACTCTGACAGTTGGTTAAAAGGTTTTATGCTGTGAGATGGTAGAATTAAAGTTTAGGTCTTGGGGCTGTGGGAAGTTTCATAAGAAACCACAAAACAGTGGGATAAACTTTTTATTCATTTATTTATTTGATTAGTCAATTGCTTACAAGATAATAGGTATAAGTATAAACATAGTTATAAATACATGGATACATATAAGAAAAATAAAAAGAAACAATAGGACAGGGACCGTAGGCACTTTGGCGCGCTTATGCATGCCCCCTACAGACCTCTTAGGAAAGAGGTGAGGTCAATAGTAGACAGTCAGGGTCACCAAACTTTCGGGCCTCAGGGACCACTAAATTCATAATTTAAAAACCCGTGGACCACGGAAATCATCTGCTTAATGACTGGTTGGGTGGGTGTGGCTAGGTGGTCATGTGACTAGATGGGTGTGGTCAACTCGATGTCATTCAAGGGGTGCCTTGCCAGCCTCTACTCACC
The DNA here is from genome assembly GCA_009733165.1 of Naja naja. Lineage (NCBI taxonomy): Eukaryota > Metazoa > Chordata > Lepidosauria > Squamata > Elapidae > Naja > Naja naja. Next base: position 301,786,542 of record CM019149.1, read on the forward strand.
CCTCTCCTCCCCTCCAAGCAACTCCTTGCCTGCCCATCCAGGCTCCTTACATCCCCAACAGGAAGCAGTTGTTGGAGCTAAGCAGCCCCCACAAGAAAAAGTTGGCAAAAGAGCTGGCTCAGTTCAAATTGGATCTGACCAAAAAGGAGGGTCAGCAGAAGCACCTCACTGAGGACTATGAGCAGAGGCTTTCCAAGCAGAAGGAAGACCTGCAGGAGTGTAAGACCAGGTACCGGCTCCTGGAGGCTCAGTGGGCTAAGATGGTCAGCCAATTTCAGGCCATGATGCAATCTCACTGGAATGATGCCCTTGGGCTCTTTGCCACAGACCACAAGTTATTTGACCACTGATCCAAACCACAAGAGGCATGCATGACTATCCTTATAACTTCTATACAGGTAGTCCTTGACATACGATGACAATTGAGCCCAATGTTTCTGTTCTTAAGTGAGACATTTGTTAAGCAAGTTTTGCCCCATTTTATGAACTTTCTTGCTACACTTGTTAAGTGAATCACCTCAGTGGATAAGTAAGTAACTTGGTTGTTACATGAATCTGATTGACTTAGCTTGTCAGAAGGTCACAAAAGGGGATCATGTGACCCTGGGATGCAACAATTGTCATAAGTCTGAACCAGTTGCTAAGCATCTGAATTTTGATCACCTGATCATAGGGAGGCTGCAAAGGTCCTAACTGTGAAAAATGGTCATAAGTCACATTTTCAGTACTGAGGTTTGCAGATGATACAACAGTGATTGATCTCATTCAAGACAACGACGAATCCGCATACAGACAGGAGGTTGTACAACTTGCCTCGTGGTGTAACCGGAACAATCTGGAACTGAACACACTCAAAACCATAGAAATGGTGATAGACTTTAGAAGAAACCATCCCAAACTACCACCTCTTACAATACTAGACAACACAGTATCAACAGTAGAGACCTTCAAATTTCTACCATATCTCAAGACCTAAAATGGACACTTAACATCAAAAATGCCATCAAAAAAGCACAACAAAGAATTTTCTTTCTGCGCCAACTCAGTAAGCTCAAACAGCCCAAGGAGCTGCTGATCCAGTTCTACAGAGGAATTACTGAGTTTGTCATCTGCACCTCTATAACTGTCTGGTTTGGTTCTGCAACCCAACAAGACAGACACAGACTTCAGAGAGTAATTAGGATTGCAGAAAAAACAATTACTACAAACCTGCCTTCCATTGAGGACCTGAATACTGCTCGAGTCAAAAAGAGGGCTGTGAAAATATTTACAGACCCCTCACATCCCAGACATAAACTGTATCAACTCCTTCCCTCAAGACAATGCTATAAAGTAATGCACACCAGAACAACTAGACACAAGGACAGTTTTTCCCCGAATGCCATCACTCTGCTAAACAAATAATTCCCTCAGCACTGTCAAACTATTTACTAAGTCTGCATTACTATTACTATTAACCTTCTCATCACTCCTATCACTCATCCCCTCCCACTTGTGACTGTACGACTGTAACTTTGTCGCTTGTATCCTTATGATTTATATTGACTGTCTCCTAGTATGATTCAATTGCTTATTTGTACCCTATGACTATATTAAGTGTTGTACCTTATGATTCTTGACTCTTGACAAATGAATCTTTTCTTTTTATGTACACTGAGAACATGGTTGTTCCAACTCACTGACCTGGACTGAGGGGTGTGTGTGTGGGAGTTTTAATGACTGTTTGTAGTGTTTTAGACTGTAATTGGGTTTCTTAATTGATTTAATCTCTTTTTAACTGTATATCTGTATTGTTTTTATTGTACGCTGCCCCGAGTCCTCAGGGAGATGGGGCGGCTTAGAAATCCAATGAATAAATAATAAATAAATAAATAAATGTGCACTAAAACAAATTCCTTGCGTGTCTAATCACATTTGGCAAATAAAGAATTCATTCATTCAAACATATTTCAACTTTTTGCACCATTTTTCAAGGCACAGAGACATTGGCAGGACAAATATCTATACAGGTAGTTGTCCAGGGAAAGAAGAAAGCCATTTCAGAAAACTTTCTTCTTGATGTCTCTCCTTGAGGTGGAATGGAAGGGTCAGAAGCATCATGTCCATGTTCAGAAAATTAGAAATGAGTAAGCTGAGTAATGAAAGTCAAATATAATTGTAGGGATACAATGGAGATCTGATATGATGACTTTCATGACAGGAATAATTGAGCACATCTGAGATAGCATTTCTTCCAAAGCAACAAAAGAAATCAGGATAAATATTACCCCACGTCAGGAAAAATTAGCAGGGAGAGGAGCTCAAATTGACAGAAAATTCCAAAGGAAGAGATAGTAAAAGCACTATAACAAACATGTCCAATGAGGGGGAAAATAAGGTAGAAGAATGCTATCTGGCTATAGGAAAAGCTCAGTGAAAATCTGAAAAAGATAACAAAAGAATCCATATGAAAAATGGAAAGAGAATAAAGTCACCAAGGAAGAATTGTACTGATTGATTGCTTAAAGTCGCATCTGTCCATCTACCCTAGAGGTGACTCTAGTCTAGGCAGTTCACAACCAATAAAAAGCAACTAGATAAAACATCCAAACAATAAATATTAGCACTAAGATGGGAAGGAAGGGAACAAGAAGAGATGAGGTGTGGTCTAATCTCAGATCAGTTGGCAAAGGTCTTTGGGACTTTCTAAAGGCCAAAAGGATAGGGATGGATTTCACCACTAAATGAAATGTGGTAAGTCAAGGACTACCTGTAGCCAGTTTGGCCTAGTGGTTCAGGTACCAGGCTAGAAAACAAGTTCAAGTCCCACCTTGGCTATGAAAGCCAGGTGGGTGACCTTGGGCCAGTCACTCTCTCTTGTCCCAATTCACCTCATGAGGGGTTGTTGTTTTGGGAAAAATAGAAGGAGAAAGGCATGTTGGATATATTCACTGCCTTGAGTTATTAAAAGCAGGATACAAATAAATTAATAATTTGAATAACCCATTTTAAAAAAAAGACCAGTCTTTCTTTTCTGGATTCTACTCCTCTCATTCCAAATTTACTGCAATTAAATTTGGAATAAGTTTAATCGACCAATTTCAGAATTATCCTGCTTATAGGGAGAGACAGACAAGCAGAATCCCAAACCCCACCCACCCTCACACAATTTATTTATTTAGTTAGTTTAGTTTGTCAAGCATGCATGAGAAAACAAGTATAAGTATGAACCAGAGGTCTCCAAACCTGGCAACTTTAAGACTTGTGGACTTGAACTCCCAGAACTGAAGCTGGCTGGAGAGTTCTGGGAGTTGAAGTCCACAAGTCTTAAAGTTGCCAAGTTTGAGGAGCCCTGGTATGAACATAACATATAAACATATAAGTATAAATGGGTATAAGTATATACATAATTGTTCTGACCCAAGCCTTGTTCCAATTAAACAGACACAAACTGTGTATGAAAGCAAACTTTTTAAAATGTGACGCTGGGAATTCAGTGCATTCCCAGCCAAGAGACATTTAAACCTAATTGTGCGATATCAAAAGCAAGCCCTTTCAAGGTTGCAAAAGGCTGCCAAGAACAGAAGACTAATTACTGATTAAATATCCACCTACAGAAGTTTCAAAAACAAACTGGAGTAAGCAGGGCTTCAACGAGGATTTTGAGTCTAAAGAACTTCTTTGCTTCCTGCAAAGAACACATCCCCGAGGGCTGGTTTTTATCCCTTATGGGAGGGGTCATCATCTTCCAGCCTTACTCCTGAGTTGCCCTTGCTGCTTCAGCTGCTCTTTCCTTTGAGCAGCCCTGCACATATGTGCACTGGGCACAGACTCCGTGGGGTGCTCTGCATCACTGCTGCCAGACTCCATAAGCTCCAAAGGCAACACCCCACTCTCTGATAGTCCTGGCCCCATCCCTGCATCACATGCAGGCCCTTCGTTCAAGTCCTCACTATCAGAGACCTCTGCTGTCCACACCTGCTGCCGGTGTACCACAACACATAATAAATGAGTACAAATAAATGGGAACATTTGGACAGGGATGGTAGGCACGCTGGTCCGCTTATGCACGCCCCCTTACAGATCTCTTAAGAATGGAGTGAGGTCCATGGTAGACAGTTTAAGGTTAAAGTTTTGGGGGCTTAAGGATGTAACAACAGAGTCAGGTAGTGAGTTCCAGGCACTGACCACTCTGTTGCTGAAGTCGTATTTTCTGCAATCAAGTTTGGAGCAATTTACTTTGAGTTTGTATCTATTGTTTGTCTGTGTGTTATTGTGGTTGAAGCTGAAGTAGTCATTGACAGGTAAGACATTGCAGCAGACAATTTTGGGTACTAAGCTTACATCAGACCGTAGGTGACCATAGTTCTAGGTTGTCCAGGTCCAAAATTTCAAACCTGGTAGCATAAGGTATTCTATTGCGAGTGGAGGAGTGGAGTACTCTTCTTGTGAAATACCTCTGGACTCGCTCAATTGTATTAATGTCCATTATACAGTGTGGATTCCAGGCAGATGAGCTGTATTTGAGAATTGGTCTGGCAAAGGTTTTGTATGCCCTGGTTTGTAGTTCAATGTTACTGGAGAAGAAGCTTCACAAAATTAGGTTAACAACTGTTAATGACTTTTTGGCAATGCTGTTACAGTGAGCTCTGGGGCTTAGATCTTTTGAAATGAGTACTCCTAGGTCCTTGACAGTCTACGAGGTCGTATCCACCCAGTTTGTATTTAGTGTTCTGATTTTTGTTGCCAATGTGTAAGGCAGAGCATTTGTTGGTTGAGATTTGAAATTGCCAATTGTTTGACCATTCTGACACATAGTCAAGGTTGCTTTGTAGGGTAGCACTATTGTCAGTGGTGTTAAATAGTTTTACGTCATCAGCAAAGAAGATGCAGTTGCTTTTAATCTGATCGCAAAGGTCATTTATGTAAATTAGAAAGAGAGTGGGTGTTCTGACCAGGCTTTGTCAAATGTAATTAAACACAAACTTGTTTTAAAAGCAAAACCTATTTTATTGCAATGCTAGGAATTACTTTCATTCCCAGCTAGAACAAATTATAAACAATTCCCCAAGATAAGCACATGCCTTTCAGTGCCATAAAAACAGAAGTCTCCGATTATAACAGAAACCAATCAAAATACCAGAAAAAACCAACCAGAGCTTCAAAGAGGACTCAGAATCTATCGAACTACTTTGCTTCCTGCAAAGCTTCCATCATTGAGGTCTGACTTTTATCCCTTATGGGAGGGGCAATCACCTCCCAGTCTTACTCCCAAGTCACCCCTTCTGTTTCAGCTACTCTCACCTTCTAGCAGCTCTGTGCACATGCGCACTGGGAACAGGCTCCCCTTGTTCCTCTGCCTTGCTGCTGCCAGACTCCAGAGGCTCCGGAGTCAGCACCCCACTCCCAGATGGTCCTGGTCTCATCCCTGCATTGGATGCAGGACCCTCATCCGAGTCCTCTCCATACTCCCTGACTGGTCCCCTTTCTTCCTCACTGTCCAACTCCACTGCTGTCTGCACCGGCTGCCAGTGAACCAGAACAGTGGGCCTTAGAATGCTGCCTTGGGGGACACCGCTGCTAACTGGTGCTGGGTTTAATAGAGAACTCCTTATTTCGACTACTTGTTGCCTGTTTGACAGGAATGCAGCTATCCATTTGTGCAGTGATCCAGAAATGCCATAAGAGCATAATTTTAACAGTAGTTTGTCATGTACCATTGAATCAAAGGCTTTGCAGAAGTCTATGTAAATTGCGTCTATTGTTTTACAATAAACTGTATTACAATATACAATAGATGACAATGTGAGGTTCTTCTGGATTGTACAGAATAAAAATGTAGAGGAATGTATTTGGTAGCATTTAGAAATGGTCACAGAGAACTGGAGCATTTTCTGCGGTGTACAAGGATTGACAAGCTATCTCTGTAAGGCTGCCATCTTCTCTGGCAGCCGCTGTTAAAAACACATCCTGTAATTGTGTTACAGGTCTCTAAAGTATTCTCGACTTCTGGGAAACTTCAACAGCCTTAGACTTCTACATGACATCTTCCATTAAAAAATAGTGAGGGAAACCTGCAGGAAGAAGTCTCAGCCAGCCTTCAGTCAAAGAGAAACTGAAAAACGAGAATGCTGTAAAGATCTTTTTTTTTTTAATTACATTTATATGCCGCCCTTCTCCGAAGACTCAGGGTGGCTTATAATTTTTGGAGCACAACCCAAGCTCAGCAATAGCCTTCATTCCATTGTATATGCCTGCTTATTACTAAGCGGCATTTTTACAAGGTCAGCTAATTGCCCCCAACAATCTTGGGTCCTCAATTTACCTACCCCGAGAGGATGGAAGGCTGAGTCAACCTTGAGCCTGGTGGGATTCGAGCCTACAGTAATTGTAGACAGCTGGATCTTAAGAGCAGGCATTTAACAGCCTGAGCCACCAAAGCTCTTTCAAATTCTTCTACAAAGGAAAGAAAAAAGTAGAAAAATAATACTTCTTGGCAGAACTTTACTCACAATTAACATCATTTGGAAATTTCTTAGAACAGCATCCCCAAATCTTTCTGTTTCAGCAGACTGGTGGAGATGTGGTGGTGGGAGGTGGAGGGGGGAAGATTTTGTGTGCGTGTGACACTTTTACAAGTACATGCACACATAGTCTTTGCACAGGTTCACCTGTTACACCAGTTGCGACCCTTCCTGGACCGTGGGGCTCTTCACATGGTTGCTCATGCCCTTATCACCTCTCGATTGGACTACTGCAATGCGCTCTACATGGGGCTGCCCTTGAAGAGCACTCGGAGACTTCAGCTGGTGCAAAATGTGGCCGCGCGAGTGATTATAGGTACACCTAGATGTGCCCATATAACATCTATCCTCTGCGAGCTGCACTGGTTACCAGTGGTATTCCAGGTGCAATTCAAGGTGCTAGTGACAACTTTTAAAGCCCTTCATGGCTTAGGAGCGGGATACCTGTGAGACCGCCTTCTGTGACTTTATGCCTCCCAGCACCCAGTTAGATCTCACAGGGAGGGCTTGCTCCGGATACCATCGGCCAGGCAATGTCGGCTGGTAGGTCCACAGGCTAGGGCCTTCTCTGTAGTGGCCGCCCTCTGGAATATGTTCCCCAGAGATTAGAACCATTCCCAAATCTACTTGCCTTCCACAAAGCCGTTAAGACCTGGCTTTGTCGGAGGACATGGTATTGATATCTTGAGATTTTGCTTTCCCCCCGTGTATGTTTTGGATTGGTATGAATGAGTTTCTTGTTTTTATATTGTATAGAAATTGTTTTTATCCTTTTGTACGCCGCCTCGAGTTCCCCTTTGGGGGAAGTGAGGCAGGATATAAATCTAATAAATAAAATAATAATAATAAAAATAGTCGGCCACCACTTCCATGCCCAGTTCAAATGGGCTACCACCCGGCACCAAGTTATCTTCAAGTCATCTCCTGGCATTAGAGGTTCTCAGAAACAGGAAATATCTTTTAAAGTATCTCAGATGTTCCTCAGAATTTCAACATACTACTTTCACCTTTCTTTGATCTTTGAATCAGTCATCATCTGTCCACTGAGGCCTTTAGCATACCAATTTGAGATTCAAGCCTCCTTTTTTGAAAGACTTGTTTTTCCATGCCTGTTTACAATCATTGATGTCTTCATGTTATTGCTGTTGTTGTAATGCTGTTTCACGATTCTTCTAACAGCTTCAGAAAAATAAAGAATTGATGGACCTGAGATTCTGGACTTTTGTCTTGGAGGACCAATTCCGAAAAGCTGCATCTTTTATGATTTCATTTTCAAGATTTCTTTTATGCAACTGTAACCATGAGCAAGTTGTACAGTAAGGAAAGAACAACACTGAAATACAAAATTGAAATGAACCTGGAGGCTGATTGGGTGAACTGGTCAAGTTCTTCTCTCACAAACAGAAGTTTGTTTGTTTTTTTAAATTCACATTTATATGCCGCCCTTTTCCGGAGACTCAGGGCGGTTTACAATCTTTAGAGCACAATCTAATGTGCTCAGCAATAGCCTTCATTCTATTGTATGTGCCTGCTTATTACTAGGGCTTTTGGCCACCCCCAAGCGGCATTTTTACGAAGTCAGCTTATTGCCCCCAACAATCTTGGGTCCTCAATTTACCTACCCCGGGAGGATGGAAGGCTGAGTCAACCTTGAGCCTGGTGGGATTCGAGTCTGCACTAGTTGCAGGCAGCTGGAGCTAAGTGCTAGGTGTTTAACAGCCTGCACTACCAAGGCCCTATAGTTGAAATATATCCTAAAATCCAAGGGTGGGATTCAAATTTTTTAACAACTGCTTCTGTGGGTGTGGCTAGATAGGCACAACTAGGTGGGCATGGACATGTGACTGGGTGGGTGTGGGTTCTTTTTTTGCAGCACCCCCCTGTTTTTTTGGCCTCCTGGGCCTTAGGAAAGCCTCCTGGGGGAGCATTTTTGCTCCCAGATGGCTTCCCCGAGGCCCAGAAAGGCAAAAAATGAAGTGTGTGGAGGCCCATGCAGCACCAGGGGCACAATTTGCCAGTTCTCCAAACTGCGCAGAATTGTAACAACCAGTTCTATAGAACCGGTCCGAACCAGTATAATCCCACCCCTGCCTAAATCCCTGTGAAGAAGAATATCAAATACAGGTTAAAAATATTCAAGATGTAGTGTTGGATGACAGTAAGTTTAAGGATCATCTATTATCAACAGTTGCCTATTTATTTTTTGGATGAATAGGACATAATGTCAGGGTTCCAAGAAGCGGGCCCTAGAAGATATCAGGTTTGGAAAAATGATGTTTTATGGGTTTTTCTTACAGATAAAGGATGAGATATGGATGAAAAGATATCTGTTTACCTCTATCCAGGATGAAGAATTACTAATTTGTTTATACTTGTGAAAGTTGGAAATCCCTTCTTTATAATTTCCTTTCTTTCTTTATATTCTCTTTTTCCTTTCTTTTTTGACCTGCTCTTTTATTTTTTATTTTTTTTTCTATTCTTTGTATTTCTCTAAGTTTAGTTTCTATTAGTTTTTACTATTGTAATCAATTTTTTTAAAAAAATTGAGAAATGGAACATATGGCTCAAGGTTGACTCAGCCTTCCATCCTCTCGGGGTAGGTAAACTGAGGACCCAAGATTGTTGGGGGCAATTAGCTGACCTTGTAAAAATGCCGCTTAGTAATAAGCAGGCATATACAATGGAATGAAGGCTATTGCTGAGCACATTGGGTTGTATCCCAAAAATTGTAAGCCGCCCTGAATCTCCGGAGAAGGGCGGGATATAAATATGAATTAAAAATAAAAAATAAATTCACCACACCAATACAACAGCATCACACCTTGGAGGTCTTACAGTCCTAATCCCTTCTCAAGGCAGGAGCCTTATACATCCCAGCCAAATGGGTGTCCAGTTTATTTTTAAAAACCTCCAGTGATGGAGCATCCATAATTCCAGGAGACAAGCCATTCTATTGATGAATTGTTCTCACTGTCAGAACATTTCTCCTTACTTCTAGGTTGGGTCTCTCTGTGACAAGCTTCCACCCATTACATTTTGTCCTGCCCTCTGGTACCCTAGAGAAAAATGTCAATCCCTCTTCTTTGTGACAGCCTCCCAAACAGTAGAAGACATTACATGTCCTCCTGAGCCTTCTCTTTGATAGACAAGACATACCTAGATACCTCAGCCATTCGTCATACAATTAAACCTCCAAACCATTTATCATCTTTGTTTGCTCTTCTCTGTACATTTTCTAGGGTCTCGATCTCTTTCTCGTTCTGTGATAATCAGGACTGAAGAGTGTATTCAAGATCAAGACCAGCATCTTGTAGGATTACATCTGAATTCAAGAATGTTTCGAGTGGTGGTGGGATTCAAAATTTGTTAGTACTGGTTCTGTGGGTGTGGCTTGGTGGGCGTGGCATGGCTTGGTGGTGAGGCAGGGGAAGGATACTCAAAATCTCCATTCCCACCCCACTCCTGGAGGAAGGTTACTACAAAATCCCATTCCCTCCCCACCCCACTAACCTGCTTTCCAGCTCCATTCTCTCATGCAGGGCAACAAAAGAAGACCCAGCTGATCAGCTGGGACTTGGGAGGCAGTGAATAGATGGGAGCAGGGCCAGTCAGAGGTGATGTTCTGAACTACTCAAAATTTCCGCTACCGGTTCTCCAGTACTGGTCAGAACCTGCTGAATACCACCTCTGGTTTCAGCTGAAATATGCCTGTTCTGCCTTGATCCACATCAAATTTGTTTTTAAATATACAGAATATGAAAAGGTTCATTCTCCTACAACCTAAACACTTTTTCTTGTTCATATGTTATTTGTTAGATGCATGCCCTGACATTTCTCCAGTAATTTACAGTAACTTACATGAAGCTTTTTGCTATATAGTTCAAATTCCAGTTATGAAATAGTCACTCTGTAAAATCATCATCAAGATCAATATTTCTCTTTGTTTACTTTGTCATTTCTTGACCTGCAAGCAGTTGGACAGTTTGAAAGATGCATTGTGGCCTTTTTCACTTGAGAAGAAAGAACCTTGATCAAGGTGTGCCTCTAAAAATCACCCAGGATTGTGCTCTTAAATTGAAACAGAAACTTGTGAAAAATAAGACATAGAATAACAGAGTTGGAAAAGACCTTGTAAGTTTTCTAGTCTAACACCCTGCTCAAGCAAGAGACTTTATATCATTCTGGACAATTTGTTGTCCAATCTCTTTGTCAGCATTCCAACTAACCAACTCCAAACCAATAAACTCCAAGGAAAACAATTCCTCAAAGGTCCATTTTTATGAGTTGTCATATTGGCACATCTGGGAAAACCTGAATCTGAGAGTTCCAGGTTTTCTCTTCCAAAACAAATTCAAAGATCCATCCCTGCACCCATCTGTCCATCACATGTCCCAACCAAATCTTCATCTCAACTGGAGACATTCATCTAGACACTCCTCTCCAGGTGTAGGGCAACCTGTCCTTGATGTCAACTCATAAAATATTTCTATGGTCTTTTTAGAGTTGCCAACAGAAAAGGAGGGGGGGGGAAGAGGTTTGAAAGAGCAGTGCAGCAGCTTGGAAATCTAAAGTGCATTCCATACATAGTTTTTCAGAGATTGTAACTAGGTGACTGAAGTTTCTGCTGTGCAAAAATCTAACTGGAGAGCATGATTGATGACTCTTGGCTATGGATATGTCTCATTGGAGAATATGAATTATGATACACCCAGGGGGTGGGGGGAAACCAGGGTCAAGGGTGACAATGAATTATGTGTCTCAGAGTCGGCTACACCCAGGCAGTGCGGACATGTTAACTCCCAATAAATCCTTTTGAAGTTTTGGAAGTCTGGCTCGAGACTCATGATTTCATTGGGGTAACTGCAGAAATCCTGACACTTGACTCTCTGAAAAAGAATGTTATTGTACATAGTCTTCTACCCCACTATGAAATTCCCAAATTCCCAGGCACTAAATATGGCTTCGGAGGCTGACACTCTTCTTGAAAACCTCTAGTAGTGGATCATCTACAACTTCCAGGGATAGGAACCACTGATTAATTGTTCTCACTGTCCGGAAATTTCTCCTTGGTTCCAAGTTGGATCTCTCTTTAATGATCTTCCATCCATTACTTCTTGTCCTGCCTTCAAGTGTTTTGGAGAATTGATTGACCCCTTCTTCTCTGTGACAGCTCAAGTACCAGAAGAATGCTGTCATTTCACCCCATATATGATCACCACATCATTTGAATAAGCTACTTGGTCTGGATAGCTGACTTAACCTTGAGTTTCCCCAATATAGTAATTGCAAAATGTTAGCCAAAGTGGGAAAAAAAAATCACTAAGCCAATTGGTTAAATGACTTAGTTAAGTGTGCTATGCAAACATAGTTGGTGTGAACTCAGGGTCAAACATCCTTGAATTCAGTGGACCTCAATCTAAAGGCAAGCAATTATTGAAAGACAGTGTCAAATTTCATTTAACAGCTATTGAACCTTACCAACATTACTCTGTGAATAATTGCACTCCTCCACATTACATCACAAAAAAGGACATTTCTCTTTATTTCCAATAAACCTGTTCTTGCGACAAACATTACCAATACGAACCCATCTGTTGTATATTTCTGCACTCAATTGTGCCCCATCTATTTATATAGAATCATTTATTCTATAAACGATCTAAAAGCAAAGAACATCATTTCCCCCTCTTTGTGAATTCTTATCATTGCAGATGCATTACAAAAAACGCAATGAGAAAAATCATTGATATCTGTTTGTGCTACATATTTCACCTGTAAAAAAAATGTTTGTAGTAAAACCTATCTCTGTGTATGTCATCTGTTATATATTTTTTTTCCATTTCTCTTTCTTTGTTTATGGGAACAATGGCCCACCAAGCTTGCTCTCATTCTCTCTCTCTCACACACACACCTTTTAATTCTGTAACTATTGTAGACTAGTTAGCATAAGCAGGTTTAAAATAGCACCCATTTAAATATCTATTTAAAGGGTTCGCTTTATTCGCATAGTCAAATATACGCATCGAGGTGTTTATTTTGCTTTGGCAAGAGCTGCATAAAAATAATGCTTTGTTTTGTGCTTGATGTCCATGTAAATTGAAAATGAATGACTTGGAATGACTAGCTCATAAAGTAACATATGGGAGAATTCCAGTGCTGGAAGATGATGCTATCAAATATTTGGAAAAATAGGGAAAAATATATTTTTTTCCTCCTCACCATCTGAAATCGGATTCCATGTTCTTTGCTATGATGCTGTACCTGTGAGTATTACATGCCTGGGCATGAAGCCTTGGAATATAGAACATAGAATAATAGTGTCGGAAGGGACCTTGGAGGTCTTCTAGTCCAGCCCCCTGCTTGAGCAGGAGAGCCTATACCCATGATGGTGAACTTACGGCATGCGTGGCAGAGGCGGCACTCAAAACCCTCTCTCTGGGCATGTGAGCCATTGCCCCGACTCAGCTTTGCTGTGCATGCGCACACCTCATGCTGGCCAACTGGTCTGGGTCTCTGCTGCGAATGAGTTTGGGGTGGACACACGAATGGGGGATGCATGCAGGGACATGCATGGATGCACGGGAGGATGTACAGGGGATGTGCATGTATTGCATTTTGGGCATGCATGCACATGCTCTTTGGGCACTCAGTGCCGAAACATTTAGCCATCACTGGCCTATACCATTTCAGACAAATGGCTGCCCAGTCTCTTTTGAAAGCCTCCAGTGATGGAGAACACACAACTTCTGTAGGTAAGCTGCTCCACTGGTTGATTGCTCTCCTCATTAGGAAATTTCTCCTTAGTTCTAGGTTGCTTCTCTCCTTGGTTACTTTCCAATCATTGTCTCAAAGGTGCTTTTTCAAGAGGCACCTGGACTTTCTGGTTTTCCTTGAAGACATTTTGCTTCTCATCCAAGAAGCTTCTTCAGCTCTGCTTCTTGAATGAGAAGAAAAACGTCTTCAAAGAAAAACCAGAAAGTCCAGGTGCCTGTCATGCCCCTGGTGGAGACTGACTCCGAGGAAGAGGAGGAACAGACAACAGGGAGTGGGAGTGTGGCTCCAGAGGTGGTGGAGGAGTCTGGGGAAGGGCAGAGGCCGGCTGAGCAATCAGAAGAGGATCCAGACCCATCCCCTATCCATCCCAGGGCACGCAGGGAGGAGAGGATCAGGGAAAAGTGTGGTCTACTCAGGAGGAGAGGGCCATGATCCTCCTCAGGGCTTACAGCTGGGAGCTATGTATATAAGTTTGTAACTGCATATGCAGAATTGCTGGAGTCAAAGTTAGTATTTCCTTTGAAAGAGGTTTACATTTGTTGGTGTTCTTCCCAAAGACTTTCCCGGTTATCTGCTTGGATGGTATGATTACTTATCTTGGTTTGATTCGAACTCTCACCAATATGGTTTGTTATTGTTTTCCTTTTGCCTCATTATTTATTTTTGGGACTTTAAACTGTGACTAATAAAACAGTGAAGTTGAAGGCATTGCGGACTTTAATTCACGTTTTGGGTTTTGGGTTATTTTGAGAGACTGGTCATCACAGTGCCTCTTGAAAAAGTAGCTGTGGGACCACCATGACCTGGATGACTGAGAATCTCCATAGACTTTCCAATCATTGTTTCTTGTCTTGCCTTCAGGTGCTTTGGAAAATAGTTTGACCCTCTCATTTTTGTAGGGACCCCCTCAAATATTGCAACTGCTATCATGTCACCCTTAATCCTTCTTTTCATTAGACTGGACATATCCGATAACCATACCTTGCATCCTGAAAACTCACCTTGAGAGATTTGAGAGAGTTTTGGCTTGAAAGACCAAAACAAGCTGCATGCAACATTTGGTTCAAAGCACCTCCCACCGCTTATGCACAGGAAATTCAAAGCTTAAAATAACTCAGAATTAATGGCAGAAATCCAGAAAGATGAAATCCAGATGCTCCTTTCAAATGACAGCCCGTAAAATGCCTACATGGAGATGATGCCAAAAACCAGAACTTCTGAAAATAATCTCATTTTCCTTTTCATTTAGTTGTATGGAAAAGCAAAGAAATCAGTCTGGCTACCAAGTGCAGGTTAATCCATTCTCTTGTGTTCCCCGTAGCTACCTGTGGTTGTGAAAGTTGGATCTTTAAAAAGCAAGATGGGAAGAAAATTGATATATTTGAGTTGGGGTGCTGGAAAGGCTCTTTTATATTACTTGGACAGCAAAAGTGACTAACAAACAAATACTGGAGCACATAACACCAGACATGTCACTAGAAGACAAAAATGATAAAATTGCATCTCATTTATTTTGACTGTATCATGCAGGGGAGTTCACTGGTGAAAGCAACTATGCATGGAACTATTAGTGATAAAAGGAAACCAGGCCATCAAACAACATAGTGGCTGGACACCATCAAAGATGACACCAGCCAGAACATAGAACAACTCAAGTAGTTCAAGGAAGATGTGAGAGATCTTGCCCATAGAATCACCAAGAGTTGGGCACCTCATCACCATCATTAGAAGCTCGGGAAGCTACTGATAGCTGGTGAAAGAATTGCTCGGTGATAAATAAGACAATTAACTCATATCTTTTGATTTTTACCAGGGCACAAAAAGCACAGTGACTGACACCTGTGATGACCTGGAGTGTAACACAAATGTAACAAAATCCAAAACGTAAATAAATGTCCTTTAATGCCTCCAACTTGGCCCCACTGTTCAATAATTCTCAGTTGGAGATAAAACTTACTCAAAAATAATCTTTAAAAGAAAGCAATACAGTCTGAACTTAATGAGCAGATAGAGGTGAAATAAAAACCCAAAACAAACTACATGAAGGAAATTCCACAACAGACCAGGTTAAGTAATTACCAACTTCAAGGAGATAACAAAGCACAGTCTGTTGGAAGGACGCCAACCAAGATTACTTCAACCCAAAATAAAACATGCTTTGCTTCTGGCAATGCTGTGTTTTAACTGTCTCTCTTATATACTATTCTCTGCAGCTGCAACCAGTGAGGGGATCATGGCCACTTCCTCTCTCACAAGCCAAGTTGTTTCCTTCTCCATTCCTCTCTGTGCGTCTTAGGATGAAGAGGGATGGGCCTGGTTCTTCCTCTGACTGCCCAGCTGGCCTCTGCCCTTCCCAAGCCTCCTTCACAACCTCCAGAGCCATACCTCCACTCCCTGTTGGCTGTTCCTCCTCTCCCTCAAAATCCAACTCTACCAAGGGCATGACAACACCAGCAGAGCTGATACCAACCAGAGCATCAAACAACTCAAAGAAGTAGTTGAAGATCGGAAGATGTAGAGAGACCTGGTCCATAGAATCGCCAAGAGTCTGGCATAACTGAATGGACATCATCATCATCATCATCATCATCATCATCATCATCATCATCACCACCATCATCATCAAGCATAGAATAATAGAGTTGGAAGGGACCTTGGAGGTCTTCTAGTCCAATCCACAGCTTGAGCAGGAGACCCTACACCATTGCAGACAAATGGCTGTCCAGTTTTTTCATGAAAGCCTCCAGTGATGGAGCCCCCACAACTTCTGAAGGCAACTTCTATTCCACTGGTTGATTGCTCTCAGTGTTAGGGAGTTCCTCCTTAGTTCTAGGTTGCTTCTCTCCTTGATTAGTTTCCATCCATTGTTTCTTGTTCTGCCTTCTTTGGAGAATAGGTTGACTGCCTCTTCTTTGTGGCAGCCCTTCAAATATTGGAAGATTGCTATCATGTCACCCCAGTTCTTCTTTTCATTAGACTAGACCTACCCAATTCCTGTAACCATTCTTCATATGTTTCAGTCTCCATCACCTTAATCATTTTGTTACATCAACATGATCATCATATTATCATCATTATGTTATACCGGTCAGGATTCTGGCAGTTACCCCATTTAAATCATGAGTCTCGAGCCAAACTTCCAAAACGTCAAAGGATTTATTGGGAATTAAAACGTCCGCACTGCCTAGGTGTAGCCAACTCTGAGACACATCATTCATTGTTACCCTTGACCCTGGTTTCCCACCTCTGTGTGTATCATAATTCATATTCTCCAATGGAACACATCCATAGCCAAGAGTCTCTCTCCAGTTAGAATTTTGTGTGGCAGAAACTTTGGTCACCTAGTTACTATCTTTGAAAACATTTATGGAATGCACTTGCGGTTTGCAAGCTGCCGCACTCTCCCCTCTCCTTTCTGTTGGCAACTCTAAAAGACCATAGCAATATTTTATGAGTTGACAATATCATCATTATGTCATCATCATCCACCAAAAGTAAGTCAATTGACTCATATCTTTTGACTTTGACCAGGCCGCCAAAGAACATGGTGACTGGGCACCATCAGAGCTGACACCAGCGGAGCATAAAACAACTCAAAGAAATAGTGCAAGTTCAGAAGATGTAGAGAGAACTGGCCAGAATTGGATATGAGTGAATGGATGACATCATCATCAACAACAACTGGTAGCAATGAACAATTAAAAAACCCAAAATGTTTGATATGGAAAAACAGATACAAGCTTTTTAAAGATGCTGTGAGAATCAGTATGATGCAGTGGTCAAGGCATCAGGCTGGACATCAGGAGATCAAGTTGGGTGGCCTTGGGCCCGTCAATTTCTCTGAGCTCTAGAAGGGAAGCAATGGCAACCCACATCTAAAAGCAAACCAAAAAACTTTGCCAAAAAGCTGCAAGGACTTGTCTAAGCACTCTCTGAGAATCAGACACAATAGAACAGAAGACAAAAATACTGTAACAATCAGAAACAGCCATAATGAGCCATGATGGGGCAGTGGTTAGAATGCAATACTGCAGGCTACTTCTGCTGGCTGCTGGCTGCCTGCAATTTAACAATTCGAATCTCACCAGACTCAGGGTTGACTCAGCCTTCCGCCCTCCAAGGAGGGTAAAATGAGGACCCAGATTGTTGCGGGCAATAGGCTGACTCTGTAAACCACTTAGTTGTGACGTACTGTGAAGTGGTATATAAGTCTAAGTGCCATTGCTATTGCTATAACAAGCTTACCAATAACAGATGTAATATATATGCTCATTTGAATACAGATAGTCTTTGGCTTATGACCAGCCCTTGGTGACTGTTTGAATTCTGATGGAACCCCACAGATTTACTGACTTCATAGCAATCATTACATCATCAGAAAACACACATTTGGAAACTTGCCTCAGTTGCAACCTGACATGCTTCATCATTTCATCCATGACATCATGGCCCATCACGTCACCCCAATGTGTTATGTCTCAGAGGAAACTGCTTGTATTTATTGATATCCAATTCCTATAAAAGAAATCAATATGCTTCCAAATGAAGAGTAATACATGGATGCAATACACTGGCACATATTCACACACTGGAAATATATATGACTTCCCTTCTCCTGGACCCATGGTGTCCTGAACAAATGTATTATATAAGCCAAGTTACCTTCTCTCCTAGCCTTGGCAGTTTTGATTATTGTCTCACTATGAAGTCATTATCTCAGAGGCTGGTCATAAAACAGGATGGAATCTATGCCCCATGAAGACATTCCTCTAAATCTAGCCATAATATTTATATTATCCCCATTATCTTCATGCCAAGATGCTGGGAAGACTTGTTAATCTTGCCCTCTGCAGCTGTAATAATATATGTATTTAGATTGCATTTAAAAAATACCAAACAATTCTTACCAGCCTATGTTCAGCTTGCTGATCTGAGAAGGCAGGACTTCTCAAGAAATGAAGAAGATTCTTGGATGAGAAGCAAAAGGTCTTCAAGGAAAAAGCAAAGTCCACTTGCCTTTTGAAAAGCACCTGTCAGGATTGAATCGCTTTGCTTCTTTCAAACCCTAATGCTTTTCAATTTGCCAATGAACTGGGGAGAGGGAAAGGGGAAATGGAAGGCCAAGAATGTGTATGCAGAGATCGTGAGAGCATAGAAACCATCAAGGTCACCCATGCAGGTGCTTGAGAAAGAGATGGACTGTTCCCATAACAAAAGAATGTTTCATAATTGGACAATGTGATCACCAAAGGGTAAGGATAAGAGGAAGCTATTGTTGAATTAGGCAAAAATTTGCATGGGAAAACCAGAGTTGGTTTTGTTTCTTCACTACCAATATCGTGTATCCAATAAAGTTTTACTTTTGGGAATTCAAATCTCCTTGTTTTGGGTTCACTAGTCAGAGAGTTGACAGCACTGGGGACAACCATGATCTGGATGACTGAGAATCTCCAGAAAAGAAGTCTCAAGATTACAGAATTTGCTAATAGGGACTAAGCTGCAGTATCCAGAGCAAAAGACCCATTTTGGTTTCTTCATCAGATTGTTCTGGAAATGGCCAGGGAGAAACACTTTGTTATAAAGTTCCCTGAGGATGGACTCCAGAGGTGGTACATTCAGCAGTTTCG
>CM019149.1:301806445-301841856 GCA_009733165.1 Naja naja
CTTCTACATGACATCTTCCATTAAAAATAGTGAGGGAAACCTGCAGGAAGAAGTCTCAGCCAGCCTTCAGTCAAAGAGAAACTGAAAAACGAGAATGCTGTAAAGATCTTTTTTTAATTATTATTTATATGCCGCCTTCTCCGAAGACTCAGGGCGGCTTATAATTTTTGGAGCACAACCCAATGCGCTCAGCAAATAGCCTTCATTCCATTGTATATGCCTGCTTATTACTAAGCGGCATTTTACAAGGTCAGCTAATTGCCCCAACAATCTTGGGTCCTCAATTTACCTACCCCGAGAGGATGGAAGGCTGAGTCAACCTTGAGCCTGATGGATTCGAGCCTACAGTAATTGTAGACAGCTGGATCTTAAGAGCAGGCATTTAACAGCCTGAGCCACCAAAGCTCTTTCAAATTCTTTCTACAAAGGAGAAAAAGTAGAAAAAAATAATACTTCTTGGCAGAACTTTACTCACAATTAACATCATTTGGAAATTTTAGAACAGCATCCCAAATCTTTCTGTTTCAGCAGACTGGTGGAGATGTGGTGGTGGGAGGTGGAGGGGAAGATTTTGTGTGTGTGTGACACTTTTACAAGTACATGCACACATAGTCTTTGCACAGGTTCACCTGTTACACCAATTGCCACCCTTCCTGGACCGTGGGGCTCTTCACATGGTTGCTTATGCCCTTATCACCTCTCCGATTGGACTACTGCAATGCGCTCTACATGGGGCTGCCCTTGAAGAGCACTCGAGACTTCAGCTGGTGCAAAATGTGGCCATGAGTGATTATAGGCAGGTGCAAGATGTGCCCATATAACATCTATCCTCCGCGAAGCTGCACTGGTTACCAGTGGTCTTCCAGGTGCAATTCAAGGTGCTAGTGACAACTTTTAAAGCCCTTCATGGCTTAGGAGCGATACCTGTGAGACCGCCTTCTGTGACTTTATGCCTCCCAGCACCCAGTTAGATCTCACAGGGAGGGCTTGCTCGGATACCATCGGCCAGGCAAATGGCTGGTAGGTCCACAGGCTAGGGCCTTCTCTGTAGTGGCGCCGCCCTCTGGAATATGCTCCCAGAGATTAGAACCATCCAAATTGTTTCTTCACAAAGCCGTTAAGACCTGGCTTTGTCGAGGACATCATTGATATCTTGAGATTTTGCTTTCCCCTGGTATGTTTTGGATTGGTATGAATGAGTTTCTTGTTTTTATATTGTATAGAAATTGTTTTTATCCTTGTATGTCACTCGAGTTCCCCTTTGGGGAAGTGAGGCAGGATATAAATCTAATAAATAAAATAATAATAATAAAATAGTCGGCCACCACTTCCATGCCCGTTTCAAATGGGCTACCTCCCGGCACCAAGTTATCTTCAAGTCATCTCCTGGCATTAGAGGTTCTCAGAAACAGGAAATATCTTTTTAAAGTATCTCAGATGTTCCTCAGAATTTCAACATACTACTTTCATCTTTCTTTGATCTTTGAATCAGTCATCATCTGTCCACTGAGGCCTTTAGCATACCAATTTGAGATTCAAGCCTCCTTTTTGAAAGACTTGTTTTTCCATGCCTGTTTACAATCATTGATGTCTTCATGTTATTGCTGTTGTTGTAATGCTGTTTCACGATTCTTCTAACAGCTTCAGAAAAATAAAGAATTGATGGACCTGAGATTCTGGACTTTTGTCTTGGAGGACCAATTCTCAAAAGCTGCATCTTTTATGATTTCATTTTCAAGATTTCTTTTATGCAACTGTAACCATGAGCAAGTTGTACAGTAAGGAAAGAACAACACTGAAATACAAAATTGAAATGAACCTGGAGGCTGATTGGGTGAACTGGTCAAGTTCTTCTCACAAACAGAAGTTTGTTTGTTTTTTTAATTCACATTTATATGCCCCTTTTCCGAGACTCAGGCGGCTTTACAATCTTTAGAGCACAATCTAATGTTCAGCAATAGCCTTCATTCTATTGTATGTGCCTGCTTATTACTAGGGCTTTTGGCCACCCCCAAGCGGCATTTTTACGAAGTCAGCTTATTGCCCCCAACAATCTTGGGTCCTCAATTTACCTACCCCGGAGGATGGAAGGCTGAGTCAACCTTGAGCCTGGTGGGATTCGAGCCTGCACTAGTTGCAGGCAGCTGGAGCTAAGTGCTAGGTGTTTAACAGCCTGCACTACCAAGGCCCTATAGTTGAAATATATCCTAAAATCCAAGGGTGGGATTCAAATTTTAACAACTGCTTCTGTGGGTGTGGCTAGATAGGCACAACTAGGTGGGCATGGACATGTGACTGGGTGGGTGTGGGTTCTTTTTGCAGCACCCCCTGTTTTTTGGCCTGGGCCTTAGGAAAGCCTCCTGGGGAGCATTTTGCTCCCAGATGGCTTCCCGAGGCCCAGAAAGGCAAAATGAAGTGTGGAGGCCCATGCAGCACTAGGCACAATTTGCCAGTTCTCCAAACTCTTGAGAATTGTAACAACCAGTTCTATAGAACCGGTCCAACCAGTATAATCCCACCCCTGCCTAAATCCTGTGAAGAAGAATATCAAATACAGGTTAAAAATATTCAAGATGTAGTGTTGGATGACAGTAAGTTTAAGGATCATCTATTATCAACAGTTGCCTATTTATTTTTGATGAATAGGACATAATGTCAGGGTTCCAAGAAGCTGGCCCTAGAAGATATCAGGTTTGGAAAAATGATGTTTTATGGGTTTTTCTTACAGATAAAGGATGAGATATGGATGAAAAGATATCTGTTTACCCTATCCAGGATGAAGAATTACTAATTTGTTTATACTTGTGAAAGTTGGAAATCCTTCTTTATAATTTCCTTTCTTTCTTTATATCTTTTTCCTTTCTTTTTGACCTGCTTTTTTATTTTTATTTTTTTTCTATTCTTTGTATTTCTAAGTTTAGTTTCTATTAGTTTTACTATTGTAATCAATTTTTAAAAAATTGAGAAATGGAACATATGGCTCAAGGTTGACTCAGCCTTCCATCCTCTCGGGTAGGTAAACTGAGGACCCAAGATTGTTGGGGGCAATTAGCTGACCTTGTAAAAATGCCGCTTAGTAATAAGCAGGCATATACAATGGAATGAAGGCTATTGCTGAGCACATTGGGTTGTATCCCAAAATTGTAAGCAGCCCTGAATCTCCGGAGAAGGCGGGATATAAATATGAATTAAAAATAAAAATAAATTCACCACACCAATACAACAGCATCACACCTTGGAGGTCTTACAGTCCTAATCCCTTCTCAAGGCAGGAGCCTTATACATCCCAGCCAAATGGGTGGCCAGTTTATTTTTAAAAACCTCCAGTGATGGAGCATCCATAATTCCAGGAGACAAGCCATTCTATTGATGAATTGTTCTCACTGTCAGAACATTTCTCCTTACTTCTACGTTGGATCTCTCTGTGACAAGCTTCCACACCATTACATTTTGTCCTGCCCTCTGGTACCCTAGAGAAAAATGTCAATCCCTCTTCTTTGTGACAGCCTCCCAAACAGTAGAGACATTACATGTCCTCCTGAGCCTTCTCTTTGATAGACAAGACATACCTAGATACCTCAGCCATTGTCATACAATTAAACCTCCAAACCATTTATCATCTTTGTTTGCTCTTCTCTGTACATTTTCTAGGGTCTCGATCTCTTCTCGTTCTGTGATAATCAGGACTGAAGAGTGTATTCAAGATCAAGACCAGCATCTTGTAGGATTACATCTGAATTCAAGAATGTTTCGGGTGGTGGGATTCAAAATTTGTTAGTACTGGTTCTGTGGGTGTGGCTTGGTGGGCGTGGCATGGCTTGGTGGTGAGGCAGGGGAAGGATACTCAAAATCTCCATTCCCACCCCACTCCTGGAGGAAGGTTACTACAAAATCCCATTCCCTCCCCACCCCACTAACCTGCTTTCCAGCTCCATTCTCTCATGCAGGGCAACAAAAGAAGACCCAGCTGATCAGCTGGGACTTGGGAGGCAGTGAATAGATGGGAGCAGGGCCAGTCAGAGGTGATGTTCTGAACTACTCAAAATTTCCGCTACGGTTCTCCAGTACTGGTCAGAATCTGCTGAATACCACCTCTGGTTTCAGCTGAAATATGCCTGTTCTGCCTTGATCCACATCAAATTTGTTTTTAAATATACAGAATATGAAAAGGTTCATTCTCCTACAACCTAAACACTTTTTCTTGTTCATATGTTATTTGTTAGATGCATGCCCTGACATTTCTCCAGTAATTTACAGTAACTTACATGAAGCTTTTGCTATATAGTTCAAATTCCAGTTATGAAATAGTCACTCTGTAAAATCATCATCAAGATCAATATTTCTCTTTGTTTACTTTGTCATTTCTTGACCTGCAAGCAGTTGGACAGTTTGAAAGATGCATTGTGGCCTTTTTCACTTGAGAAGAAAGAACCTTGATCAAGGTGTGCCTCTAAAAATCACCCAGGATTGTGCTCTTAAATTGAAACAGAAACTTGTGAAAAATAAGACATAGAATAACAGAGTTGGAAAAGACCTTGTAAGTCTTCTAGTCTAACACCCTGCTCAAGCAAGAGACTTTATATCATTCTGGACAATTTGTTGTCCAATCTCTTTGTCAGCATTCCAACTAACCAACTCCAAACCAATAAACTCCAAGGAAAACAATTCCTCAAAGGTCCATTTTTATGAGTTGTCATATCGGCACATCTGGGAAAACCTGAATCTGAGAGTTCCAGGTTTTCTCTTCCAAAAACAAATTCAAAGATCCATCCCCTGCACCCATCTGTCCATCACATGTCCCAACCAAATCTTCATCCCAACTGGAGACATTCGTCTAGACACTCCTCTCCAGGTGTAGGGCAACCTGTCCTTGATGTCAACTCATAAAATATTTCTACGGTCTTTTTAGAGTTGCCAACAGAAAAGGAAGGGGGGAAAGAGGTTTGAAAGAGCAGTGCAGCAGCTTGGAAATCTAAAGTGCATTCCATACATAGTTTTTCAGAGATTGTAACTAGGTGACTGAAGTTTCTGCTGTGCAAAAATCTAACTGGAGAGCATGATTGATGACTCTTGGCTATGGATATGTCTCATTGGAGAATATGAATTATGATACACCCAGGGAGTGGGGGAAAACCAGGGTCAAGGGTGACAATGAATTATGTGTCTCAGAGTCGGCTACACCCAGGCAGTGCCGGACATGTTAACTCCCAATAAATCCTTTTGAAGTTTTGGAAGTCTGGCTCGAGACTCATGATTTAATTGGGGTAACTGCAGAAATCCTGACACTTGACTCTCTGAAAAAGAATGTTATTGTACATAGTCTTCTACCCCACTATGAAATTCCCAAATTCCCAGGCACTAAATATGGCTTCGAAGGCTGACACTCTTCTTGAAAACCTCTAGTAGTGGATCATCTACAACTTCCAGGGATAGGAACCACTGATTAATTGTTCTCACTGTCCGGAAATTTCTCCTTGGTTCCAAGTTGGATCTCTCTTTAATGATCTTCCATCCATTACTTCTTGTCCTGCCTTCAAGTGTTTTGGAGAATTGATTGACCCCTTCTTCTCTGTGACAGCTCAAGTACCAGAAGAATTCCGGCCTTTCCCCCCCATATATGATCACCACATCATTTGAATAAGCTACTTGGTCTGGATAGCTGACTTAACCTTGAGTTTCCCCAATATAGTAATTGCAAAATGTTAGCCAAAGTGGGAAAAAAAATCACTAAGCCAATTGGTTAAATGACTTAGTTAAGTGTGCTATGCAAACATAGTTGGTGTGAACTCAGGGTCAAACATCCTTGAATTCAGTGGACCTCAATCTAAAGGCAAGCAATTATTGAAAGACAGTGTCAAATTTCATTTAACAGCTATTGAACCTTACCAACATTACTCTGTGAATAATTGCACTCCTCCACATTACATCACAAAAAAGGACATTTCTCTTTATTTCCAATAAACCTGTTCTTGCGACAAACATTACCAATACGAACCCATCTGTTGTACATTTCTGCACTCAGTTGTGCCCCATCTATTTATGTAGAATCATTTATTCTATAAACGATCTAAAAGCAAAGAACATCATTTCCCCCTCTTTGTGAATTCTTATCATTGCAGATGCATTACAAAAAACGCAATGAGAAAAATCATTGATATCTGTTTGTGCTACATATTTCACCTGTAAAAAAAATGTTTGGAGTAAAACCTATCTCTGTGTATGTCATCTGTTATATATTTTTTCCATTTCTCTTTCTTTGTTTATGGGAACAATGGCCCACCAAGCTTGCTCTCATTCTCTCTCTCTCACACACACACCTTTTAATTCTGTAACTATTGTAGACTAGATAGCATAAGCAGGTTTAAAATAGCACCCATTTAAATATCTATTTAAAGGGTTCGCTTTATTCGCATAGTCAAATATACGCATCGAGGTGTTTATTTTGCTTTGGCAAGAGAGCGGCATAAAAATAATGCTTTGTTTTGTGCTTGATGTCCATGTAAATTGAAAATGAATGACTTGGAATGACTAGCTCATAAAGTAACATATGGGAGAATTCCAGTGCTGGAAGATGATGCTATCAAATATTTGGAAAAAATAGGTATTTTTTTTCCTCCTCACCATCTGAAATCGGATTCCATGTTCTTTGCTATGATGCTGTACCTGTGAGCATTACATGCCTGGGCATGAAGCCTTGGAATATAGAACATAGAATAATAGAGTCGGAAGGGACCTTGGAGGTCTTCTAGTCCAGCCCCCTGCTTGAGCAGGAGAGCCTATACCCATGATGGTGAACTTACGGCATGCGTGGCAGAGGCGGCACTCAAAACCCTCTCTCTGGGCATGTGAGCCATTGCCCCAACTCAGCTTTGCTGTGCATGCGCACACCTCATGCTGGCCAACTGGTCTGCGGGTCTCTGCTGCGAATGAGTTTGGGGTGGAGCATACACACGAATGGGGGATGCATACAGGGACATGCATGGATGCACGGGGAGGATGTACAGGGGATGTGCATGTATTGCATTTTGGGCATGCACATGCACATGCTCTTTGGGCACTCAGTGCCGAAACATTTAGCCATCACTGGCCTATACCATTTCAGACAAATGGCTGCCCAGTCTCTTTTTGAAAGCCTCCAGTGATGGAGAACACACAACTTCTGTAGGTAAGCTGCTCCACTGGTTGATTGCTCTCCTCATTAGGAAATTTCTCCTTAGTTCTAGGTTGCTTCTCTCCTTGGTTACTTTCCAATCATTGTCTCAAAGGTGCTTTTTCAAGAGGCACCTGGACTTTCTGGTTTTTCCTTGAAGACATTTTGCTTCTCATCCAAGAAGCTTCTTCAGCTCTGCTTCTTGAATGAGAAGAAAACGTCTTCAAAAAAACCAGAAAGTCCAGGTGCCTGTCATGCCCTGGTGGAGACTGACTCCGAGGAAGAGGAGGAACAGACAACAGGGAGTGGGAGTGTGGCTCCAGAGGTGGTGGAGGAGTCTGGGAAGGGCAGAGGCGGCTGAGCAATCAGAAGAGGATCCAGACCCATCCCCTATCCATCCCAGGGCACGCAGGGAGGAGAGGATCAGGGAAAAGTGTGGTCTACTCAGGAGGAGAGGGCCATGATCCTCCTCAGGGCTTACAGCTGGGAGCTATGTATATAAGTTTGTAACTGCATATGCAGAATTGCTGGAGTCAAAGTTAGTATTTCCTTTGAAAGAGGTTTACATTTGTTGGTGTTCTTCCCAAAGACTTTCCCCGGTTATCTGCTTGGATGGTATGATTACTTATCTTGGTTTGATTCGGAACTCTCACCAATATGGTTTGTTATTGTTTTCCTTTTGCCTCATTATTTATTTTTGGGACTTTAAACTGTGACTAATAAAACAGTGAAGTTGAAGGCATTGCCGGACTTTAATTCACGTTTTGGGTTTTGGGTTATTTTGAGAGATTACGGGTCATCACAGTGCCTCTTGAAAAAGTAGCTGTGGGACCACCATGACCTGGATGACTGAGAATCTCCATAGACTTTCCAATCATTGTTTCTTGTCTTGCCTTCAGGTGCTTTGGAAAATAGTTTGACCCTCTCATTTTTGTAGGGACCCCCTCAAATATTGCAACTGCTATCATGTCACCCTTAATCCTTCTTTTCATTAGACTGGACATATCCGATAACCATACCTTGCATCCTGAAAACTCACCTTGAGAGATTTGAGAGAGTTTTGGCTTGAAAGACCAAAACAAGCTGCATGCAACATTTGGTTCAAAGCACCTCCCACCGCTTATGCACAGGAAATTCAAAGCTTAAAATAACTCAGAATTAATGGCAGAAATCCAGAAAGATGAAATCCAGATGCTCCTTTCAAATGACAGCCCGTAAAATGCCTACATGGAGATGATGCCAAAAACCAGAACTTCTGAAAATAATCTCATTTTCCTTTTCATTTAGTTGTATGGAAAAGCTAAGAAATCAGTCTGGCTACCAAGTGCAGGTTAATCCATTCTCTTGTGTTCCCCGTAGCTACCTGTGGTTGTGAAAGTTGGATCTTTAAAAAGCAAGATGGGAAGAAAATTGATATATTTGAATTGGGGTGCTGGAGAAGGCTCTTTTATATTCCTTGGACAACAAAAGTGACTAACAAACAAATACTGGAGCACATAACCCCAGACATGTCACTAGAAGACAAAAATGACAAAATTACATCTCATTTATTTTGACTGTATCATGCAGGCGAGTTCACTGGTGAAAGCAACTATGCATGGAACTATTAGTGATAAAAGGAAACCAGGCCATCAAACAACATAGTGGCTGGACACCATCAAAGATGACATCAGCCAGAACATAGAACAACTCAAGTAGTTCAAGGAAGATGTGGAGAGATCTTGCCCATAGAATCACCAAGAGTTGGGCACCTCATCACCATCATTAGAAGCTCGGGAAGCTACTGATAGCTGGTGAAAGAATTGCTCGGTGATAAATAAGACAATTAACTCATATCTTTTGATTTTTACCAGGGCACAAAAAAGCACAGTGACTGAACACCTGTGATGACCTGGAGTGTAACACAAATGTAACAAAATCCAAAACGTAAATAAATGTCCTTTAATGCCTCCAACTTGGCCCCACTGTTCAATAATTCTCAGTTGGAGATAAAACTTACTCAAAAATAATCTTTAAAAGAAAGCAATACAGTCTGAACTTAATGAGCAGATAGAGGTGAAATAAAAAACCCAAAACAAACTACAGTGAAGGAAATTCCACAACAGACCAGGTTAAGTAATTACCAACTTCAAGGAGATAACAAGGCACAGTCTGTTGGAAGGACGCCAACCAAGATTACTTCAACCCAAAATAAAACATGCTTTGCTTCTGGCAATGCTGTGTTTTAACTGTCTCTCTTATATACTATTCTCCCCAGCTGCAACCAATGAGGGGGATCATGGCCACTTCCTCTCTTGTAAGCCAAGTTGTTTCCTTCTCCATTCCTCTCTGTGCGTCTTAGGATGAAGAGGGGATGGGCCTGGTTCTTCCTCTGACTGCCCAGCTGGCCTCTGCCCTTCCCAAGCCTCCTTCACAACCTCCAGAGCCATACCTCCACTCCCTGTTGGCTGTTCCTCCTCTCCCTCAAAATCCAACTCTACCAAGGGCATGACAACACCAGCAGAGCTGATACCAACCAGAGCATCAAACAACTCAAAGAAGTAATTGAAGATCGGAAGATGTAGAGAGACCTGGCCCATAGAATCACCAAGAGTCTGGCATAACTGAATGGACATCATCATCATCATCATCATCATCATCATCATCATCATCATCATCATCATCATCATCAAGCATAGAATAATAGAGTTGGAAGGGACCTTGGAGGTCTTCTAGTCCAATCCACAGCTTGAGCAGGAGACCCTACACCATTGCAGACAAATGGCTGTCCAGTTTTTTCATGAAAGCCTCCAGTGATGGAGCCCCCACAACTTCTGAAGGCAACTTCTATTCCACTGGTTGATTGCTCTCAGTGTTAGGGAGTTCCTCCTTAGTTCTAGGTTGCTTCTCTCCTTGATTAGTTTCCATCCATTGTTTCTTGTTCTGCCTTCTTTGGAGAATAGGTTGACTGCCTCTTCTTTGTGGCAGCCCTTCAAATATTGGAAGATTGCTATCATGTCACCCCAGTTCTTCTTTTCATTAGACTAGACCTACCCAATTCCTGTAACCATTCTTCATATGTTTCAGTCTCCATCACCTTAATCATTTTTGTTACATCAACATGATCATCATATTATCATCATTATGTTATACCGGTCAGGATTCTGGCAGTTACCCCCATTTAAATCATGAGTCTCGAGCCAAACTTCCAAAACGTCAAAAGGATTTATTGGGAATTAAAACGTCCGGCACTGCCTAGGTGTAGCCAACTCTGAGACACATCATTCATTGTTACCCTTGACCCTGGTTTCCCCCCACCTCTGTGTGTATCATAATTCATATTCTCCAATGGAACACATCCATAGCCAAGAGTCTCTCTCCAGTTAGAATTTTGTGTGGCAGAAACTTTGGTCACCTAGTTACTATCTTTGAAAACATTTATGGAATGCACTTGCGGTTTGCAAGCTGCCGCACTGCTCCCCCTCCCTTTCTGTTGGCAACTCTAAAAAGACCATAGCAATATTTTATGAGTTGACAATATCATCATTATGTCATCATCATCCACCAAAAGTAAGTCAATTGACTCATATCTTTTGACTTTGACCAGGCCGCCAAAGAACATGGTGACTGGGCACCATCAGAGCTGACACCAGCCGGAGCATAAAACAACTCAAAGAAATAGTGCAAGTTCAGAAGATGTAGAGAGAACTGGCCAGAATTGGATATGAGTGAATGGATGACATCATCATCATCATCAACAACTGATAGCAATGAACAATTAAAAAAAACCCAAAATGTTTGATATGGAAAAAACAGATACAAGCTTTTTTAAAGATGCTGTGAGAATCAGTATGATGCAGTGGTCAAGGCATCAGGCTGGACATCAGGAGATCAAGTTGGGTGGCCTTGGGCCCATCAATTTCTCTGAGCTCTAGAAGGGAAGCAATGGCAACCCACATCTAAAAGCAAACCAAAAAAACTTTGCCAAAAAAGCTGCAAGGACTTGTCTAAGCACTCTCTGAGAATCAGACACAATAGAAC
Source organism: Naja naja (assembly GCA_009733165.1). NCBI lineage: Eukaryota > Metazoa > Chordata > Lepidosauria > Squamata > Elapidae > Naja > Naja naja. The sequence continues at coordinate 301,817,616 of CM019149.1, forward strand.
AGAAGACAAAAATACTGTAAGAATCAGAAACAGCTATAATGAGCCATGATGGGGCAGTGGTTAGAATGCAATACTGCAGGCTACTTCTGCTGGCTGCTGGCTGCCTGCAATTTAACAATTCGAATCTCACCAGACTCAGGGTTGACTCAGCCTTCCGCCCTCCAAGGAGGGTAAAATGAGGACCCAGATTGTTGCGGGCAATAGGCTGACTCTGTAAACCACTTAGTTGTGACGTACTGTGAAGTGGTATATAAGTCTAAGTGCCATTGCTATTGCTATAACAAGCTTACCAATAACAGATGTAATATATATGCTCATTTGAATACAGATAGTCTTTGGCTTATGACCAGCCCCTTGGTGACTGTTTGAATTCTGATGGAACCCCACAGATTTACTGACTTCATAGCAATCATTACATCATCAGAAAACACACATTTTGAAACTTGCCTCAGTTGCAACCTGACATGCTTCATCATTTCATCCATGACATCATGGCCCATCACGTCACCCCAATGTGTTATGTCTCAGAGGAAACTGCTTGTATTTATTGATATCCAATTCCTATAAAAGAAATCAATATGCTTCCAAATGAAGAGTAATACATGGATGCAATACACTGGCACATATTCACACACTAGAAATATATATGACTTCCCTTCTCCTGGACCCATGGTGTCCTGAACAAATGTATTATATAAGCCAAGTTACCTTCTCTCCTAGCCTTGGCAGTTTTGATTATTGTCTCACTATGAAGTCATTATCTCAGAGGCTGGTCATAAAACAGGATGGAATCTATGCCCCATGAAGACATTCCTCTAAATCTAGCCATAATATTTATATTATCCCCATTATCTTCATGCCAAGATGCTGGGAAGACTTGTTAATCTTGCCCTCTGCAGCTGTAATAATATATGTATTTAGATTGCATTTAAAAAAATACCAAACAATTCTTACCAGCCTATGTTCAGCTTGCTGATCTGAGAAGGCAGGACTTCTCAAGAAATGAAGAAGATTCTTGGATGAGAAGCAAAAGGTCTTCAAGGAAAAAAAGCAAAGTCCACTTGCCTTTTGAAAAAGCACCTGTCAGGATTGAATCGCTTTGCTTCTTTCAAACCCTAATGCTTTTCAATTTGCCAATGAACTGGGGAGAGGGAAAGGGGAAATGGAAGGCCAAGAATGTGTATGCAGAGATCGTGAGAGCATAGAAACCATCAAGGTCACCCATGCAGGTGCTTGAGAAAGAGATGGACTGTTCCCATAACAAAAGAATGTTTCATAATTGGACAATGTGATCACCAAAGGGTAAGGATAAGAGGAAGCTATTGTTGAATTAGGCAAAAATTTGCATGGGAAAACCAGAGTTGGTTTTGTTTCTTCACTACCAATATCGTGTATCCAATAAAGTTTTACTTTTGGGAATTCAAATCTCCTTGTTTTGGGTTCACTAGTCAGAGAGTTGACAGCACTTTGGGGACAACCATGATCTGGATGACTGAGAATCTCCAGAAAAGAAGGGCGTCTCAAGATTACAGAATTTGCTAATAGGGACTAAGCTGCAGTATCCAGAGCAAAAGACCCATTTTGCGGTTTCTTCATCAGATTGTTCTGGAAATGGCCAGGGAGAAACACTTTGTTATAAAGTTCCCTGAGGATGGACTCCAGAGGTGGTACATTCAGCAGTTTCGACCAGTTCTGTAGAAACGGAAGCGGAAATTTTGAGTAGTTCAGAGAACAGGTAAATACCACCTCTGACTGGCCCCGGCCCCATCTATTCCTTGCCTCCTGAGTCCCAGCTGAATTTGTACATTTTTCTCTCCCCACCTCCAAATATGCTTCCACTGTAGAACCTTTTCTCAGCCAAGCACCCTCCACATTAATTGGAGCTGCTGCTGTGAAAGCCCAACTCTTAGGATGTCTTCAAGATAGTGTGAGCTGTACATGGCTGTTGTAGAGCTATATCTCAAAGTCACTGCAAGCTGCAGTCCTCTGAAGACCCCTTAAAATTGATGCATGGAGGCTGGCCAGGACTGTAGAGCAGGACTGCGGCTGATTGGTTAGATGCAATGAGCATCTGCTCTGGATGCAGGTTGCCAGAAGGGACCAGGTTTCCTGCCCTCTCCTGTCTGAGTGGCTATTTGTTTTTCCTAATGGTGGAGCCAGCCCACCATTATGATCAAGAGATCAAGGTGTTAGTAACAACTTATAAAGTCCTATGGCTTGAGGCCAGGGCACTTGCGGGAATGCCTCCTGCCAGCATCACATTCCGATCACCCAGTACGCTCCCATAGGCAGGGCCTCCTTGGGGTACCGTCGGTTAGGCATTGTTGACTGGCGGTGCCCAGGTGTAGGGCCTTTTCCGTGGGAGCGCCCGCCCTATGGAACCAACTCCCTGTGGACCTCCATTTGGCCCCTGACCTCCGCTCCTTCCGCCGGGACCTGAAGACCTGGTTGTTTCAACAGGCCGGTCTGGACTGACTTCGGGGGTGTGGGTTGCTTTTACTTGTTTTAATTTTTAAATTTTTAACGATTGATTAGGCTTGTATTGGTTTAATGTCTTTTTATTGTAATTGTATCGGGTTTTTATTGTTCACCGCCCTGAGTCCTTAGGGAGAGAGGGCAGCATACAAGTCCAATAAAATAAATAAATAAATACATACATACATACATACATACATACATACAGTCCTAGGTGGCATCAGCAGAGAGATAGCATCAAGACAATCAGAAATGATAGCACCATTTTATACAGCTTTGCTGAAACCATGCTTGGGATACTACATCCAGTTCTCGTCACCATGTTTTTTTGTAAAAAAAAAAGATGTTGAGACTCTGGAAAGTGTGCAGAGAAGAGCAATAAAGATGATTAGGGTCTGCAGGTTAAACTGTATGATGTATGATAAGGGAACTAGGTAGGGGTGGGCTTCAAAATTTTTAGCAAGGGATTCTCTGCCCGGTTGCTGGGTGGGTGTCGGCCTCCTGCACCATGGTGGGGAGGGGACATTTTTGCCCTCCCTGGGCTCTGGAGGCTTTCCTTGAGCATCCAGGAGGGCTAAAATGGCCTCCCTGGGCTTCGTAGGCTCTCTGGAACCTGGAAACAGGCCCATTTCTGGCCTTCTTGAACTTCTGTGAGGCCCATTTTTCATCCTCCCCAACCTTCCATGTGTTTCCTGAACTTACCTGCATCCAAAATGGGCAGTGTGGGGACTCCTAGGAGGGCAGGGTGGGGTGGGCAGGGCCAGCCAGGAGTGGGATATGGGGGTTCTCCAAACTGCACAGAATCTTAGCCAGGGGTGGGATTCTACTGGTTCGGCCCAGTTCTATAGAACCGGTAGCTCTGAAGAGCAGCTGACACCAAACTGGTTATCTCTGAAGATCTTCTTTTCTTTGGTTGGGCACACCCGCTCACCTGGGCTCTAGGCTGTCCTTTATTCTTATCTAAGTTGCTTTGCACAGCACAGCTGAGTGCCATGCACCAGCAGGAGAGGTTGATTGCTTGCAGGAGAAGTTGTTTTGCAAGTACTGTGCACGCCCGCACGCATGCAAAGTGTGTGCTCACCGAACCGGTCATTATGCCAGTAGGATCCCACTCATCTTAGCTAGGGGCTCTCCTGAACCCCTGTGCATCCCCAGCAGCCCACCCTTGGAACTAGGTATGTCTAGCCATGGTGATGCAGTGGTTAGAATGCAGTACTGCAGGGCTAACTCGCTGCTCACTCCAAGGAGTTTGATTCTGAATGGCTCAAGGTTGACTCAGCCTTCCATCCTATACAGTCAGTTTACTGTCCCCAACAACCTGGGTCATGTTACCAACTTCAGAAGGATGAAAGGCTGAGGCAACCTTGAGCCAGTCAGGATCGAACTCCTGGCAGTGAGCAGAATGGGCCTGCAATACTGCATTCTAACCACTGTGCCACCATGTCTCTTGATATGACTATTTATGTAAGATAATTGTCTACACTTTGGAATACCACTCAGTGCCCTTTCAAACCATCTGTTAGGCTGATGGTGATTTTTATTTCATTTTGCTGTTTCACTCCTTGACATAAAATGTCAGTTCTCTGTGTTTTACCTTGTTCAGTGGGAGTATGTTCAAGGTGTTAAAAAAACAGAGAAGGAAAAGGGATATAGTGCTAAAACTATTTGTATCATCTTCTTGATATATTTCTTGAATATTGTCCAGATTGGGTGAATGGAAGGAATTTTCTTCTATTTTAAAATAAATACTTAGTACGAGTAATATGCCATTTTCCCTTTTGTTCTGACTGAGCTGAATGCCTGCAAACATTTTTTTTTACAAATTGAGATGAATGTCATGAATTCAGATCACATTAAGGTACCTCCAATTAGAGCAAATTAAATGATTGTCAAATTAAACTCTTGCAATCCAAAGGTGAACAGTTCTTTGTACTTACAAAGATTAAAAGTGATTAAAAGTCTTGTTGGTATGTTCTCCCAGATGTCTTTCATAAAATGTGAGGAAATTACCTCATCTCTCCTGCCTTGTATGTGTAAACAGCTTTGAGAGACCATGAAAATTTCCAATTAGCTTCTCCAAACTGCTCAAAGTCTGAGAGTGGTTTATGATTCTAAAAATCCACTTTTTCTAAGCTACAAATGGAGAATGATATTGTAGGCCAAATGATATTGTAAGTTTTTGAGAGAGGGGGTGGGAGAAAGAGAGGGGAAGAGAGGGAGAGAGAGACAGTGTGTGTATGAGAGGAAAAAGAGAGAGAGAGAAAGAGGAAAAGGGAGAGAAAGAGAAAAAAAAGAAAAGAGAAAGAGAAAGAAAGAGAAATAGTGTGGAAGAGAGAAAAGAGAGAAAAGGGGAGAGGGAGAGAAAGAAAGAGAAAGAGAGAAAGAGTGTCTATGTGACAGAGGGAGAGAGAAAGAAAGAAATAGAGAGAAGAGAAAGAAAAAGAAAAAAGAAAGTGTGAAAGAAGGAGGGAAAGAGAGAGAAAAAGAAAGTGAGAAAGAAAAAGAAAGTGTGGAAGAGAGGGAAGGAAAGAGAAAAAAGAGAAGAAGAGGGAGAGGGAGAGAAAGAGAGAGAGAGAGAGAGAGAGAGAGAATGTTTTTTGCCAAAAAGTTTTTTTTTTATTTTTAACAACAAACATAAACATAAAACAACAAATAAAACCTTCTTTCTATACAGTGTGTTGGCTGGTACATATTTCTTGTGCACAATATCTCTAATCTTTTCCTCTTAGATTTACATTCATATTGCATTAATCAACTTTCCATGTCATATTATATTATTATTATTACATCATCATTAGACTTTGATTTCAAATCCACATTATCCTTTAGAGCAAATCTCAGTTCTTACTGATTTTAATTCATATTATAATTCATTCCAAAATAATCAATTATAACGTATCATTGCTATTGTATTATACTTTAATTTCCTTTTTTTAAAATCTAACCATTGGATAAATAACTCCCATATCTTATAATTTCTTCTTGTTCTCTAATTGCTAATGTTAATCTACTCATTTCTGCACATTCCATTATTTTCTTAATCACCTCCTCCTCTAAATAAGTTGTGAAATGAGTACAGAAAAGTATAAAAGGAATGTCTTGGGATGAGTTAGGGGCCACTGGCCATAGCTATTCCTTGCTGGACTTAGGTATTGTCTCTGGACCTCATTGCAATGGGTTATTGATGTAAGTAATGTTATGATGGCTATTCATGTTTCAAATTCCTCATGAAATAAACCTCTGGATCTTAAAGTAAGAATTGTTTTATGCTATTACCATCTCTCATTTCTTTACTGGGATATTTTTACAACAAGTCTCACCAGTGCAGATTGAGGTAGATATGATACCATGCCAAAAACTGACTAATGATCTCAATCAATAGTTTATTTTTTAAAAACATTTTATTGAATAAATTCTTTAAAACCATTGGACATGGTGAAATCGTTTTGACATATCTTTTTGTCTTACATCTTATAATATATAATATATATCCTATATACATTTATAGATACTGTATCTTTATACATTTAATTTTCCTTCATTACATCATCCACCATCATCAGTTGTAGCTTAATCACATAATCTCAGTATTTCACAAGAAGAGTTCTACACTCCTCTACTCGTTGCAGAATACCTTATGCCACCAGACTTGAAATTCTAGACCTAGAAAACCTACAACTACGCGGCCTTCAGTCCAATCTAAGTATAGTATATAAAATCATACATTGCAATGTCCTTCTGGTCAATGAATACTTCAGCTTCAACCATAAAAATACAAGAGCACACAATAGATACAAACTCAAGGTTAACCGCACCAAACTTGATTGCAGGAAATACGACCTCAGCAACAGAGTGGTCAATGTCTGGAATACTCTACCTGACTCTGTGGTTTCTTCCCCAAACCCCAAAAAGTTTAACCTTAGACTGTCTACTATTGACCTCACCTCTTTCCTAAGAGGTCTGTAAGGGGCGTGCATAAGTGCACTAACGTGCCTACCATCCCTGTCCTATTGTTTCTTTTATTTTTGTTATATGTATTCATTTCATGTATTCACAACTATGTTTATCCTTATACTTATTATCTTGTAAGTGATTCACAAAATAAATAGATAAACAAACAAACAAACAAACAAATAAATAAATAAATGTCTCCCCTGGTCTTTCTCTTCACTAGACTAGCCATGCCTAGTTCCTGCAACCATTCTTCATATACCTTCTCTATCCTTCCATTTCTGGGCAAACATCATTCTTGCTGCCATAATAACATGGATTATTAAATAAGTCTCTTTTTGCTATGTTTCTCTGTCATAATTCCCAATAAAAAGAATTCTGGTTTATAGTTTATTTTTAGTCCCGTCATCTCCTCTAGCCACATCCAGATCTTATGCCAGAACCCTGTGCTTTTTTTACAGGGCCACCATGTATGGTAATATGTACCCCTTCCAGCAATTTGGTGACTACCTCAATCAATAGTTTCATACCCTGGTTATGTCTACGGAGATTCTCAGTCATCTGGGCCATGTTTATTCCAAAGGCAACTGGACTTTTTAAAAGGATTTTTCTTTGAAAACCTTTCACTTCTCATCCAAGTAACCTGTTCAGAACTTGGTGTCTATTTTTCCCCGAGAGAAAAAAAATCCCAAGAAAGTCCAATTGCCTTTTGGATAAGCATCTTGGGACAGCCTGGTTATCTAATATCTGAAAGCAAGGGCACAAGGAGCAATTTCAGCTCTTTATAAGAATGTCTTTGCTTCCTGATTCCAGCTGGCTCCAAAGTATAAGGAAACTTCTCACACCTCCCCCTTGTGTATTTCTCAGCTATATTCTTATACACACATCCCAGCTGGGCTGTAAATCTCTGCTTTTATCTTCACAACCCCAGCAAGTATGCAGGTGGGATCATTTAAAAGCAACAGGAAAGAGAAGGATTTGAGGTATCTCTTTCTGTGCTGAGCTGGATCATTTTCTTCTAAAGCCCTTCCCCAACAGCACGAAGCTGACTCCTCGTCCCAATAAACCCCTTTTATTTAGTTTACAGTGAATTCCTCTCCAACAAAGTCCCAGCCAACAGTTTTTCAAGATAGTTCACAGTTACAGACCTTTATAAGACTTGGAGAGTTGCCAGGCTGATATCTTTCAGATGCCACACTGTAGCAGACAATGCTTGGCAAGAATGCAGGAACAGATCCTCACCCAAATGAACTAATTGTCTCCTGCAAAAACCCACTCCCCTTTCACTCCTCTTTATTCCCTATGGGAGGGACCATTCACTGTCCACCTGTGGCTTTACTCCCAAGTCGACACTTGTTCTTTAGCTGTTCCCTTCTCCTGGCAGCTTTGTGCATGTGCACACTGGGAACAGGCTCCAGATGTTCTTCTGCCTCACTAATGTCTGACTCCAAAGGCAGCTGGTAACTGTCAGATGGCTCTGTCTCCATCTCTGCCTCCGATGGAGAGCCCTCGTCAGAGCCTTTTTGAGACTCCAGGACTGGCCCATGTTCCTCCCAAACCTCCTCACAGTCCAAATCTGCTGCCAGCTCCATTGGCTGCGGGCGGGCCACAACACATATGTTCTTCTGTTTATAAGGGCTTCTGGTGTGGGTGTGTCAATTTATGGGTCAGGTGTGAGTCATCAATGAGTCTTGTGATGCATCTTGTGATAAGGAGGTTATATCAGGGAGGTGAACTGCTGGTGGGAGGGGTAGGTTGAGGGTTGGTGCTGTCACTGGTTGGCTGTGTGGTTGATTTGGATTCTCAGGGGTTTGTTGGCTGGTTGTAGGTCAATGTGTCTGTTGATGGAATTGCTTGTGGAGTGCCAGGCTTCGATGAACTCACAGGCAGGGCCGGTAGTAGCATAGCCAATGATTTTTGTGTTGCTCCAGTCAGACTGGTGCTGTCTGGTGTCGGTGTTGGTAGAGATTAAGAATTTGGGGTCATGGTTTGACTGCCAGCTGGTGTTCATGGATCCTGCTTTTTAATCGATGTGATGTTTGTTCCATGTAGAATTGGTTGAAATGGTTTCTCTCAGACCTAGGAATGAGGTGAGGGCAATCTACTTCTAAAAAAAGAACTACTTGCCAAAAACATTGCAGGGATTTGTCCAAGTGCTTTCAAAGTATCAGACATGATTGAATGATAAAGGGGAAAAATATAATTGGCATTTCTTATTATCTTGCCTGCCAACTAATCAAAATGAGGGTATGGACCAGTGGTGGGATTCATTTTTTTTTACTACCAGTTCTGTGGACGTGGCTGGGTGGGCATGGCAGGGGAAGGATACTGTAAAATCTCCAGTCAGAGGTGGTATTTGCTGTTTCTCCGAACTACCCGAAATTTCTGCTACCTCCTGAACTGGTCAGAACCTGCTGAATACCATCTCTGGTATGGACAGTGGTGGGATTCAATTTTTTTTACTACCGGTTCTGTGGGTGTGGCTTGGTGGGCAGGACTTGGTGTGGTGGGCGTGGCTTGGTGGGTGTGGCAGGGGAAGGATACTGTAAAATATCCATTCCCTCCTCACTCCTGGCGGAAGGTTACTGCAAAATCCCATTCCCTCCCCACCTCACTAACCTGCTTTCCAGCTCCGTTCTCCTGTGCAGGGCAGCCAAAGAAGACCCAGCCAATCAGCTGGGATTTGATGGGAGGCAGAGAATAGATGGGGGCAGGGCCAGTCAGAGGTGGTATTGGCCGGTTCTCCAAACTACTCAAAATTTCCACTAGCGGTTTTCCAGAACTGGTCAGAACCTGCTGAATACCACCTCTGGGTATGAATGAGTTCCCACAGGGTATCAAAACAGCATTTAACACCGATTTTTGGCATGTGGAAAAACACTCCACTAAGGACAGGTCCTTAATCCTGGTTGCTTCTTGGTCCCTGCAACCACAGACCAGATGTTAGGATAAAATGCAAGAAACTAACTGCTTTGTTTTGCTAATAAGCTGCTTTCTGATTTGGTTCAGGACATGTGTTGTTCTGCAAGTGTATTTGAAAGAGATGGATTGTCCTCCAGATAACAATAGGGATTTCTTGAAGGGAACAGCTGTGTGTGGAAGAAACTTGGAAAGTTGTTCAACCTAGAGAATAATCCTTAAAAAATGCTTTTTGCAAAAAAAAAAAGGAAAAGAAAAGGGTTCTTTTTGTGTGTGGTTTTCTTCCCTTTGAGCCTAAAGATACTAAACATGGAGACTGTTAAAAGCCAAGTGGTTGTAGAAAAAGGGGGGGAAAGTATTTTCTTTAAAAAAAAGATATTTTTATTTTTCTTTGTTTATTGACAAAAATGTTTTAAGCATGTCATCAGTCCCAAAAGTCAGGATTTGGCCGGTCACAAAGAGAGACCCTTTGTTGAATTTGATCCCAGCCAACTATCTTTTACTACATTTTTTTTATTTTTTTATTATTATGTTTTTATTGTATTTCCATTATTGCAACTGAAAACATCATAATTTCAACAGCATTTTTGGCATCTATACAAATTCTTATCTATGTCTTAACACATTACATTTACATTTATCTAACATTAATTAATAACTTTATCCATAATTATTATTCTTATATTCTTATATATTCTACATATTTATCATTCATTTTCTTGAGGTCTCTTACAAGTTAATTTCCTATCTTATTTCTGTTTGTTATCCAATCGTACCATTTGTTCTAAATTAAAAAATATTCAGAGTCTTCTTTCTCATTCAATTTCAATGTAAGCATTCATTTTGGTACTTTCCACTATTTTTTGTTGTATCAATTCTTCATTAGGAATATTATAAGTTTTCCATACTTGTACATAGGCTATTTTGGCATCTGTTAAGATATGTAACATTAAATATTTTACTTTTTTTGGAATTTGGTCTTTAATCATTCCTAAGAGAAAAGTTTCTGGTCTGAGTTCAATTTGATAACCAGTGATCCCTTGTAGCCAATTTTCAATTTGGATCCAGAATGTCCAGGTCTCGGGGCATAGCCACCACATATGGTAGAATGTACTGTCAACTTTTTTGCATTTCCAGCATTTTGGACTAACATTGGGGTATATTTTTGCCAATCTCGTTGGGGCCAGAAAAAAGAAAAAAAGTATTTTTTTTAAAAAGATATTTCTATTTTTCTTTGTTTATTGACAAAAACGTTTTAAGCATGTCATCAGTCCCAGAAGTCAAGATTTGGCCAGTCACAAAGAGAGACTCTTTGTTGAATTTGATCCCAGCCAACTATCTTTTACTAAATTTTTAATCAACTCTATAACTAGAATTCTCAAGGCAAAATCTTACCAGGAGTTTTTATAACACATCCCGGGAGGTTTCCTGTCCCGTTGTTTCTGCATCAGATTGAAAATAGAGAAGGATTGATGTTCTCAGAGCTTGAAATCCTGATTTGAGAAAAGTTGTACCTTTTCCCGGAGGAGAAAGCATGAAAATATATATATATATATATATATATATATATATATATATATATAGTCTTGGTGTATTCAGTCTTGTCCCATGTAAGATTGAGAATACCAATGCCAAGGTATTCTCAATCTTACATGGGACAAGACCTGAATACACCAAGACCTACATACCTTTACCCATGAAAACCTACGGAAACAAATATATATATATGTTGTGGCTCCGCCTCGTGAGCCTGTGCTGACAGAGGAAGAGGACCTGGATGATGATGAAGAAGGAGAGGAGGAATGAGCAAGGCCTCCCTCACCAGGGCCTTCCTCCCCAGAATCTCCCTCCTTGGCAAGGTCTCCCTCCCCAGGACCTTCCTCCTCCTTGGCAAGGTCTCCCTCCCCAGGACCTTCCTCCTCCCTGGCAAGGCCTCCCTCCCCAGGACCTTCCTCTCTGGCAATGCCTCAGGTTTCCTCGGAAAGCCAGGAGGAACTGCCTGAGAGACGTGTGGCAGTAGGACCACAAGAGAAAGACAAGGAAGGTTCCTGGCTTGATCCCAGGCAACGTCGGAGGGAGAAACGTCAGCAGCAGCGGGGCGTGGGAGGGCCAGAGATTGAGCTGGACCACACCCCACCAGGTATAAAAGTGGGTGTGCCTACGCTGCAGACTCTGTTCGTGACAAAGTGTCATCTGCATCGAAGCTTCCGTCTGTCTGTGTGTTTGGTTTTTGAACTCTGAAAAGAAAGCAATTCTCTGGAATTACTACATTGCTTCTTGGAGTTGGCATTGAGAACTTGGGTGACTGCCAACGCTCTTGTCGGAGAGATAACGGGGATTTTGGCGAGAGGCCAGCGTGACTCCTCTGCGTGAGCTAACGCTCCTTGCCTTCAAGGGAAGGGAAGGTAACAAAACAGGCCAGTGTGTCTTTTCTGTGTTGGCTAACGTACCTTAGCTTCTGGGGAAGTGAAGGTGGGACAGAACATATATATATATATATATATATATATATATATATATATATATACACACATACATACATACATACATACATACATACATACATACATATTGTTAAGCCATTCAGATCATTGACAGAAATGAGAGGCTATACAAACTGAACAAACAAACAAGCCAATAAACAATCAAACATGATTTCCTTATTTTAAGATGGGTGGGTTTTTTTTTTCATGTCTAATAATCTGTCTGCCTTGACAGTCCATTGATCTAGGCATCCATTCACCCACATAAAACCCGGCTGATTAAAAAAAATGAACATTTTCCATTTGCAAAACCTAACCCATAATACCTTCATTCCAGGAATGTGAAGTATTTTGAGACCACAGTTTTTGCCATTTCTCTAAATCCATTCCATATCCAAAATTTTCCCCCCAAGCAATCATCGTTTCTTTAACTTGTTCTTCCTCCAATTTAAATTATAATAAGTGTCCATAAAGTTTTTTAATTACCTTTTCATCAGTACCCTTCAAAATTTTATCTAAAACAGTCATCTTATCATAAATACCTTCGTTTTAAAATCTTTATCAAACCTAGATTGTATTTCCAAATATGAAAACCAATTCATTTTTATACCTTGTTCTTCCACCGCTTGCATAGATTTAAGTTCACCCTTTTCATTCAATATCTCAGCATATCTAACTGTTTGTTCCTTTTTATATATTATTGGATAAGAAAAAGCTTCAATAGTAGATATCCACAGTGGAACTTTTAAATAATATTTTCTTCTTATCTTCTCCCAGTTTAAAAACAATGCCTCTTGAATGTAATGTCTTCTGAAATACCCCTGTGTTTTCATTCCCTTATACCAGAGGAATGCATGCCAGCCCAACAGCAGGTCATGCCCTTCTAAAGTCAATAATCTACTATTCCTTAATGTTATCCATTCCTTTACCCACATCAAATTTGCCGCCTGATAATATAATTCCCAATTGGGCAAAGCATACCCACCTCTTAATCTTGCATCTTGCAGCAGTTTAAGTTTTATTCTTGCTTTTTTGCTCTGCCAGATGTATTTCAATACTATTTTATTTAAATAATCAAAGAACTCTTTCTTTAGTCGAATTGGAATCATCTGAAATAGAAATAAGATTCTAGGCAATACATTCATCTTAATTGTAGATATTCTCCCAATCAATTATAATTGTAAGTTTTCCCATTTTGTCAGATCTGTTGCAATCTGCTGTTTGAGTTTAACGTAATTATCCTCCTTCAATGTGCTACATCTTGATGTAATATGTATCCCTAAATATTTAACCTTGTTTGTGACCTGTATTTCTAAAGGTTCTTCCAATTCTTTTTTTTGACTTGCTAACATATTCTTTGTTAATATCTTTGTTTTATCTTTACTTATTTTCAAGCCTACTACTTTTCCATATTCTTCTATCTTTTCTGTTAATTTGGGTGCTGTTTCCAATGGATCTTCTAATATGAATACTAGGTCATCTGCAAAACCTTGTAACTTATACTCTTCCTTTTTAATTTTCATTCCTTTTATTTCTTTCTGTTCTCTAATATTCCTGTTCAACACTTCTAACGTTAAAACAAACAGCAGAGGCGACAGTGGACAACCTTGTCTAGTCCCTTTTGTTATGTATATTGATTCTGTTAGTTCTCCATTTATCATAACCTTCGCAGTCTGTCTATAATATATTGTTTCAATGGCTTGAATAAATTTTTTGCCAAAGCCCATTTGCACCAATTGCAATAGCATAAATTGCCAACTCACATTGTCAAAGGCTTTTTGTGCATCTAAAAACATCAGGGCCATTTGCTTTTCAGGATGCACCTCATAATACTCCAAAGTATCTAGGATTATTCTCATGTTGTCTTTGATTTGTCTCTTTGGCAGAAATCCATTTTGATCTACATGAATAAAGTTATTTAAGTAGCTTTTTAATCTTTCTGCCAAAATTGAAGCAAAGATCTTGTAGTCTGAATTTAGTAAAGATATGGGTCTATAGTTTTTAACTTGCTGCAGGTCTGTGTCCTCCTTCGGTATAAGTGTGATATATGCTTCTGTCCATGTTTGGGGCATTCTCTTCTTTAACATAACTTCATTAATAACTTCTAGTAACTGAAGGTTCAATATTTCCTGGAAAGTCTTGTAGAATTCCACTGGCAATCCATCTGGACTTGGTGCTTTTCCAACATTCTGTTTTTTTAAAGCTTCTGTTAATTCTATCATTGTTATGTTCCCCTCTAACATTACTTCAGTGTCTTTAGGTATCTGGGGTAGTTTTGCTTTCTGTAAATATTGCTTAACTTTTTCTTCTTGAATACCCTCTTGAAAGTACTATTTTCCATAGTAATCTTGCATAATTTTTTTCTCTTCGTTGCCATAGCAGATATGTTCTTCTTCATTTATTAATTGGCTTATCCTTCTTGATTCTCTCTCCTGTCTCGATTTATAGACTAACCATCTGCCTGGTTTGTTTGCATCTTCAAAATAATTCTGCCTGGCATTTTTAATATTTTGTGCTAGTTCCTCTTTTTCCATTAGTCCCATTTTATGTTTAGTTATGTCCATTCTAATTTTAATGTCTCTTTTTTGCAGGGATTTCTGTAGCTCCTTTTCCAGCTTCTTATAGTCATCTTCCAGTGTCTTGAAGGTCCAGGAATGTGAAGTATTATCTGACAGTGTTTCAACATTTTGGAGAGCTGGCTAATGTTGGTTCCTTCTCCAGCAAGAAGTAATGGTCTTAAAAATTAAAATAATAAAATAAGATAACATTTATATGTGTTTTTCTTCTCTTTTAAATGCTGTTTTCCTCACCAAATAATACTTGGGCAACAGGAAAATGAAAATGTTGATGATAGGGTGCTCCTGCATAACCAGCCATGAAAGACTAAATGAGAGAGAGAAAGAGAGAAAGACAGACAGACAGACAGAGAGAATGAGAGAGAGAGAATGAGATAGAGAATGAGAAGAGAGGGAGGGAGAGAGAGGGCTTGGTGGACCTATTGTGTGTGTGAGAGAGGGGGAGGAAGGCAAATTAGCACAAATTAATTAATTAATTAATTTATTTATTTATTTATTTATTTGCTTGGACTTGTATGCCGCCCTATCTCCCAAAGGACTCAGGGTGGCTCACATCATAAAACCCACAATACAAAAATTAAAAATTAATTAGAAGTTATTAAATTCAAGCCAAACAAAGTCTAAAACCCACAAAAGATATTAACATTAAAACATCTAAAAACAACCCACCCACCCCCCTCAGTCCAGGCCAGCCTGTTCGAATAACCACGTCTTCAGGCCGCGGCGGAAGGAGCAGAGGTCAGGGGCCAACCACAGCTCCAGGGGCAACTGATTCCACAGGATGGGCACCCCCACAGAGAAGGCCCTACTCCAAGGGTCACCAACTGACACTGTCTGGCCAATGGCACCCCAAGGAGGCCCTGTCTGTGGGAGCACACAGGGCAATGGGCAATCGATGCTGGCAAGAGACATTCCTGCAAGTACCCTGGCCCCAAGCTATGCAGGGCTTTATAGGTAAGTACTAGCACCTTGAATCTCACCTGGAAGGCAACCGGCAACCAATGCAGTTCACGCAGGAGGGGTGTAATATGGGAGTATCGGGATACTCCCATCACAACCCGCACAGCTGAATTCTGCACCAGTCTAAATGCCAGTCTAACTTTGGAATAGTTTTAATCAGAACATCAATGTTCATAAGAATTGTGCTACTTTCATCAGAATGACAAAAGTGTTCTTGGTGTCATCTTCCTAGCTTCACCCCCTTTCAGTGTGAATGTGGTGTTGCAAGACACATATCAAAACTGTGTGGCTTGCATCATGACATGGCAATGATGTTTTTGTCAGCCTAATGCCCCTTCTTCTCCATCTGCCATGGATACTGCTGAATAAGGACTATTTTAGAGAGAGGCGAGAATCTTGAATTCACACTCCTGGGTGCTGTGGTGCACAGCTGCACTTTCAGCCAAGTGTAGGCTATTTTTAAAAACAAACAACAAAAGCACAAAAAATGAAAGACTAAATGAGAGAGAGGAAGAGAGACAGAGAGAGGGGGAGAGAGAAGGAGGGAGAAGGAGAGAGAGAGGGAAAGAGAGGGAGAGAGAGGGAGAGAGAGAGAAAAAGAGAGAAACAGAGATGGAGAGGAAGAGGGAGCGAGGGAAGGAGAGAGAGAGAGAAAGAGGGAGAGAGGGGGAGAAAGAGGGGGAGAGAGAGAAAGAAAGAGAGGGAGGAAGTGAGAAAGAGAAAGAGGGGGAGAGAGAAAGAGAAAAAAGAGAGACAGGGACAGAGAGAGAGAGAGAGAGGGAGGGAGAGATGGAGGGAGAGAGAGAAGGAGAGGGAGAAATTGAGAGAGAGAGATTAAGTATAGAATATAGCTGGGAGCACCTGTGATTTGATCCTGATATCCTGATCCCATATTTTAGTAGGTAGCATAGCAGGTGCTACGTTACCTGCTAAAATATATATTCATTCTACTCGACAAAAGTTGGTCCTGATGTGATTCAGGAGTCATCCTTTGACACATCATCATCAAGCATGAATGGATGGAAGTTGAAGATTTTATAATACATGTCATGTCTCAAATGCAGGTAGTCCTTGACTTACAACAGTTCATTTGGTGATAATTGGAAGTTACAAGATCACTGGGGGAAAAAAAAAGAGACTTAGGATCATTTTTCACACTTACGGCCGTGGTGGCATCCTCCTGGTCATGTGATCAAAATTCAGGAGCCTGGCAACCGACTCATATTTATAATGGTCACAGTGTCCTGGGGTCATGTGATCCCCTTTGGTGAACGTCTGACAAGCAAAGTCAATGGGGAAACCTTGTGTTCTGACGCAACCCTTGTTCCAAGTAAACAAACACCAAACAGATAAAAGCAAAACCTTTTAATGCTTCTCTGTGAATCCCATTAATTCACGGTTAAAAGTCTATTAAAACTAATTGTCTCTGATAAGAACGAGCCTTGCCAGGATTGTGCAAGGCTGCCAAGAACACTAGATAAAGTTACTAAGGAATATTTCAAACACAAAGAGTCTCCAAATACCAACTGAGATAGTCTGTATGTCCACAAGGCTTGAGTGCAAAAACTTCTTTTCTTCCTGCAAAGAACTCTGATTTCTCAGCTGGCTTTTATCTCTTGAGGGAGGGGCCATTACCTTGCAGCCTTACTCCCGAGTTGTCCATGCTGCTTCAGCTGTTCTTTCCTTTGAACAGCCCTGCGTGCATGCGCACTGGGCACAGGCTCCTTGGGATCCTCTGCATCACTGCTGCCAGCCTCCACAATCTCTGAAGGCAGCACTCAACTCCCTGATGGTCCTGGCCCCATCCCTGCATCACATGGAGGCCTCTCATCCAAGTCATCGCTCCCCCAGACCTCAGCTGTCTGCACCTGCTGCTGGTGAACCACAACAGCCACTTAGCTGTGTTCCTAACTTAACAACTGCAGTGATTCACTTAACAACTATGGCAAGGAAGGTTTTAAAATGGGGCAACAATTCATTTAACAACTGTCTGGCTTAGCAACTTACATTTTGGGCTCAGTTGTGGTCATAAGTCAAGGAATACCTGTAGTTACCTACTCAATCCAGAGAGGAAGTAATGGGAACCTGCCCACTACAGTTATTGGTTGAAACAGTTGCAAAATGGGTTGATTGTGTGATGGACACGATTTTATGACCTGTTTTGTGGTGGTCATTAGATGAGAGCACTGAGGTTGTTAAGAGAAGCAACAGATTGCTGAGGGTGCAATGTTGGTGAGAAGGAGAAGTAAATGCTGGTTTGGGGCAAAATGATTGGAAAATGTTCCAAATGGTCATAAATGCAATTATGTTGCCGTGTGTTTGAATTGTGGCCATGTGTCCAGGGAGGGGGCCCCACTGTCGTAACTCAGAATCCAGGATGGAGGTCTCCTTTTTCACTCTAGTCACAATTTTGATGAGTTGTAACTCAAAAAGTACCTCTATGTTTGTGATCTCCTATCCATGTAATTTAATAATATGAAATATAATATAATATAATAATATAATATAACATGATATAACATAATATAATTAGTATAATGTAATGTAATTTAGTATATTTTAATATATTTTAATATAATACAATAAACTGCAATATAATACAATTAACATAACATAGCATAGCGTAACATAATGAATATGAAACTAAAACAAACCAAACTAAACTATTCAATATACTATACCAGAGGTGGCTAACCTTTTTGGGCTCCTGTGCCCAAAATTGTGTGCCTGCTCATGCTCGTGCGCTTGCGTGCCAACACCCAGAAGGCAATGTGCGCGTCCTTCATGCCCCCTGCGCATGTGCGTGCAATCCTCTCCTTAACCTGCACTGCGCTTCACAGCTGATTTTCAGGCCATTTGAGGCCTTTTTCGGCCTCCCAGAGGCTTGAGAAAGGCCTCTGCAGGCTTTGCAGGCCAAAAAATGTGCCCATTTAGTCACTTCTGGTATTTCCGGAAATACAGGAAGTGACAAAACGGCCCTATTTTTTGGCCTGCAAATCTTGCAGAGGCCTTTCTCAAGCCTCTGGGAGGCCAAAAATGGCCTCAAACAGGCTGAAAAGCAGCTGTGAGTCACACGCATGTGCAGTGAGGTAAATTTGCCTGCGGCTCGCGTGCTAGCACAAATGACTCTGCGTACCACCTGTGGCACACATGCCATAGGTTCACCATCATGGTACTATACTATACTATATTATACTACACTATAATAATATACTACAATAATAATATAATATAATATACTACAGTAATAATATAATATACTACAATAATAATATAATATAAAATGATATGTGATGTGATGTGATGTGATGTGATGTAATGTAATGTAATGTAATATAATATAATATAATATAATACAATACAATATAATACACTATAATATAATATAATATACTGCAATAATAATATAATACAATATAATATAATACAATACAATACAATATAATACACTATAATATAATATAATATACTGCAATAATAATATAATACAATATAATATAATACTCTATAATATAATATCACTATAATATCTAATAATAATATAATATACTAAAGTACACTACATTACACTACACTACACTATATTATGCTAATATGAAACTAAACTAAACACAACACTGCTCAGGGCTTGGACAAAATCTTGTATCCCTTAACTGAGCATTTTCCTCTAGCACATTGTTCCATGTCTAACATTTGCTGAGTCCAGCTGGAAAAGTATCTGGTTCACCACTTCACAGCAATAAATCTAACCCACCTTTTACCATTTTGTCATCGAGAATATCATGGGAAATCTGTTCAGGTACTCAGGAGTCCTGATTTAATATGCCTACGGGGTCCACTATTTTGATAATCATTTAAGGAAAGGCAAAATTGGTCAAGCACACTGCTCTTCAAGGTAATCTTTTCTAAATGCTGACAAACCATCTACTTGCTGTCTTATTCAAGAATGTTGACCAGTATTGATCTGTAACTAAGTGATGGGCAATACCTGGGTTCTACCTTTATTCTCCTTTCACAGGGATGAGATTAATATTTATCTCTTTCAAGTCTTCTGTCATTTCAGATATTACCCAACATTTCTCAATGATTACAGGCAGCAGTTCTGAAAAAAAATATTTAGAAGTTTCCTCTTAGCACCGTAAAGTGTAATATGTCCATACTGCTGTTTTGAAGTTACTTTTAAAAAGCTAGAAAGTCCCATTGTCATTAGAAATGGAGTTCTAAAATACTGAACAACTAAATAATGAAGGCCTATATTTTAACATACATATGTATAATAACATTACAATTATATAAATATGATTAAATTAAAAATATTATTATTGTTACTATTATTACTTCTACCCAAATGAATGATACCCAGATGCCTCACTGTTCATGTATTGATATTGATGTATATTCTAAAATAAAATATATAAAACATGTTTTTAAAAGCTAAAAAGTCTTAGCAAGCTAGGACCTGCTGCTATCTTAGCTTTAAAACTATGAGTCCCTTCTTGGGACTGTGTATATAGTCATTTATGTTGTGCAAAGTCAAGACAAAACATGACAATTAAAGCAACAGCAAAAGTGGATTAAGGCAACTTAAAGGCTGTCCAAACAAAGGGAACAACAGAAAACAGGACCATGGACAGCTCCGAATAGATCCTCAACACTGAGTTTCTTCTTTAATAGAATAATAGGCAGAGCTTTGCTAACACAGGAATGTTTAATCAGCAGCTCAGGTAGCTCTCTTATAATACCTCCCAGTAGTGGGAAACCCCATATCACTTTTAACTTCAAATTCTTCTTTTTGACTTCCTTCCTTCCTTCCTTCCTTCCTTCCTTCCTTCCTTCCTTCCTTCCCTCCAGCCTTCCTTCCCTCCCTCTCTGCCTTCCCTTCTCTTTAACTCCTCTCCTCATTCTTTTTTCCTTTCTTCCTTCTACCCTCACTCCCTTCTTTCTTTCCTCTCCACCTTCCCTTGCCTAAACCATGGTTACTGCTACTTATATTATCAGGCAAATAATGTCTCAGTTTGAAACATGGATTTCAGTAAATTCAACATTCCCCAAAAAACACATCAAGTTTGTGCATCTGCAATAGAGCTGTGGTGGTGCAGTGGTTAGAATGCAGTATTGAAGGTTAACTCTGCCCACAGTCTGGAGTTTGATCCTAATAGGATCAAGGTTGACTCAGCCTTCTATCCTTCTAAGGTCGGTAAAAGGAGAACCCAGATGCCTACTCTGTAAATCAGCAGTATATAAGTCTGAGTATTATTGCTATTCCTTCCTCC
Organism: Naja naja; assembly: GCA_009733165.1. Taxonomy (NCBI): domain Eukaryota; kingdom Metazoa; phylum Chordata; class Lepidosauria; order Squamata; family Elapidae; genus Naja; species Naja naja. The sequence continues at coordinate 301,838,253 of CM019149.1, forward strand.
CTCTTCTCTCCTTCCTTCCTTCCTTCCTTCTTTCCTTCCTTCTTTTCTTCCTTTTTTGTTGAAACAGTTGGATAATCATGCAAGCAACTTTTTTTTCCTATTGTTCGCTAGTTTTCCCATGTAAATCTTTCAGAGTCTCCAAGACTTTGTGTGCAGTAGATCTTGGCTGAGGCAGTAATTGACTCTCCAGATGTTATCCACAAGAAGTCTAGACTGCGGAGACCTTGCTGTGGACCTCTGGAAACCCATTTAGTAAACTGAATTTATCTCTGCTGAGAAAGAACCAGCTGTTTAATTAGGACAAAAGATTTCAGGAGAAAATAAAACAACCTCCTGGCAAGAAATTTATTTTCCAGCGAAAACAGTACACAGGATGTCAAGGGCTCAAAATTATCCCAAGCAACTTGCCTTCATATTTCTACCAAGTGATGTGTCAGGTCTGCCACAAATAAAGTGGAGGAAACATCTTCCCTCAAGAGATTGAGCTAAGAAAATAAGCTCTTTTGATTTTGAGAATCATTTCAAGTTGACAAATGGCCATTCAGTTGAAATGGGGAACAATCACTGTTCAGCTTGTTGGAATTCAAGAGGACCTATAAAATGCGATGGCCAACACGCTGGTGCTTCAGGAAATGAGAGAGGCCTGGAATGAAGACTTTCAGAAATCTTTCATGATGGTCAAGAGGCTAAATCTTTGGAGAACGTTGATATTTGTTTCCAGAAGTTATAAGTTTTTATTGTGTTGCCTTATATTAATGCTCCTTTCACTTAAATGTGCCCACAGATATTTACAGTACATGCAGTACAATATTCTTTACGAAAAGCATCTCCAAATCACTTTGCAAAATGGAGTATATACATAGTTATAGATGATGTACTCTACATACTGAAAATATGAATTGGTTGTAAGTCACCCAGAATCACCTCTGGTTCTGATGGACAATATATTAGATATAGAGAGACAGAGAGAGATAGAGAGACAGAGATAGAAATAGATAGATAGGGAGATAGAGATAGAAATAGATAGATAGATAGATAGATAGATAGATAGATAGATAGATAGGATAGATGATAGATAGATGATAGATAGATAGATAGATAGATAGATAGATAGATAGATAGATAGAAGAAGATAGATAATTTAATAATAATAATTTATTCAACTTGTATGCCGCCCTTCTCCCTAAGGACTCAGGGTGAGATAATATATGATAGATGAAAGGATAGATGATACATGATATGAGAGAGAGAGAGAAAGAGAGGATTAGGAGGGAGGAGGGAGAGGGAGGGAAGGAAGGAGGGAGAGGGATGAGAGATGAGAAGCATAATTATCATAGATGCCAGTCTAACTTTGCAATAGTTTTAATCAGAACATCAATGTCCATAAGAATTGGGCTACGTTCATCAGAATGACGAAAGTGTTCTTGGTGTCATCTTCCTAGCTCCACTCCCTTTCAGCATGAATGTGATGTTGCAAGACACATATCAAAACTGTGTGGCTTGCATCATGACATGGCAATGATGCTTTTGTCAGCCTAATGCCCCTTCTTCTCCATCTGCCACGGATAGTGCCGAATCAGGACTGTTTCAGAGAGAGGCAGATAAGCTTGAATTCACAGTCCTGGATGCTCTCGTGCACAACTGTACTTTCAGCCAAATGTTGGCTATTTTTTTTAAAAAAAACAAACGAACAACTAAAGTACAAAAAATAAATGTCAGTTGGAAACTGACATTCAGCTCTGTAGAGGCCTCTGAGAGTTACTAACAATAAATGAAGATAAAGGGAGGCAAAAGGAGAAAGGGAAGGAGAAAGATGGCAGGGAAAGGAGGAGGAAGGGAAGGAGAAGGGGAAGGAGAAGGAGAAAGATGGGAGGAAGGAGAAGGAGAAGAGGAAGGGGAAGAGGAGGAGGAGGGGAGAAGGAAGAGAATGAGAATGATGGGAGGAAGAGGAAGAGGGGGAAGTGGAAGATAAGCAGAAAGATATGGAAAGGAATGCAATTATCTGACTGCATCATAAGACAAAGGATTTTGCTTCCTCGTCTCCCTTTTAATGTCTAATTCCAGCCACTGATCCATCACAGGTAGTCCTTGATGTATGACTATAACAGAGCTTGCCTGTTATGGTAATATAACGTAAAAAGGGTTAGTCACATGACCAACCCAATTTTACCATTTTTTGTCAGTCATTAAGTGGATCACCACTGTGTCCAATAGGTCACGGTTTTGCTGAAGTGCCGCTTTTCAGCCAAACCATCATCAAATGTGGGATGTCTGTGGGATTGCTACAAACAGCGATAAATATGGTTGTGTCACTGAGTGCCGGACATTTGGCCATGTGATTCCAGAGCAAGCCTGACCATCAGAACTTCAAATCTGGGTCAAAAATCCCCTTTTGGGGGGGTTGGTCATAATTTCAAAGGGTTGCTAAGCAACCAGTCATAATTTGAGGATAGCAACAGCACTAGCACAAATATACCACTTCACAGTGCTTCCTAGACCTCTTAAGTGGTTTAACAAAGTTAGCCCATTTCCCCCAACAATCTGGGTCTGCACTTTATTGACCTTGGAGAGGATGGAAGGCTGAGTCAACCTTGAGCCTAAATGCTACCCTTAAGAGATGCAATAAATATACACTATTTTATTCAGTAAGAGTAGGGAGCGGGGACAGAGGGAAGGGAGAGAAATAGGGAGGGAGAAGGAAGAAGGAAGGATGGAATAGCAATAGCACTTAGATTTATATACCATTTCATAATGGTCTACAGCTCTCTCAACAATCTGGGTTTTTATTTTACTGATCTCAGAAGGATGGAAGGCTGAGTCAGCTTTGAGCCAGTCAGGATTGAATTGCTGGCAGTGGGCAGAATTACCCTGCAATGCTACATTCTAACTACTTTACCACCATAGGAAGGAAGGAGGGAAGGAGGGAAGGAAGGGAAGGAGGGAAGGAAGGAAGGAAGGAAGGAAGGAAGGAAGGAAGGAAGGAAGGAAGGAAGGAAGGAAGGGGTCTTCAAACTTGACAGCTTTAAGACTTGTGGACTTCAACTCCCAGAATTCCTCCTCCAGTCGTGTTAGCTCAGGAATTCTGGGAGTTGAAGTCCACAAGTCTTAAATTTGGTTTAAGACCCTTGGTTTACAGAGTCAGCCTATGGCCCCCAACAGTGGTGGGATTCAAATTTTTTTACTACCAGTTCTGTGGGCGTGGCTTGGTGGGCATGGCAGAGGAAGGATACTGTAAAATCTCCAGTCAGAGGTGGTATTTGCCGGTTCTCCGAACTACTCAAAATTTCCACTACCGGTTCTGCAGAACTGGTCAGAACCTGCTGAATACCCACCTCTGGCCCCCAACAATCTGAGTTCTCATTTTACTGACCTCAGAAGGATGGAAGGCTGAGTCAACTTTGAGCTCATCAGGATCAAACTGCTGGCAATGGGCAGAATCAGCCTGCAATATTGCGTTCTAACCACTGCTTCACCAGGGCTCTTAGGAGGGTCTGTATTTGGAGAGAATGCCAGCATTGCAACCCTCCCTATATTAGGGCTTTACAAATTATGAAAAAAAGATGCTGTACTTCACTGAAGAGGAATGAAAGCTGTTTCCCAAAGT
>CM019149.1:301842856-301968399 GCA_009733165.1 Naja naja
GAAAGAAAGAAAGAAGGAAGGAAGGAAGGAAGGAAAGAAAGAAAGAAAGAAAGAAAGAAAGAAAGAAAGAAAGAAAGAAAGAAAGAACTTTCAAATGGACATGTAGCACAACAGCATCTGGTTGGTTTTTTTCCTAAGCTAGAAAGCTGGGCCTATTTAGTATTTTAATCAGTGGTCACCAGGTGTGCAGCTAGGTTGGAGATCTGACAAAAAATACAACCCATGGAACAAAGTATTGCCAACAAACTCTTTATAGTGACAAGAGAACCATAGGCATGAGTCCCTGAAATCATGTGGAATGGAACCTGACTCAAGAAGACCATGCTGTGTGCTTTTTCAGGTGAGATCTGTTGGATCTAACATGAATTCAGAACTTCGCTGCTGTTCTTCAAAGTAGCCGGATTTTTTTTTTCACAGTGTTCCATGCCAAACTGAAAATGTGACTCATTAAGGCCACCAGGTCATTTTTCCAAGCTGATGAGGAAGTCTGAAAAAAGAGACTGTGCTTTAATGCATAGCAGAGAAAGGATGTGTTCATGCAGGTCAAAATACTTCCTCTTCTATAGCAAACTTACGTTTCTAAATTTGTGCCATTATGGATAGAGATAGAGATAGAGAAATAAAGATAGTAGATAGTAGATAGGGATCGATTATGACAGATAGAAGATAGATAGATAGATAGATAGATAGATAGATAGATAGATAGATAGATAGATAGAAAAAGTGCAGAGAAAAGCAACCAGGATGATTAGGGGACTGGAGACTAAAACATATGAAGAACGGTTACAGGAACTGTGCCAAAAGTACACATATAGACTGGATGAAACCAGGCTCAATAGCAGTAACTGTGAGAGGGATCTTGGAGTCTTAGTGGACAACCAACTAAATATGAGCCAGCAGTGTGCAGCAGCAGCCAAAAAAGCCAATGCAATCCTAAGTTGTATTAACAGAAGGATACAATCGAGATCAAGCGAGATACTAATACCACTGAGAGCCCTCTCATTGGGCATGCACACCATTGCCAGCTGCTCTTCTGGTTTCTGACTGACCAGCTCGTCTTCATGGGCACCAGAGTGCTGGGACAAGGCCTGAAAAACAACCAAAACCCAGGCCATTTTTGGGCCATTTTCAGGGCCATTTTTAGCACGGAAAACGGCCTGAAAATAGCCCAAAAACAGCCTGAAAATGACCCGAAAGATGGCCTAAAAATGGCCAAAAACACACCGTTTTCCAAGCCATTTCAGGCCATTTTTTTGGGCTGTTTTTGGTGTGAAAAACAGCCCTGAAAACGGTCCCCAAATGGCAATAAAACAGGCTTCAGCACACTGGCCAGCTGGTCTGCGGTTTTCCAGTGCTTCGGCATGTGCATGTGCACACACATGCATGTGCATTCCAGTTTGGGCACATGGTGACAGAAAGGTTCTCCATCACTGGTAGTTGGACTAGAAGACCTACCCTTCCAACTCTGTTATTATATGCTTTACGTTATATATTCTACTTTAGTTTCACATACTTTTCTTCCCCGTAAAATATTGCACCAGAATTCCAAAGCATGGCTTTTCTGCACAACTGCACATTCAATTGCAAATTCATATATTTCTATTTTAATGCTCTGTCGCTGGCTGTACAACGTCTATTCTTATTAGTATTTTTAATCTGACAGCCTCATTTCTACCAAACGACAGTCATTTATGAAAGCTGCAGTTGTATGCTTGGGATGTTGTTGTTTTTCTGCAAAGAAACAGATGAGGTTTTATTGTTGTTGTTGTTTAATACTAGGCATATTGTTTGTTACATTCTGACATTCAAAAATCAGATTTGTACGTCTATTCAGCCAAGTAAGTATTGGAAAGCTGGAAGAATTAAGGGATAAATATGCTTTGTTCTGGTCATACTAATTATAATCAACTTAGCATTTGCCAATCAGGTCCTAAATATTTACCTACAGGATAGAAACGCTGGCCTAAATCAGATTTTGGTTATACTAGTACATTTGAGCCTAAGATAATTGCCAGTTTTAAAATATTTGTTTTCAGAATTTGCATTCTATCTTGTTGATATGTGAAAAGGAGAGAAAAGAAGGATGAGGGATGACACAATAGCAGTGTTCCAATGTTTGAGGGGCAGGAGAAGAAACAATGGATGGAAACTAATCAAGGAGAGAATGACCCTGGGACACTGAAACTGTCATAAATGTGAGTCAGTTGTCAAGCATCCAATGTAAATCATTGCCATGGAAATGCTGAAATGGTCATAAGTATGAAATGGTCCTACATGCAGTTTTCAGTTTTAGTACATTTAGCCTAAATATTGCCATTTAAAATATTTGTTTTCAGAATTTGCATTCATCTTTGCAATGTGAAGGAGAGCAAGAAGGATGAGGGATACCGATAGCTTCCTGTTGCAAATACAGAGTTATATTCAGCAGATATATATTCTTAGTGTGCTGTGATGACCCAGGGCGTGGCACAAAAGCAACAAAGTCACAAAAATAGGTAAAATCCCTTTAATACTTCCAACATGGCTCCCAATGCCCAGTTATCATTGGCAGGAGAAAAAACTCTCCCAAAAAGAGTTTTCAAAAGGAAGAAATTCCATCCGAACTCAAAGTACATATACATTAAAAAATAAACACCAATACAAAACACACTGCAGCAATTAATGAGACAGGGCAGGATAAGGGATTGAAGACATCAAAAGATAATAAACCAGACACACTTGGGGAGGACACCAGAACTCAGATAAGACTTGACAAACTGGAATAATTTCACTCTGCGCAGTTTGCCCTTTTGAACAGTCTTCCCAGCTGCAGCCAATGAAGGGGATCAGGGCCCTTTCCTTCCCCATAAACCATGCAACTCACATTGCTCCCTTATTCATTCCTCCCTGCATGCCCTTGGATGAAGAGAGGTGGGCCTGGGCCTTCCTCTGAAGGCCCAGCAGGACTATGCCCTTCCCCAGTTTCCTCCACAGCCATTGGAGCCACACTACCACTCCCTGTCAGCTGTTCCATCACTCCCTCAGAATCAGATTCCAACAAGAGCATGACAAGCAACCTGGAATTAAGGAGAAACTTCCTAACACTGAGAAAAATCAACCAGTGGAACGGCTTGCCTTTGGACGTTATAGTGCTCAATCACTTTTTAAGAGGAGACAAGACAGCCATTTGTCTGAAATGGTATAGGGTCTTGTACTTGAGCAGGAGGTTTGACTATTAGGCCTCCAAGATCCCTTTTAACTATGTTCTGTGGACTGTGTGCCAGTTACGACCTTTCCTGGACGGACAGTCCCTATTCATGCCCTAGTCACTTCCCATCTTGACTATCGCAATGCGCTCTATATGGGGCTGCCCCTGAAGAGCATCCAGAAGCTCCAGCTGGTGTAAAATGCAGTGGCCCACATGGTTGTGTGCAGACCTCGGTGTGCAAACATATCACCTCTCCTGCAGGAGCTGCATTGGTTGCCAATTTGCTTCTGGGTGCAATTCAGGATGCTGGTTGTCACCTTTAAAGCCCTTCATGGTTTGGGACTAGGTTGTCTGAGGTAGGTCTCTTGCCAGTCACATCGACCTGACCCATCAGAGCGGGGAGGCAGGGAATGCTGTGGGTCCCATCCCCGAGGAAGATACACCTGGTGGGACCCAGAAGAAGGGCCTTCTCTGTGGTGGCTCCCTTTCTCTGGAATATCATTCCCCCAGAGATTAGAATGGCCCCCACTCTAGCACTCTTCCAGAAGGCACAGAAGACCTGGTTCTGCCAGCTGATCTGGGGAACCCAGAGCAGGATGGAGCCCATTAAATGGCTTGTGTGATGTATTGTCACCAGGGTGTGGGGTGGGAGGCTATTATTTTATTATTTGATTATTTTCTTAGTTTTATTTTTATATGTGATGTTTTTATATTTGTATTTTATATTTATTTATATTTGTGTAAGCCACCTTGAGTCGCCATGTGTGAATAGGTGGCAATATAAATGTTCTAAAATGAATGAATGAATGAATGAATGAATTAATTAATTAATTAATTAATTAATTAAGAGGAATTTCCTGGCAGTGAGAACAATTAATCGGTGGAACTCTAACCCTAATCTATTATGCCTTCTTTGTTGTACTTTCCCCACAATAGCAATCCTGTGAGATGCGTTGGACTGAGGGAGAGAATGGATAGTTCCAAGGTCAACCAACCAGCTTTCATGCCTAAAGTAGGACTAGAATTCCCAGTCTCCTGGTAATTGGCCCAAAGTCACCCAGTTGGCTTTCATGCTTAAGGTGGGACTAGAACTCCCAGTCTCCTGGTGATTAGCCCAAAGTCACCCAGCTGGCTTTCATGCCTAAGGCAGGACTTGAACTCACAATCTCCTGCTTTCTAGCCTGCTGCCTTAACCGCTAGACCACACTGGCTCCCTATAATATAATCCAAAGCTATCTGTCCAAACAATACACTTCTTAATAGGACGGTAATTCAGCCGGTATCGTATGGAGGCCATTCCACCTGACGTAGCAATTGTATTATTTTATACAGCACGTTTCCTTTCTAAGAAAATCTAATTTTCCAGGAACCCAGAATTGATGGTTTGATCAGATTCATCCAGCCTTAACATTTGTGTCCCGATTCCTGGCTGCATGCAAAAACTCATAAACAACAGATGGTGAAAAACCCTATCCAAGAAGGAGCTTTGAATAAACAGTCTAGGTGGCCTTAAAATATATTTTTAATATTGGCTATTAAATCTGCCCTCCTGCATTATCGAAATCTAGAAAAAGAATCCGGCAACATACGTAATACTGGCTCACAGCTACAGATGTTAAAACATTAACATCCAATAAACCTTTGGGAAATAGGTTTATCATTGCTTGCAGCAAACTGCAGTCACATGTTTGCTTTCTTTTTTTTTTTTTTTATATTTTAAATGTAACTTTTACTTAATAAATATAGGAATTGGCACTGGTAGGAAAATTCCAAACAACAAGATATTTCTCTGATGAATAATAAATAAGCAAAATGGTATACCCTGCTAAGATTCGATGTTATAATTCCATTATCAGAGAAACAATATGGATAATTTAGAAAAGGAGGAGAAACTGTCCTTTTGTGATAGATAGATAGATAGATAGATAGATAGATAGATAGATAGATAGATAGATAGGAGAGATAGATAGATAGTAGATATCTCAGAGAGAGAGAGAGAGAGAGATGATAGATAGATATGTCATAGAAAGATAGAAAGATAATAGAGAGATGATAGATAACAGATAACAGATAATCAGAGTTGGAAGGGATCTTGTAGGTCATCTAGTCCAACCCCCCACCCAAGCGGGAGACCCTACACCATTTCTGACAAATGGTGGTCCATACTCTTCTTGAAAGTCTCAAGTGATGATGCTCCCACAATTTCTGAGGGCAAGCTGTTCCATTGGTTGATTGTTCTCACTGTCAGAAAGTTTCTCCTTATTTCCAGGTTAAATCTCTCCTTGTTCAGTTTCCATCCATTATTCCTTGTCTGGCCTTAAGGTGCTGTAGAAAATACCTTGACCCCTTCCTCTCTGTGGCAGCCCCTCAAATATTGGAAGACTACTATCATGTCTCCCCTGGTCCTACTCTTCACTAGACTAGCCAAACCCAGTTCCTGTAACCATTCTTCATATGTTTTAGTCTCCAGTCCCCTAATCATCCTGGTTGCTCTTCTCTGCACTTTTTCTAGAGTCTCAACATTTTTTTTATAATGTGGTGACCAAAACTGGATGCAGTACTCTAGGTGTGGTCTTACTAAGGCTTTATAGAGTGGTATTAGTACCTCACTTGATCTCAATTGTATCCCTCTGTTAATACAATTTAGGATTGCATTAGCTTTTTGGGCTGCTGCTGCACACTGCTGGCTCATATTTAGCTGATGGTCCACTAAGACTCCAAGATCCCTCTCACAGTTACTGCTATTGAGCCTGGTTTCACCCAGTCTATATGTGTACTTTTGGTTTTTTTGCATAAGTGTAGGACTTCGCTTTTCTCTACATTGAATTTCATTTTGTTAGATACGGCCCAGTGTTCTAGTCTGTCAAGATCCATCTGGATCTTGAGCCTATCTTCTTGGGTGTTGGCTATTCCTGCCAGCTTAGTATCATCTGCAAATTTGTTAAGTTCCCCTTCTATTCCCTCATCTAAGTCATTAATGAAGATATTGAAGAGTACTGGGCCTAAGACAGAACCTTGTGGCACCCCACTGCTTACTTCCTTCCATGTAGACTTAGACCCATTAAGGACTACTCATTGAGTATGGTTTGTCAGCAGTTGTGAGTTCATCTAGTGGTGGTGCTATCTATCCCACTTTTTTCTAGCTTACCAAGAAGTAGGTTGTGGTCTACTTTGTCGAATGCCTTGCTAAAATCTATGTCCAGTATTTTGCTGGTCTACTAATTTAGTCACTATGTTAAAGAATGAAATAACAATGGTTTGGCATGATCTGTTTTTAATAAGCCCTGCTGACTGTTAGTTATTACTTTACTTGTTTCTAGATGTTGGCAGATCCGTTTTTTATTATCTTTTCCAGTATCTTCCCAGGGATAGATAGATAGATAGATAGATAGATAGATAGATAGATAGATAGATAGATGGATGGATGGATGGATGGATGGATGGATGGATGGATGGACAGACAGACAGACAGAAAGACAGAATAACAGAGTTGGAAGGGACCTTGGAGGTCTTCTAGTCCAACCACCCACTCAAGCAGGAGAGACCCTACACCATTCCAGAACAGTGGCTGTCCAGTCTCTTTTATCCAATTTACTGGCCATCCATCTTTACCACAGGGTCACTCTGAATGGCTTACAATATTTTTTTAAAACTAAAACTACATAAATTACTACAAAAGTATAAACATGTAAAATACAGCAGCTAAAGGATTGGGCAGGAGGAAATTGAGCATCAGGCACAGACTCTACATTGGAGACCATCACCCACTAACTTCCACTCCGGATGCCAAGACCTTGTGAACCTCACAACCTCAACTTTGAACTCAGATGGGCTGATGGTTCTGATAGATGCTCCGAGACCTTCAGATTCTGCCTGATAACTTTCCTGTATGCCATTTTGATTTGGAACTCTTGTAAAACAAATTTGTAGAAACTTGAGGAGAACTGTGATTACCCGGAGCACGGCACAGGGGCAACCTAGTCAGATGATAGTTCGAACCACTCCTTTATTGCTCCAAATTTCCCCAAACGCTCCCACATTTCTGGCAAGTACCAGAGCAAAGTGATCACACACACACACACACACACACACACACCCCTCCAGAAACCTCTGGCAGCAAATAGTCCAGCCCAACGCTGTGAGCACAACGGCTTCAAAGCAAAGTCAATGAGTCCAGGAAGCAAAGGAGCAAGGCAATTAATCCAGGAAGCCAGGAAGAAAGCAGGAAATCCAGGAAATTCCAAATGTCAGCAATGGCACTCAACACTCCAGGAGTTCAGCATTTGTTCCTGACAAATGCCCACCCACACAACATCTCGTTAAGTCGCAGTCCCCAGGTGTGCCTTGTGGAAAGGTGGGGGCACTGTCCTCCAGAATAGTAGGGCCAGCCTGTGCTGTTCCCACCTTCTCTCCACTCTCCATGCTCATGGATCAAGAGGGGAAGGTCCTTGCTCATTGCCTGAGCTCCATCTCTCATGTTCACTGCTTAGCCTCTCTTGGTCCTCCTGCCCCTCTTTCTCCCTGCCTACAAGCCATCCCGATCCTGAAAGGCCCTGGCCTGGCTGGGTTTGCTCCTCCCCATTTTCCTCCCAAGCCAACAAAGCCACCCCCTCAATCTCTGTTGGCTCCAGTTCCAGCTCATCTTCCCCTGCAGATTCAGGCTCTGACAGGGACATAACAAGAAGTTTTTTCCTCTACTGCAAGTATGTATGTTTGTGAGCCTCATTTATTAAGCATAAAAAAATATCTCAACATATCTGCAATCTGTGCTTGACCTGGGACAGGATATCCAATCATGGCCACCATCTTGATATTTTAAGTCCTTTTGCAATCCTCATCTGAAAATAGCTTCATTTACACTTCTCCACCAAAATATGGAATTATTAGGAGCCAAAAAAACCCCCACCCCTCTTTGTGGACTAAAATCCCATTTTGTAGAATAACAGACATTGCAGAAGTTGCTATCTCTCATGAGATGACATCTGGGCTGCCTCTGGGTCTTGCAAGATCTCATGTAAGCCTGCTGACATTTTGTGATATTTGCAAGAGTACCATTTTCTTCAAGTTACTGGACATGAAGGACACATCCATGTCATTTTCTTGGCAGCGGGACAAAATTATTTGCTGTCATCTTCCAGAATGTCTTTTTTTTCCAACTTCTTCTTCTAGCCTATGGCTTTGAGGTTTCCTGATAGTTCTATCAACTGTTTATTAACCAGACACAACTTTTATTAACTTTTTTTTATGTGTGAGCTTTCAAGTGTCATCTGCACCTCTATAACTGTCTGGTTTGGCTCTGCAACCAAACAAGACAGACACAGACTTAAATGGATAATTAGAACTGCAGAAAAAGCAACTGCTACCAACCTGCCTTCCATTGAGAACCTGTATACTGCACGAGTCAAAAAGAGGGCTGTGAAAATATCTACAGATCCCTCACATCCTGGACATAAATTGTTTCAACTTCTACCCTCAAAATGATGCTATGCACTGCACACCAGAACAACTAGACACATGGACAGTTTTTCCCTGAATGCCATCGCTCTGATAAACAACTAATTCCCACAATACTGTCAAACTATTTACTAAGACTGTATTACTGTTATTCTGTTCATCCTTCCTATTACCTATCTCCTTTTCTACTTAGGACTATAACCTTGTTGCTTGTATCTTTATGATTTATATCATTTTATTTAGTTTCGTAGTATGATTTATGTTGATTGCTTATTTAGTATCCTAAGACTATCACTAAGTGTTGTATCTTATGATTCATGATGAATGCATTTTTATGATGACAGAGATCATGATTTATCACTTATACTTTTATGTACACTGAGAGCTTATGCACCAAAGACAAATTCCTTGTGTGTCTAATCACACTTGGCCAGTAAATAGTTCTATTCTATTCTATTCTATTCTGTTCTGTTCTGTTCTGTTCTGTTCTGTTCTGTTCTGTTCTGTTCTTATTCTATTCCATTCCATTCCATTCCTATTCTGTTCTACTCTACTCTACTCTACTCTACTCTACTCTACTCTACTCTACTCTATGCTACACTACTCTACTCCACTTTATTATATTCTTCTAAAAGGCATTCTTGACTCCTAGAGACTGTTTGGATAAGTCCCTGCAGCACCGTTTTAAAATGGGTTGCCCTTACTTTCTTTTTCCTGAGGATTAATGAGAACAAAGTCACCCATCTGGCTTTGTGTCTTGGGTAGAACTGGAACTCATAGTCTCCCAGTTTCTAGCTTGGCATCCTAAACCACTACACTAATCTGGCTCTCATCTAGGTATCTAGCTCTATTAAATTTCTCCAGGAGATATCAAAGGAAAGTCCATGGACATCACACTATTAATCCCAGAGTAAAGAGTTTCCCTATTAAAATGAAGAAGATCATAATCTTATTTTATTTTAATGCCTTCATTATATTATTCTTGTGGCTCATGGTGCAATCAGCCAGTTGTTTAGACTGGAATTGGCTTTTTTTGTCCATGTACTGAGTCCTTTCCAAAGACCTGGGATAGGCAGATGTTGATGTTTTGTTTTTTTAATTACATTTATATGCCTTCTCCAAGACTCAGGGGCTTACAATTTTTGGAGCACAACCCAATGCGCTCAGCAATAGCCTTCATTCCATTGTATATGCCTGCTTATTACTAAGTGGCATTTTTACAAAGTCAGCTAATTGCCCCCAACAATCTTGGGTCCTCAATTTACCTATCCCGAGAGGATGGAAGGCTGAGTCAACCTTGAGCCTTGGTGGGATTCGAGCCTGCAGTAATTGTAGACAGCTGGATCTTAAGAGCAGGCATTTAACAGCCTGAGCCACCAAAGCTCATTTTGTTTGATGGTGTCAGAGGTATTGTTGCAGGATGTAAGCTGTTCCAAGTAAAGCTGCCTTTTGCAATTAACTGAGGGTAAATTTGTCAATGCCAACGGGGTTCAAATGATGCTCCAGTTGTATTCGGATTGCACCCAAGGTGTCTGTTGCTATTGGTACTATCTTTGCTTTCTTTTGCCACAGTTGTTCTATTTGTTTATTAATATGATGGTTGGTCACACAGTCAGTCAGATTTACAATAGAATAGAGCTGGAAGGGACCTTGGAGGTCTTCTAGTCCAGCCCCCTGCTCAAGCAGGAGAATCTGTTCTATTTCAGATAAGTGACTGTCCAATCTTTCTTAAAAACCTCCAGTGATGGAGCACCCACGATTTCTGAAGGCAACTCCTGTTCCTCTGGTTAATTGTCCTCACTGTTAGGAAGTTTCTCCTTAATTCCAGGTTGTTTCTCTCTTTGATTAGTTTTTATCCATTGCTTCTTGTCCTGTTTTGAGGTGCTTTGGAGAATAATTTAACCCCCCTTTCTTTGTGGCAGCCCCTCAAATACTGGAACACTGCTATCATATTGGATGTGGCATTTCTATCCACCTATTAAGGCTTTCCCAAAGACCGGATGTTGTTGTTTGATGGTGTTAAAGCCATCGTCACAGAACATAACCTTTATTATTCTCATTATAAATTATTCTTATTATTATTGGCATGATTCCAATCCACAATTTTATTTGACCCACCAGAATGTCCATGCTCAGCTTTATTTTATTTTTTTCAGCTTCCTTAGATAATGACCTTTTGTGAGTCACTTTTTCTAAGCTGGGTAATATCTGTCTTAAAAGTGGAGCTCTCCCATACAGTATATACTATTTTTTTTTAAAAAAAAAAGATTTATGTCTGAACTGTTTTATAGAACGTGCACTATTATTTGTTCTATGTAACTTCCATAATCATGTTCTTCTTTCCATGGTTGTTTGTTGATTTGTTTCTTCTTGAATAATTAAAATGCTATTTTCCATGAATTTTTGACCAGGAAATTATGAATATGAAGAGAATGCATTCATTGCCTTGCTTTGAGCCATGACGAGATCCGTTTTGACAAATATTTCAGTTCATTCCAGAAGAAATATGCTGCAAATTCTCCCTCCCCTCCTCTCCCTCCTTCTCCTCCTCCTTCACCTCCTCCTCTTCCTCCTCCCACTCCACTTCCTGCTCCTCTTCTTCCTTCTCCACTTCCTTCTCTTCTCATTCTCCTCCTTCTCTACCATCTCCTCCTTCCCTTTCCCCTCCCCCTTTTCTTCTCTCCCTTCTTCATTCCCTTCCACTTCCACTTCTCTTCTGCTTCCAAGGATATTTTCAGGGGTGTCTCATAACTTCAAATAACCAAGATGTATTAAAACAAAACCATGTATCATGGCATCCTATGAGAAACGCTGGTCACAAAAGGAAGGCAGAACT
The DNA here is from genome assembly GCA_009733165.1 of Naja naja. Classification (NCBI taxonomy): domain Eukaryota; kingdom Metazoa; phylum Chordata; class Lepidosauria; order Squamata; family Elapidae; genus Naja; species Naja naja. The sequence goes on from CM019149.1 coordinate 301,854,334, forward strand.
ATCCAGACCACCAAGACAAGGACAATTTGTTAGCACAATGTCTCTGGAGATTCTCAGCCATCCAAGTCATGGATTATCCCAAAGGTGCTTTTTCAAGAGGCAACTGGACTTCCTTTATTTTTTTCTTATTTATTTATTTATTTATTCATTCATTCATTCATTCATTCATTCATTCATTCATTCATTCATATTTATATGCCACGCTTCTCCGGAGACTCAGGGTGGCTTACAATTTTTGGGATACAACCCAATGCGCTCAGCAATAGCCTTCCTTCCATTGTATATGCCTGCTTATTACTAAACGGCATTTTTACAAAGTCAGCTTGTTGCCCCCAACAATCTTGGGTCCTCAGTTTACCTACCCCGAGAGGATGGAAGGCTGAGTCAACCTTGAGCCTTGGTGGGATTCGAGCCTGCAATAATTACAGGCAGCTGGAACTAAGTGCTAGGCTATTAACAGCCTGCACCACCAAGGCCCTTCTTGAAGACGTTTCACTTCTCATCCAAGAAGCTTCTTCAGCTCTGACTGGATGATGGGGAATGGGAATTCTTCAATCAGAGCTGAAGAAGCTTCTTGAATTAGAAGCAAAACATCTTCAAAGAAAAACCAGAAAGTCCAGTTGTCTCTTGAAAAAGCACCTTTGGGACAATTTGTTAGCACCTAACTGGACACTCATTGATAACCAGGAGGGTGGATGGGAACAAGGGAAATTAACCATATGTTTTGGGTATGAAAACCTCAGGTCCAGCTTTGCTTCTTCTGTAACCACTTGACTTGAATAAATTATCCTTTTGGCTAACCGTGGGCCCAAGTGTCTTTCTTTTCTACCTGTCCAAGTTGAAATGGCTGACACCTCCCTCCCTCCCTCCCTCCCTCCTTCCCTTACTTATTACTTTCCTTCTCTTTCTTTCATCATCCAATTCTACCCACAGATTCTTTCTCTGCTTACACTCCACGGGAGTCCAGATTATAAATTTTTGGAAAGAATCCAGGGAGAAAGGGAGAAAATGTATGCATTTTCACTCCAGGAACAAAATTGTGGATTTCAAAAGTAAAATAGTTTTCTAATTATGCCCTCTTTTTAAAACTACCTCTGGGAGCACATATGAGAAATATAATTTCCCTTTTAATTACAGGAATGAGAAGGGGTATCTCTCCGTTCTCCTTACATGGCTGCAAATAAATTCTTTTGCTCACCCTTCCTTGTGTTGTTAGTAGAGGTTGCTACTAACATACTCCTTTGACCCTGAAGAACGCTAGGTTTTAAACATCTCTTAACGACCCACTGAAGAATATGCATTAGAAGTCCTGCCCCTGCTAGTTATGTTGTAATAACAGGGACAGATGTAAAATGCTTTAAAGGAAAGGAGCCTCAAATGCACAGGGGAAAAATAATGATGATAGAGAATTAGAAAGAGGGGAGAAAAGAATAATCTGTATCAGCATTTGGTTTTCTTATGGAAGATTATGTCTATGAAGAGTCTCACTCATTCAGGTCATAGGTATTTTCCAAGAGGCAACAGGACTTTCTGGTTTTTCTTTGAAGACATTTTGCTTCTCATTCAAGAAGCTTCTTCTGACCATCCAGTCAGAACTGAAGAAGCTTCTTGGATGAAAAGTGAACCATCTTCAAAGAGAAAATCAGAAACTCCAGTTGCCTCTTGAAAAAGCACCTTTGGAATATGGAAGATTATGTATGGTTTTAGGGTGGTGGAGATGGGAGTAGATTATATGAATTGTTGGGGATGAGATGTTCAAGTCTCAGCAATCTTTCAGTCCATCTACATCTCCATCCCTAGCTCCATTCCATCTCCACTTCCACCTCCATCATCACCACCATGTATTCTTCTTAATCTCTGTCTCCATCTCTGTCTGCTTCTCCTTTTCCACCTCTATATTCACCTCCATCTCCATCTCTCTCTCCCTATCTACCAAAATGTCATATCCATGTCATCTCTCTGTTCACCACCATGTCCATGTCCATCTTTTTCTCCATCTGCTTCTCCTTCCCTTTCACCTCCGTGTCAGGTCCATCTTCCTCTCTCTTTCCCTGTCTACTGCCATGTCATTTCCATTTCCATTTCCATTTCTACCTCCACCCCATCTCTACCTCCATCTCCAGTTCCATCTCTACCTCCACCTCCACCATCCCTACCTCCACCTCCACCTCCATATATCTATTTATCTGTCAACATCTGACAGTGCTGTCCACACATAAGGTGATGAGAAGTTATCTTTCATGCAGTGAATCCAGAGATCTGATTCAGAACATGGTCATTCCAGAAAATAGTAAAGTCATCTTCCATAAGGTAAAAAATAGTTCAACATAAAACTCCCAGTCGCATGGATATTAAGTCAATGTTCAACATTTCTTCTAGCAAAAATAATTTCTCCCTCACAAGATTAAGTATTCTGTATATTCTGCACTCACCCACAAAGCAATCTCACACCATAAATTTTAAGGGAAACATTATAAATCTGTAGAAAGGTAAATCTGTTTGTAAGCAAAGCTGGTTTATTTCTTTTTTTTTAAGTTTCTGTTTGGGTAACTAGGAAGGAAGTGTGGAAAAACACCAGAGTGAATGCACAACAAATGGCCTGTGGAATCTTTTAATCAGCTTCAAACTGTATTTGAGGTAGGCGAGCAAGCATCCATTTAAAATTACTCTTTTCAAAGGGGAGTGAAAGAGAGGACTTCAATGATGGGGCAGTTTTCTCTCTCTGTGTGTGTCTTTTAACAGAATAATAGAATTGGAAAGGACCTTGGAGGTCTTCCAGTCCCCTCTTTTTTGTGGGAGCCCCTTAGATATTGGAAGACTGCTGTCATGTCACCTTTCTTGCCCCACACTCCTGAGTGCTTTAAGGAGCTCGGGACAAGCAGTCCAACACTACAAAGGCTTCCACGCAAAGTTAATTTATTGGATTTTATTAGGTATCCTCAAAGTATAACTCACAGTTATGTTGAGATTCATCTAATGTCCAATCTTTGCCTCAATAGTCACCTCAATAGTGTGAAAAGGTGGTGCTTTTCATTCCATATCGTTATAGCAAAGGAAAACTCCAGCACAATGCTTGGGTCCAGGTGAGAATGCCCAAAAATTCTCCCAGCACAACCAGAGATCAAGTCAGTGATCAATCAGGATTACAGATGTGACCACGTGACATGAATTTCATCTCCCAAGAGGCATTAACTACATTTCCCATGAAGCATTCCCTTAAGGGGGCAGCTCTTGTTCCTAAACTAACCATATACTGTCTAACCAGCACCTCACCCATGGTCCTTCTTTTCATTAAATTAGACATACCCACTAATTCCAACAAATATTCTTTATGTATTTAGCCTCCACTCCCCTAATCATCTTTGTTGCTCTTCTCTGTAGTCTTTCTCTGTGTGTACATCTGTCTGTGTGTGTGTGTTTGTATGTATGTATGTATGTATGTATGTATGTATGTATGTATGTTTCTTTGTGTGTTCAAACTTGGAGGTCAGTTTCTGAACTGATGTAGCCTTCCACATCATTCTCAGGGCCTTTTAAATCTGTTTGAAGATTCAATGGATTTTGACACATGTTTTCACTCCCTTTCTTCACATTTCTTTGACTTAACTGGATTCATGAATTCTAATCACCAATTCAAACCCAATTAGTCTTGTTCTTCAAATAAAGACTATTGGCTGATTTTCATCCCTGATTGTATATTTGTATATGTACAGGAGTCTGTGCATCTCTTTTTTTCAAAAAAAAATCTTGCATTGTCATTGTCCTCTTATCATTTGGTTTACTTTGGATTTGTGATGGTCATTGGAAAATCATAACCTTGACCCAGGAAAACAGAGGTGTGAGAAAGAAATTCAAGATTTCCTTACCTTGACTCTCTTTGGTATTAGAAGAATGGAAGGGAAAACGATGCAAGACTTTCAATACTTTATTACTACAGTCTAGATCAGTGGTGGGATTCAAAAATTTTTACTACCAGTTCTGTGGGTGTGGCTTGGTGGGTGTGGCAGGGGAAGGATACTACAAAATCTCCATTCCCACCCCACTCCAGGGGAAGGATACTGTAAAATCCCCATTCTTTCTCCACCCCACTAACCTGCTTTCCAGCTCCGTTCTCCTGTGCAGGGCAACAAAAGAAGACCCAGCTGATCAGCTAGGACTCTGAAGGAAGAGAAGAGGTGGGGGCAGGGCCAGTCAGAGGTGGTATTCTGAATTACTCAAAATTTCTGCTACCAGTTCTCCAGAAATGGTCAGAACCTGCTGAATACCACCTCTGGTCTAGATCAAAGTCCTAATATTTCTCATAGTATCTATTTCCTACCATCAAGAGCTGACACCAGGCCAAGATAGTGAGAGAAAATTTCTTCCTGTGATGTAACCATGCTCTTTTAATGAACTTCAAGATAGATTTTGCCTTTTTAGCAACCACATCACACTCATATTTCACTTGTGACCAACAAGGACACCCAGATCTTTCACACATGCTACTTATGAAAATTATCTAGGTGCCCTTGCTGAGCTCCTAATGGAAAGACCCAAGGGAGAAGAGTCATTTAGGAAATTGTGGGTCATTTCTACACAAAGCCAATCCAGACCTAGGCTGTATGAATAGAGGGATAGAAGCAAAATCGCATGAAGTGTTAATACCACTTTAGTGCCTTAGTAAAACCCCACTTGTAATGTTATGTCCAGTTTTTGTCACCACAATATAAAAAAGATGTTGGGATTCTAGAAAGATTGCAAAGAAGAACAACAAAGGGGGCTAAAACATATGAAGAACAGTTGCAGAAATTGGGTTTGTTTAGTCTAGCATGGGGTGACATGACAGCGGTTTTCCAATATTTATTTATTTATTTATTTATTTATTTATTTATTTATTTATTTATTTATTTATTTTGTCAAGCAATTATAAGATAACAGTTATAAGTATAAACATAGTTATGAATACATGAAATGGATACATATAAGAAAAATAAAAAGAAACAATAGGACAGGGACGGTAGGCACGTTAGTGCACTTATGCACCCCCCTTACAGACCTCTTAGGAAAGGGGTGAGGTCAATAGTAGACAGTCTAAGGTTAAATTTTGGGGGGTTTGGGGAAGAAACCAGAGAGTAAGGTAGAGTATTCCAGACATTGACCACTCTGTTGCTGAAGTCATATTTCCTGCAATCCAGTATGGTGCGGTTAACCTTGAGTTTGTATCTATTGTGTGCTCTTGTATTGTTACGGTTGAAGCTGAATTTGAGGGGCTGCCACAAAGAAGAGGGAGTCAAGCTATTCTCCAAAGCACCTGAAGGCTGGACAAGAAGCATTGGGTAAAAACCAATCAAGCAGAGAAGCAAGCTAGAACTCAGGAGAAATTTCCTGACAGTGAGAACAATTAATCAGTAGAACAACTTGCCTCCAGAAGTTGTGAGTACTCCAACACTGGATGTTTTTAATAAGAGATCGGACCACCATTTGTCTGAAATAGGGTTTCCTGGCTGAGCAGGCGGTTGGACTAGAAGACCTCCAAGGTCCCTTCCAACTTATTCTGTTGTTCAATCCACTTGGACTATTCCATGGGCTTAGTAGAAGAACCTATCAGAAAAGACTTGGAATACTGTTTCATTAGAATATACTTTTCTGATAAGAGAAATTGCAAAAATTCTCATTCCTTTTCTGGAACAAACTTCATGGGTGAAGATTGCTGTGATTTAACACGGAAGGCTTCCTTCTCTGATGCAAACAAATGAGGGAAATTGGAAGGTTTTTTCCTTTTTTTTTTTTAACCACCAAAGAAATTCTTTCGAGAAAGCCATGAATATTTCATACACCTGTCAGTTTTAGGGAAGGGATACCATTAAGCCCAGAGCTAAATATCACATAGCATCTGCAATTTCCCCGAACAAGTGGTTGCAGTTTTGGGAATGGCTGGTCAGAGAACCCAAATACCATGCACTGGGCAGAAAACTCTCTCCATGCACAGCTATGTCTAGCTGACTCAACTATAAATGAATGGACAATGTCATCTCTCTTTGTGTGACTGTGTGTGTGTGTTTGTGTGTGTGTGTGTTTAAGAAGCAAAAGTGGACATCTGTTCCGAGCAGAGGAATTGCTCCCCGAACAAAAGGGAGAAGGAATAAAAACCATTTTAATGCTTCAGCCGAGTCAAATTATAAGTAGCGAGGCAACTAGCTGAAAAGAATTGCTCTAGAATTTTATGGGCCTCTTATTTCCATGGAACAGAATGGAAGAGGGTGACCTCCAGCATGGAGTGGACATGGTTTCATCACTTGAGCTATAAAAACTGGAAGGATTTGTTCAGACCGAGCACATGGACAGTAACTGGGATGCCATAAAAATTTCTCCAGTTCCATTTCTCTGTACTTTCTCATAGGATGGAGGGAACATTTATTCCCTTCCTGGCATTGCTCCCATCCTAAACTTTCTGAACTCATCAGTAGCCTACTCTCAAGGTTCTGGACTCCCAGCCTCTCAAGACTGCCTTATGGAGGATGTACCCACACGTACATCCTCCATAAGGCAGGGGTGGCTCAGTGGCTAAGATCTCAGCTTGTCGATCAGAAAGGTCGACAATTCAGCAGTTCGAATCCCTAGCGCCTCATAACGGAGTGAGCTCCCATGACTTGTCCCAGCTTCTGATAATCTAGCAGATTAAAAAGCATGTAAAAATGCAAGTAGAAAAATAGGGACCACTTTGGTGGGAAGGTAACAGTGTTCCGTGCACCTTTGGCATTTAGTCATGCCGGCCACATGATCATGGAGATGTCTTCGGACAGTGCTGGCTCTTCGGCTTTGTAACAGAGATGAGCACTGCCCCCTAGAGCCGGAAACGACTAGCATGTATGTGTGAAGGGAACCTTTACCTTACCCACAAGTACCATGTTTTTTGGAGTATAAGATGCTCCAAAGTATAAGATGCACCTAGATTTTGGGGAGGAAAACAAGAAAAAAAATCTTCCTCTGTCTCCCAGCAATTTGCCTCCTTGCAGCAGACAGCAAACAGCCTGTTTCAGTTTTGGTCTCAGCACAGCCTGATTAGCACAAGCAGCTGATTGTTGATTGGATTGGCCTCCCAACAATCAGCTGTTTAAGGCTGCAGGGATTGTCATCGCTTATTGCCACCTCTGTGTGCCCCATTTTTGGCCTCCGCGTCCCATTTTCAGTCTATGCACACCCCATTTTTGGCCTCCATGTGCCCCATTTTCCACCTGTTCTGTGTGATGGGGATCAAAATGGAAGAATGGAAGAAAATGGGGCATGTGGAGGCCAAAAATGGGCCGCACAGAGGCTACAATAGGCAATGACAATCCCTGCAGCTTGAAACTTGATTGTTGGGTGGCTGATCCAACCAACTATCAAGCTGTTCATGCTAAATGAGGCTGTGCTGAAGCTGACCAGGCTGTTTGCTGTTTGTTGCAAGGAGGCAAATTGCTGGAAACAAAGGTGGGGGGGGAAGGTGGGCGGGGCTTTGGCAACATTCACTGTGTAAGATGCACAGGCATTTCCACCCACTTTTGTGAGTGGAAAAAGTGCGTCTTATACTCCGAAAAATATGGTAATCAAAGAAGATTTGATGTAATAGAGAACTGAATGTGTTTTTTATCTCTTCAACCTAATCTGAACTGAGGAATGAATATTCCATGGACTGGAAGAGCCATAGTGATGCAGTAGTTAGAATGCAGTACTGCAAGCTAATTCTGCTCACTGTCAGGAGTTCCATCATGACTGGCTCAAGGTTGACTCAGCCTTCAATCCTTCTGAGATCAGTTAAATGAGGACCCAGATTGTTGGGGGCATTTTGCTGACTCTATAAACTTCTTGGAGAAGGCTGGAAAGCGCTATGAAGCGGTATATAAGTCTAAGTACTATTGCTATTCCATGCAATTAAGTACAGGAACTCAGATAAAGTAGGTAATTAAGCCAAGAAACATTGCTCAGCAAATTCAGGTAAGAAGCATTCACTGAAGGTTTTTAAGAAGAGATTGGACAACCATTTGTCTGGAATGGTAGAGGGTCCCTTTGTGTAGCAGGCTGTACTAGAATACTTCCAAGGTCTCTTCCAACTCTGTTATTCTGTATTCTGTTAAAAATGGGCATAACTCTCTTTTCAGCATTGATTAGAGCAAGCCATAGACATGTCTTGCTTTCACCAAACCAGATAAAATCAAAGGAAAGAAAAAAAATGATACTATCTAAAGTATAATATTAATCCGCCCCGAGTCTTCGGAGATGGGGCGGCATACAAGTCTCATTAATAAATAAATAAATAAATCCAAAACAAAGAGATGCCATATCATTATTATACTGTCAACTAATTAATTTAGGTTCATACCCACACTAAATCAAATCAACTTTGGTTTACCCTTCACCAATATTCTCTGATTTCTAATGGTTCATCTCAAGAATGTTGTTAGGCCCAGCCCAGGAATGACGTAAAACTATCCAGCCAAAGTTTGGTTCTTTATTTGCTTTACATCACAAAGGCAAAATCTTGTGAGTCTAAACCTACACTACTCTCGGCTGGGTTTTGTGCCTATGATGGGGCTCAAACTCACCATCTCCTGATGATTGGCTCAAAGCCACACATCCAGCTTTCATGTTTAAGCCAGGACTAGGATTCATCTTTTCCTGGTGATTTGTCCAAAGTTACTGTCATGCCCCCATCAGAGCCTGAATCTGCGGAGGAAGATTCCTACATTTTGGAAGTTATAGCATTGCTGAATACTTGATGGAGGCATCCAGTGTGGAAATTTGAGTCACAGGGCATATAAGCCTCCAGCATCAAAAGAACATTACTTCTTAGAAATATCAAACACATTTCCCTTTGGACCAATGTCATAAATGATAGAAATCCATTTATCACTCTTCTTTTAAAAAAAAGAAGAAGATACAAATAAACAAATAACCCTAGGGCTGCTATTAATGTAATTCAGAGTGTTAAAATCAAGCTTGCATCCTTTGCAAAGAAAAACTGAAATTGGAAGTGCATGCTTTAAATAATTACAGCCATAGCTTTTTTTTACATTTATTGCCAAGACTGGGTTTATGGTAATTTGAAATATGGCTTTTTGTGTGCAACAAGCAAGAAGGCAAGCCATAATGCTCACTGATGAATGTATTAGGGAGGCATCTCCTTGAGGGTCTTCTCACCAGAAGAGGAAGTCATGACAAATATATTCATCCTCAAGGTAATGTTTATCTCCCGACAGGACATCCCTATGCTCCTTCAGAGCAAGATCAAAATGTAGACCTGTCACATTTGTTCTCAGATGTATTATAAATAGGCTACAATGCATTTAGAGGTCCACTGATATCAGCAGCCTGAAAGTGCCACCTTGGGATGTGAGGTGTTGTTTTGAGGTACCAATAGAGGAGAATATTTGTAGCTCACGGTTGAACTGTCGCACCCAGAATGCTCCAAGCTTGGTGGTTTTCTTGCAGATGTTTTATTACCTGATTAGATAGCATCATCAGTGTTGGAAGGAAATGGGATTGTGGAGAGGAGGGGGGGAAGGAGAAGGAGAAGAAGAAGAAGAGGAGGAGGAGGAGGAGGAGGAGGAGGAGGAGGAGAAGAAGAAGAAGAAGAAGAAGAAGAAGAAGAAGAAGAAGAAGAAGAAGAAGAAGAAGAAGAAACAACTCATAGAAGAATGAAGCATACAGGAGGAGCAGGAGGGATACTGATAGAAAAGAACATTTGTAGATCAGGTTTGAACCGTGGGGTCTTTGGGGCTCATTGAGCTTGGTGGTTTTCTTGCAGACGTTTCATTACCAAACTAGTTAATATCATCAGGGGTATAATGGAGTTGGATTTGCTTTCATTATATACAATTATGGCTTGCCCTGTCAGCGTTGGTGGGAATATTCTTAGTGGTTCCTTGTGTGAAAAGTGAAACAATCATGTTTTAAGGAAAGTGTCTCAAACTCAAGATAAGAGTGCTGGGTACTGGGTTGCATGTAGGCCCCAAGATAAGAAAGCTGCACATAGGCAATGGAATGTAACAAGGGAGGAAGTTTCGCATAACAAAGATAACAAGGAGCAAGCATCCTGTTTTTTTTTTTAACTATGTGTGTGCTTTCACACTATTAGGTAGTAAATGATGTATTAGATTGGTTAAAACCTAGTTTAGATTGTAAGCCAAGCCCTTATGCGGACAGTTTAGAACTATAAAAACTTTGCAAAGACAAAGGAGGGTTCCTTCGCGCCTGGAGGAACCCGCTGTCATGACCGCGAAAATAAAACTTTGTTTCTTTGGATCAACAAACCGAGTTCGAGTCTTGCTTAGAAGTCTAGTTCACACTTGACTCGGCTGATGTTTACTGTTAGCTTGTAACAGTGGTGGTGCAGTGGCTAGAGGGCTGTACTGAGGCCATTTCTGCTGACTATCGGCTGCCTGCAATTTGGCAGTTCAAATCCCAAGGTTTGATTCGGCCTCCCATCTTTCTGAGGTTGGTAAAATGAGGACCCAGACTGTTGGGGGCAAGAGGCTGACTCTGTAAAACTGCTTAGAAGGGCTGTGTGTTAGACTTTGCAGCAGAAATTCAAATCCAGAAAGCACACACAGATGAATGATAAAGCAGGATTCATTAACTTCTTTATATACATAACAGCACATGAAGTAAAGTTTCCAATACCAGTAGTACCTCTGGTGGCCCAAGTGCTCTGCCTCAGGGGTGGGGTTCAAACTTTTTTAGCAAGGGGTTCTCTGCCCGGTTGCTGGGTGGGCGTGCCCATGGTGGGTGTGGCCTAGTCAGCCTCCTGCACCATGGTGGGTTTTGCCCTGCCCGGCTCTGGAGGCTTTCCTTGAGCCTCCGGAAGGGCACTGGAGCCTCTCTGGAAGCTGGAAACAGGCCCACTTCCACTCTTCCCTAACTTCCGGGAGGCCCGTTTTTCACCCTCCCTGAGCCTCCATGCACACCCTGCACTTACCTGCACCCAAAATGGGCCATGTGGGGACTCCTGGGAAGGGCAGGGTGGGCGGGCCCAGCCAGGAGTGGGATTTGGGAGTCCTCCGAACTGCACAGAATCTTAGCTAGGGGCTCTCTCGAACCCCTGCGAACCCCCAGCAGTGCACCCCTGTCTCTGCCAATGAAAACAGGTTGCTGAGCTCCATTTTAGGCTGGGATGGCCTCCTGCAACCCTCTGCCAGTGAACATGGAGCTCAAGAGGGCCACACACAGCCCTCCCAAGCTCCACTTTTGTTGGCATGGGCACTGTGGGCCAGTCTTTTGCTGTTTCCAGGTGGCCCCATGGGCCAGATCTAAGCACCTCATGGGCCAGATTCAGCCCCTGGGCCTTCAGTTTGACACTCCTAAAATAGATATAGTAGATATCCTGTAGATATATAGAGAGAGTTATAGACAGAGAGAGAAATAGAGAAACAGAAAGAGATAGAAAGATAGAGATGATACAGTTACTGATAAATTGATATAGACATTTTCTAGGCTTTTCAAAGACTTACCCATTCATCTCAAGAAAATATGAATAAATTGTGTTTTAAAATTGAGAAGGTGGTAAAATACCCGGGTATTACTACGACAAGCATGAATTGTATGTTATTTCAAAATAACTGTGTTGAGACATGGAATGAAGTTTGAAAAAGATACGTTGCGACGGGAAAAATTACAACTGTCATTGCTGGTGAGAATTTCTGTGATTAAAAATGAATGCGTTGCTTAAAATGATGCTTTTATTTCAGAGAATACCTGATTTGACAACCGATGCACCATTTAAACAGCGGGAAAAGGATATATTTATATTTCTGTGGCAGGCGGAGGAAAACACGAGTTAAATATAAGGTATTAGAAGACACAATGGAAGGAGGTTTTATGTGTTCTATCGATTTGGTGACAATTATGCTTTTGTGTCTGTGGCTGATTTCCTCCTCCTGGCTGTATTGTTCATGGGACAGAGTTTTGTATGTACTTTGAATTAATTTTTTTAATTTTTTAAATGCTTTTTACTGTTTTTATTGTTTTAAAATGTTTTTTTTTAATTGTAATAGATGTTTTGAATTGTGAGCCACCAAAAATCATTTGCTGAGATGGGCAGCTATAGAAATGAATGAATGAATGAATGAATGAATGAATACATAAACACAAATAAATACATAAAACAGTTAAAAACAAAATGCACAGGTACAGTATATGTGGTACCTTGCTCAATAGTAGTAACTGTGAGAGGAATCTTGGAGTTCTACCGTGTTTCCCTGAAAATAAGACACTGTCTTATATTTTTTTTGGCTCCCAAAAACGCACTAGGTCTTATTTTCGGGGTAGGTCTTATATATTTATGGTGCCAAATAGTGGGTGTGAGTGTGTAGGGGGTGTTTCGGGTGCATGGTTGCTCCCTGAAAAGTCTTCCTGGAACTGGAGATTTACACTAGGTCTTATTTTCGGGGTAGGTCTTATATTAGGGCAGGTTTAGAAAATAGTGCTAGGTCTTACTTTCGGGGTAGGTCTTATTTTCGGGGAAACACGGTAGTAGACAATCACTTAAATATGAGCCAGCAATGTGCTGCAGCTGTCAAAAAAGCCAATGCAATTCCATGCTGCATCAACAGAGGGATAGAATCAGGATCAGGTGAAGTGTTAATACTGCTTTATAATGTCTTGGTAAGGCCACACTTGGAATACTGCATCCAGTTTTGGTCGCCACGATGTAGAAAAGTTGTTGAGACTCTAGAAAGAGTGCAGAGAAGAGCAACAAGGATGATTGGGGGTCTGTAGCCTAAAACATAACGATGAATGGTTATTGGAACTGGGTATGTCTAGTTTGATGAAAAGAAGGACTAAGGGAGATATGATAGCAGTGTTCCAATATCTCAGCAGCTGCCACAAAGAAGAGGGAGTCAAGCTATTCTCCAAAGCACCTGAAGGCAGGACAAGAAGCAATGGATGGAAACTAATCAAGAGAGAAGCAACCTAGAACTAAGGAGAAATTTCCTGACAGTGAGAACAATTAATCAGTGGAACAAATTGCCTCCAGACAGTGTAAGGGCTTCATCACTGGAGGTTTTTAAGAAGAGACTGGATAACCACTTGTCTGAAGTGGTGTAGGGTTTCCTGCCTGAGTAGGGGGTTGGAGTAGAAGACCTCCAAGGTCCCTTCCAATTCTGTTATTCGGTATGTAAGCACATAAAGACATCACTCAATGTCTTGATCAATATATCAATCAATCAAACAAACAATTAATAAATTAATCCAGCAGAACAGAGGGGGAAAAACTGTTACCAATACAGGAGAATATTTGTAGCTCAAGGTTGAAATGAGGAGTCCTGATGCACTGATGATGCTATCTAGTGTTGATCATGAAACATCTGCAAGAAAACAACCAAGCTCAGAGAGCACCAAGGACCCCTAAAAAAAACCTTTGCATGGACATTGCTTTGAAAAATGTGGGTTTCCCAACTCAGGAGATTTTTAAGTCAAGGCCTAACATTTACCCCTCATGGAAGTTTTAATTGCAAAGGGTTTGACTTGATTATCTATGTCAGGGGTGGGCAATTAATTTCCCCAGTGGGGCCACATGAAGGTGCCAGATGTCTCAGTGAGGACACGGTGACTGAGTAGAAGGCTTTTCTCCTGCCCCCACTTATTTACCTTTGATTTTTAATTTTTAACTGGAGAGGGACAGCCAAAGGGAGGGCTACCTAAGTCCTCGGCATCATAAAATGCCCAAGTCTGAAGCTCAAATACTTTCACTACCTCATAGCAATAACACTTAGACTTAAAGCACTCTTTACAGTGCTTTCCAGCCCTCTCTAAGTGGTTTACAGAGTCAGCATATTTTTCCCCAACAATGTGGGTCCTCATTTTACCCACCTCGGAAGGATGGGAGGTTGAGTCAACCTTGAACCTGGTGAGAATCAAACGGTCAAATTGCAGGCAGCCAGCAGGCAGCAGAAGTAGCCTGCAGTATTGCATTCTAACCACTATGCCACCATGGCTCAGATAGCAATAGCAATAGCAATAGCATTTAGACTTATATACCACTTCAAGACTGCGTCACCATGGCTCTTATGAGAAGAGAAGACTCATTGGAAAAGACCCTATGGTTGGGAAAGATGGAAGGCAGAATAACAGAATAATAGAGTTAGAAGGGACCTTGGAGATCTTGTAGCCTAACCCTCTGCTCACCCAGAAAACACTATACCATTTCAGACAAATCATTGTCTAATCTCTTCTTAAAAACCTCCAGTATTGGAACACCCACAATTTCTGGAAGCAAGTTGCTCCACTGGTGAATTGTTCTCACTGTCAGGAAATTTCTTCTTAGTTCTACATTGGATCTCTCCTTGGTTAGTTTCCACCCATTGCTTCTTGTCCTGCCTTCAGGTGCTTTGGAGAATAGCTTGACTCCCTCTTCTTTGTGGCAGCCCCTGAGATATTGGAAGACTGCTATCATGTCACCCCTGACCCTTCTTTTCATTAAACTAGACATACTCAATTCCTGCAACTGTTCTTCATATGCTTTAGTGTCCAGTCCCCTAATCATCTCTGTTGCTCTTCTCTGCACTCTTTCTAGACTCTCAAGGTTGGATAGGACAGGGGCCCCATTGTGCATGGGGTCCGTGGGGTCACAAATAATCAGGCATTGACTTAATGAACATCAACAATCTATGTGAACCTTCCGAGATCTATAATTCCACAATTCTATGCTTTAATGCAAGGGTCTTGAAACTTGGCAAGTTTAAGACTTGTGGACTTCAATTCCCAGAATTCCTAAGCTAACATGACTGGAGGAAGAATTCTGGGAGTTGAAGTCCACATGTCTTAAAGCTGTCAAGTTTCAAGACCCCTGCTTTAATGCAACTAAAAGAAGATTTTAGTATGTCTCAGCTATGGAGTTCCTTTTTTTCAGAGGACAATTTTTCTCCAGTGCTCAAAACAAGCCTTTAGTCACCAGTTTTGAAAACAAAAAGAGAGAGAATGCTTTCTGATGCAGTGCTGGAATAAATTCTTACCTTTTTCATCTCTCTTGAATTCAGCCAACTTTAGTTTGAATTCCTGCCAGCTGCATGCTTTATCCATCCAGCTTACTCTGAGCTTTTTCTACAGCCATGCCTCTTTCTCTAGCAACTGCAATATTTTGCAAAATTTTTGTTGATGCAGGGGCCTATAAAAAAAACCCCACCATAATCCTGTCAAATATCTGCTGCTCCAAATCCACCACTCCTGTTCAGAAAAGAAGGAGCTAAACCGGGGGAAAAGAACTAGCAATGAATAAAGGGGTCTCGTTCAAAGTCAGTGTGGAGTCTTAAGTCCATAGAAGGGGCAATGGCATGTTTCTGCTTTCCTGAGTCCATCTTGTCCAAAAGTTTCAAAATTTAATCATGTGAATCATTTTTGGGGGGAGGGAGGGAAAGTCTTCCAAGTATCTTGTGGTCCCTTAAAAACTAGAACATGAAACAGAGTTGGAAGGGATCTTGAAGAAGTCATCTAGTCCATTTCAGACAATTGGCTGTCCAGTTTGTTCTTGAAAACTTCCAGTGATGGGGCACGCACAACTTCTGAAGGCAAGCTGTTCCACTGGTTAATTGTTCTCACCACTAGGAAATTTCTTCCTAGTTCTAAGTTGGATTGCTCCTTGATTAGTTTCCATCCATTGTTTCTCCAAGTCCTAGTGGGCAACCATTTAAATATGAGCCAGCAGTGTGATGAAGCTACCAAAAAAGCCAACACAGTTCTAGGCTGCATAAACAGAGGGATGGAATCAAGATCATGGGAAGTGTTAATACCGCTTTATAATGCCTTGGTAGGGCCACAGTTGGAATACTGCATCCAGTTTTGGTTGACATGATGTAAAAAAGATATTGAGACTCTAGAAAGAGTGCAGAGAAGAGCAACAAAGATGATTAGGGGACTAGAGGATAAAACATATAAAGAATGGTTGCAGGAACGGGGTAAGTCTAGTCTAATGAAAAGAAGGACTAGGGCAGGCATGATAACAGGGTTCCAATATCTCAGGGGCTGCCACAAAGAAGAGGGAGTCAAGCTATTCTCCAAAGCACCTGAGGGCAGGACAAGAAGCAATGGATGGAAACTAATCAAGGAGAGAAGCAACCTAGAACTAAGGAGAAATTTCCTGACAGTGAGAACAATTAATCAGTGGAACAAATTTCCTCCA
This sequence comes from Naja naja, assembly GCA_009733165.1. Lineage (NCBI taxonomy): Eukaryota > Metazoa > Chordata > Lepidosauria > Squamata > Elapidae > Naja > Naja naja. The sequence goes on from CM019149.1 coordinate 301,870,466, forward strand.
GAAGTTGTGAATGCTCCAACACTGCAAGTTTTTAAGAAGAGAAGTTGCCTGAAGTGGTGTAGGGTTTCTTGCCTAGGCAGGGGGTTGGACTAGAAGACCTTCAAGGTCCCTTCCAACTCCATTATTCTATTCTATTCTATTCTATTCTATTCTATTCTATTCTATTCTATTCTATTCTATTCTATTCTATTCTACTCTACTCTATTCTACTCTACTCTACTCTACTCTACTCTTATCCTGCCTTTAGGTGCTTTGGAGAATAGTTTGTCTAATTTTATGCCACTATGGTTTAAAGCTTTGTGAATCATATCAGTTCATGAAATAAAGATAGTAAGAGAGTGGGTTATTCTTAACTTTAATAATGAAGTGACCAAGAGATATGTCTGTGGAGATTCTCAATCGTACAGGTTATGGTTGTCTCAAAGGTGTTTTTTCCAAAAGATACCTGGAATTTCTTGATTTTTTTTCTTTGAAAATGTTTCACTTCTCATCCAAGAAGCATCTGAAGAAGCTTCTGAAGAAGAGGAAGAAGAAGAGGAGGAGGAGGAGGAGAGGAGGAAGAGGAAGAGGAAGAGGGGGAGGGGAGGAGGAGGAGAGGAGGAGGAGGAGATGATGAAGAAGAAGAAGAAGAGGAAGAAGAAGAGGAAGAGGAGGAAGCAGAAGAGGAGGAGGAGGAAGAAGAAGAAGAAGAAGAAGAAGAAGAAGAAGAAGAAGAAGAAGAAGAAGAGGAGGAGGAGGAGGAGGAGGAGGGGAAGAGGAAGGGAGGAGGAGGAGGAGAGGAGGAGAGGAGGAGGAGGATGATGATGAAGAAGAAGAAGAAGAAGAAGAGGGGAAGGGGAAGAGGAAGGGGAGGAGGAGGGAGAAGAAGAAGAAGAAGAAGAAGAAGAAGAAGAAGAAGAAGAAGAAGAAGAGGAGGAGGAGGAGGAGGAGGAGAGGAGGAGGAGGAGGAGAGAGAGGAAGAGGAAGGAAGAAGAAGAGGAGGAAGCAGAAGAGAGGAGGAAGAAGAAGAAGAAGAGCAGGAGGAGGAGGAGGAGAAGAAGAAGGAGAAGAAGAGGAGGAGGAGGAAGAAGAGGAAGAGGAGGAGGGAGGAGGAGGAAGAGGAGGACGAGGAGGAGGAGGAGAAATAACAAGTGGAACAAATTGCCTTTAGAAGTTGTGGGTGCTCCATCACTGGAGGTTTTTAAGAAGAGACTGGACAAACATTTGGCTGAAATGCTTTGTGATAAGATCTCCTGCTTGAGCAGAGGGTTGGACTAGAGGACCTCCAAGGTATCTTCCAACGCTTTTATTCTGGGAGGAGGGGGGAGGAGGAGGAGGAGGAGGAGGAGAAGGAGGAACTAGAGTTGGGTTGAGGACGATTTTGTTTGTTCATGACTTCACCCTGCAGTTGGCGGGCAAGTTTGCACCTGCAAAGCTGGATGTGTGCACAAACTATAAAGTAGAAAGGCTGGGACAGTGTTCATAAGGGAAGAAAACCTTTGAGAAACAGCATGGTAGGTGTTGGCAAGCATACAAAGAGATGCTGGCTGTTACGCTTGAAGCTTTGGAGAGATCAAGAGACATGTTTGTTTTTGATAAGCTCGGGACTGGCATTTGAGCTTCCAAACTGAAGCAATGTTACGATAAAAAAGCACACCTTTAGAAGCGATGCTGCAGTATTTCTTTTTGCTAAAAGTGACTTTTGAAGTACTGTTGAAAGACACATTTTTTGTCTGAGTGACAAGTGATTTTTGCTCCAATGTTGGGAAGCTCCCATCTCAGAAGATAAGAGGAGTGTAATACGTTAACTCAGACAATAGTGCTCTTAACCTGGGGAATTCAAATATGGGGTCAAACAATGTTTGGAGACAAAGGGATGATAAAGAATGCTGTAGAAAACTATATAAGGTAGCCATCAGTCTGCTATTATAACATCACATTCTTAAAGTAATCAGAATAACAGAGTTGGGAGGGACCTTGTAGGCCTTCTACTCCAACAGCATACAAAGCTTTGTGTGTTTGCATCCTCAAGCATACAAAGTTCATACAAATTAGCTGACCTTGTAAAAATGCCACTTAGTAATAAGCAAGCATATACAATGGAATGAAGGCTATTGCTGAGCACACTGGGTTGTATCCCAGAAATTGTAAGCCGCCCTGAGTCTCCGGAGAAGGGCGGCATATAAATGTAATTTAAAAAAAAAATGGTTTGAAAAAAGTTGTCCAATCTCTTCTTAAAAATCTCAGCGTTGGAGCATCCACAACTTTTGGAAGCAAGCCATTCCCTTGGTTAATTGTTCTTATTTATTTATTTGTTTGTTTGTTTGTCAAACATGTACAAGAAAACAAGTATAGGTATGAACATAAACATGAATGTAGGAAATGAATATAGATAAATGGCTCGGGTCCGGGGTACTTGCAGGAGCGCCTCCTACCAGCATCGAGGGCCGATCGCCCGGTACGTTCCCACAGGTGGGCCTTTCTGGGGGTGCCGTCGGCCAGACAATGTCGGTTGGTGGTCCCTCAGGGGAGGGCCTTCTCTGTGTGGGCGCCCACCCTTTGGAATCAGCTACCTCTAGAGCTGCGTTTGGCCCCGGACCAGCGCTCCTTCCGCCATGATCTCAAGACTTGGCTGTTTGCACAGGCTGGCCTGGACTGAGCAGGGTTGGGAATTTTAATTAAGGGTATTTTAATTAGATTTTATTATAATTGGATTAGAGTTAATTTGATAAATGTTGTATTTATTGTATAAGCCACCCCGAGTCCCCCCGGAGATGGGGCGGCATATAAATCCAAATAAATAAATAAATAAATAGGGACAGTAAGACAGGGATGGTAAGCACGCTGGTGCGCTTATGCACACTCCCTTTAAGGACCTCTTAGGAATGGGGTGAGGTCCACGGTAGACAATTTGAGGTTGAAGCTGTGAGGGTTTGAGGCTGTAACAATGGAGTCAGGTAGAGCATTCCAGGCGTTGACCACTGATGCTGAAGTCATATTTTCTGCAATCGAGTTTGAAGCAGTTTACCTTGAGTTTGTATCAACTGTTTGCCTGGGTATAATTGTGGTTGAAGCTGAAGAAGGTGGTGACATGTTGTAGTTCTTACTGTTAGGAATTTTCTCCCTAGTTCTACGCTGGTTCTCTCTTTGACTAGTTTCCATCCATTGCTTCTTCAGCTGCCTTCAGGTGTTTTGTAGAATAGGTGGACCCCTTCTTCTTTGTAGCAGCCCCTTAGGTCATCTAAGTTTATTAGTACCACAAAACCTGTTAAGTTTGCATGAAGAGTCAGACGCGAGGAGTTCCAGCAAAGAGTTTATTAAGTGACTACAGCTCGAATGGACCCGACTTGGCTGGGCTACGACTGCTTCTTATAGCCAGCAGCCGTAGTTGCCAGCCAATGGGAGTGCAGGGTTTCTTCCCGCACTATTTAAACCAATACCATTTAACATTTTACAAGAACAGTTCAAATAAACCAATAACATTCAAACCTACATACATAACAAAACCAATGTAAATATAATGAGAATAGACATCATTAAAGAATCATGGATCCTTCATCAAATGTGTTTGCATGCTGTAGAAAGCTAGAGGACACACGTGGACAGATGTCTATGGAGATTCTCAGTCATCTTGGCCATGGTTGTCCCAAAAATGCTTTTTCAAGAGGCAACTGGAGTTTCTGGTTTTTCTCTGAAGATGTTTCGCTTCTCAACGAGGAAGAGCTGAAGAAGCTTCTTGGATGAGAAGTGAAACATCTTCAAAGAAAAACCAAAAACTCCAGTTGCCTCTTGAAAAAGCACCTGTGGGGCACATCTTGACAGGGCCACACTCACAAAGTAAGTGCCCTTCAATTTTTATGGCTCCATCTCTTCCACCTGTTCAGCAGGGTAAAAAGTCATTTTATACACGGTGGAAACATGGAGATTTTAGATGCATCCTAGATGTACTTCTAGTCCAGTATGATTGGCACTGATTAAGAACATCTTTTGAAGTTTTCAGGTAGGGAAAATCTAATTGGAGATGCCACTAATTAAATTTGGGAACATTGCATCTAAAGCAGGTGTTTGAGTGTTGGAAAGCCAGAAGTCAGATAAATAAGGCATAATCTGATGGTTGCAGACTTTAAATGATACTTGGACAACTTTCTCCTAGCAGATGTCCATGGTTTTGGACAAGGTCATCCTTTCTTGTGCCATTTCCCTTTTTGATTCCAATCCATCCTGCCAATTTGGAGAAAACCTAAGCAGAAATTATTGCATTATCCTTTTTTGTCTCTTAGAAAGAAAAAGAGAACAGTGATAGAAAATAAGGCAGGAAGTTGACTCATAGGCTCTATATTTTGGTGGTCTTCTCTGTTCTGGAGAAGAATCATCACCACATTTTGGGATCTTCAAGGTCTTCAGGAAAAGTTTGAACAATGCCAGTCCAGGATGGAATAAGATCTCCTGCATTGGGCAAGGGGTTGGGTTAGAAGACCTCCAAAGTCTCTTCCAGTCCTATGATTTTATAATTTTGAGATCTGAAAGAATGGATGTCAAGAAATGCTTAATGAAACAAGCCTGAACATACAGTAGGAGTCAAATGTTAAAAATATAAGAAAATAAGGAATGTTTCCTAGGTTACGTTTTACAGTACTAAGTGGAGAATTAGAACTATCAAAATTCCTTTTTCGGCCTCCCAGAGGCTTGGAAAATAAGGCTTTTCAGGATGAATAATATGCCAGTTTCATCACTTCCGGTATTACAGGAAGTGATGAAAAGGGCCTATTCATCCTGAAAAGCCTTGGAGAGGCTTTTTCCAAGCCTCTGGGAGGCCGAAAAGCCTGAAAAATCAGCTGGGAGGCACACGCATCGCAGTGAGGTAAGTTTGCCTGTCGCCTTATGTGCCACTTGTGTATGCCATGGCATGCGCCATCACGGGTATAGGGTTTCCTGCCTGAGCGAAGGCTTGGAATAGAAGACCTACAATGTCCCTTACAACTTTCCTCTTCTCTTCTCTTCTCTCCTCTTCTCTTCTCTTCTCTTCTCTTCTCTTCTCTTCATAGATTTAAAAATTAAGGCAATCTTATATTTTTCTCACTCAACTTGTTTCTAGGTAAGAAGAACTTGGATTTTGTTTTTCTTCCTTTCCTGAATCTTTTATATAAAAAAATAATGCTCAAATTCATTCTCAGATGCTCCATGTTGGTGGCAGATCACTGTAGAAATAGAGAATTCCACAATTTAACAATGTGGCCAGCTTAAAAAATCACAACAAAACCAACTGAAAATTTGGGGAAAAAATGTTTGATGAATATATTTCTGCTTGCAGAGAAGAATATTTTTAAGTGATGAAGAACTTAGAATTCCTTAGGGAAGTTTCTCCACATCTTTAATTAAGCACCATTTGCAATCAGATTGCAAGTTGTTGATTAAACCACGAGGATGTTGCTTCTATCGTATCTTGGATAACGCATATATGGCATTATACCATTCTAAATTGCTTAAGCTTCTTTCTGTCTTAAAACTCAAGCAGAATATAAATTACTAACCCCCACACTCAATGACACTCCATTATTAAGGCTGCACAAAGACTCAACCTTCCGTTTAGTTCAACGGCAATTTCATCAAATCTCCAAAATAAATATTTTGGGGTGGGGAAGGGAATCGATGCAGAGTAAATCAGGACTCCAAATCATTTTGATTTATATTTTTCTATTGAATTGAGATGATTGGAGTTCATTGAATTGATCATTTCATTGAACTGGTTGCATGGTACAGACAAGGACATATCCACACGTACCCATTTGCTACTTAATGATGGCTAAGGCAGAATGATGGGATGGAAAGTTTGCCTGGATTCAAACAGACAATGCTATGTTTTCTTGTGTCCCATTGGAGAATGTGAATTATCATACACCCAGGGGGTGGGAGAAAACCAGAGTCAAGGGTGACAATGAATGGTGTGTCTCAGAGTCGGCTACACCCAAGCAACTCTGGCATGTTTACTCCTAATAAATCTTCTTTAAGTTTTGAAAATCCGGCTACAGACTCATGATTTAAATGGGGGTAACTACAGGAGCCCTGACAGTCTCCTCCTAGTATAGCATCCTTTTCCCTCTATCTGTCCTAAATGAAAGCCCTATCAATTGCACAGGGAGCCGCAACAGAGGGATGAAAGAGCCACATGTGGCTCCAGAGCTGAGGGTTGCTCTCTCTTGGTTTAGCCATATATATTGTGTAAGCAATTAACAACAGGCTAATTGAATTGTACACAACTTTTATTCTGTTTTGGTCACCACATTACCAAAAAAGATGTTGAGACTTTGGCAAAAGTGCAGAGAAGAGCAACTAAGATGATTAAAGGCCTGGAGATAAAAACATACGAAGAACGGTTACAGGATTTGGGTCTGACCAGTCTAGAGAAAACAAGGACTAAGGGGTGGCTTGATAGCAGTATTCCAGTATTTGAGGGACTGCCGCAAAGAAAAGGGAGTCAAGCTATTCTCCAAAGCACCTGAAGTCAGGGCAAGAAGTAATGGATGGAAGCTAATCAAGGAGAGAAGCAACCTGGAACTAAGGGGAAACTTCCTCAGACTGAGGACGATTAACCAGGTGAACAGGTTGCCTTTCTAGAGTGCCTTCAGACTCTAGAAGAAGTGCAGAGAAGAAACATACAATGAACAGTTGCAGGAACTGGGCCACCACAAAGAGGAGGGGGGGTCAACTTATTTTCCAAAGCACCAGAAGGCAAGACAAGAAGCAATGGATGGAAAACACTCAAGATGCCCTGCGTACAGTCACTCATGCCCTTGTTACTTCCCGACTCGACTACCGCAACGCCCTCTATCTAGGACTGCCCTTGCGTACCATCCGGAGACTGCAGCTGGTGCAGAATGCGGCCGTGCGGGTGGTGATGGGAGTTACCCGATTCTCCCACATTACCCCCCCCCCTCCTGCGTGGCCTGCATTGGTTGCACTCCGGGTGAGATTCAAGGTTTTGGTTTTAACATTCAAAGTCCTACACGACATGGGCCCACAATATCTAAGGGAGCGACTCCTGCCGATATCGAGTGCCAACCGCCCTGTACGGGCACACAGGCAGGGGCTCCTCAGGGTCCCGTCGGCAAGCCAATGCCGGCTGGCAGTTCCTCGGCGACGAGCCTATTCTGTAGCGGTCCCCGACTTATGGAACCAGCTGCCTCTAGACCTCCGCCTGGCCCCTGACCTCCGCACCTTCCGCCACGATTTGAAGACCTGGCTATTTGACCAAACCAGGCTGTGACTGCCTCACCGGGGGGTATTGGATAGTTTTAAATTTTAAATTTGGTATTATTGGACTTTATATTTGTTTAATTCTTTTTAATTATTTATTGTATATGTATGTTTTAGCTGTGAGAGCCCGAGTCTTCGGAGATGGGGCGGCATATAAGTCCAATAAAATAAATAAATAAATAAATAAATAAGGACAAAAGCAATCTGGAGTTAACTTCCTAACGGTGAAGACAATTAACCAGTAGAACAGCCTGCCTTCAGAAGTTGTGGGTGCTTCATCACTGGAGGTTTTAAAAAAAAAAAAGACTGCACAGCCACCTATCTGAAATTGCATTTCTCATGCTTGAGGAGCGGGATGGACTAGAGGACCTCCAAAATCCCTTCCAGTACTGTTATTCTAGGTTCTCTGTTTGGTCTCGATTTGCTGCCCATAATTAATGCCCCCCGACATTTCTACAGCTCACTTGTATTAACCAACAGAGTTAGCCTTTCTCACGTCTAAGCTTACTTGATGCTTCAGGAGCAAAGGTGTTTTAATTCTATTCAGCGTTCAAATTCATTTAGCACATACAAGTGGAAACGGCACACCAGGGTCTCTTCCAATCACTCACGGCAACTCAAAAGATTTTCTCCCTCGATCGGTCTTACGCTATCTATCTTCACAGCAGATTTCAAGCACCCTCCCACCCCACCCCACCCCAAAGTAAACCTATCTAGGGTTGATGGCTTTAACAGATGTTGCTCTGTGCATTTTAGAATAACTCGACCTAAATCTTCTTTGTGGGCAAACAGAATGTGGAGGTAGATTTATCTGCATGGTGACAATATCCATTAAGGGCTTTAGCAAAGGGAACAGGACACAGGCGGTCTCTGGTTGCTCAGGCAGATGTTATCCCTGGCCGACACCTTTGATAAAAGCAACAGCTGTATCTCTATAAAAGAAATATTTTTAAAGTTTGTCTCTGCCTTAGCCAAGGAACACCGGGAACATCTGTCTTGCTGGACTTGGCTGTCACAGGTTTTTTTTCTTAACAAATTCCCTTGGCGGGTTTTTAATTGAAGTTGCCAAACCATCGGACATTTGACACTAGACAGTGAGAATTCGCATTGCAGGGAATTAATTCATTCTGAATCTTTCCCTCTAGGATTTATAACCATTAATTTCTTGCAGATTATCCAAAGACAAGCTGGAAAAGTAAAGAAAAAATGATACAGGTTTAGCTGCTTGGCATGAACATAGGGACTCTCCATTGATTGCTCACTCTTCCCTCTCTCTGTTTGCTCTGTTTCTCTCTGTTTCTCTCTCTCTCTGTCTCTCTGTCTGTCTCTCCATTCTCTGTCTGCTTGTCTCTCATTCTCTCTCTCTCTCTCTCTCTCTGTCTCTCTCTCATTCTCTCTCTCTCTCATTCTCTCTCTCTCTCTCTCTCTCGTTCTGTTTTTTTCTTTCATTCTGTCTCTCTGTTTGTGTGTCTCTCATTCTCTCTCTCTTTCATTCTCTCTCATTCTCTCTCTCTCATTCTCTGTTTCTCGCTCATTTCTCTCTCTCTTTCTTTCATTCTCTCTCTCATTCTCCCTCTTGCTGTCTCTCTCATTATCTTTGTCTCTCTCATTCTTTTTGTCTCTCTCATTCTCTCTATCTGTGTGTGTGTGTGTGTGTGTGTGTGTGTGAGAGAGAGAGAGAGAGAGAGAGACTATTTAATGGTATTTATTTTATCTATTCCTTTTCAAGCCAAACTTTTCTAAGATGGCTTAGAATGAATCAGTCCAAAATAAAGAGGAATAGGATACCCAACAGCAGAAACAACAACCATAGCCATAAACCCAAATATGCTTCTCTAAAAGGCAGTTGGACTTTCTTGGTTTTATTCCTTTGAACACATTTCACTTCTCATCCAAGGAGCTTCTTCAGTGAAATGCAATGGTGAGTGGGGTTTTTGTGCCTACAGTGGGACTAGAACTCACAGTCTCCTTTTTCTAGACTGATACCTTAACTCCTAGACCAAACTGGCTCTCTTTTATGCTAAAGAGGTGTCAAAATATTTTAGTTTTTGCTAGTGAAATTCTCAATCAGAATGTTAGTAGGTCTGTGTGACTTTGGCCAATCACCAGGAGACTGGGAGTTCTAGTCCCGCCTTAGAAATGAAAGCTGGCTGGGTGACTTTGGACCAATCACTAGGAGATGGTGAGTTCTAGTCCTGCCTTAGGCATGAAAGCCAATTGAATGACCTTGAGCCGATCACCAGAAGACTGAGTTCTACTCCCATCTTGGGCACAAAAGTTCGCTGTGTGATCCTGAGCCAGTCTCTCAGCCCAACCCACCTCACAGGTTGTTGTTGTGGGGAAAACAGGAGGAAGAAGGGTATTACATAGGTTCACCACCTTAAGTTACTTATGAAGTAATAAAGTGGGATTAAAAAACCTGAATAAATCATTGCATAGTCAGCCAGTTCACACTGGGTTTGGCATTTTTGTCTACCTATTGAGTCCTTACAAGGAAGAATTATTATTATTATTATTAATATTATTATTATTATTGTTGTTGTTGTTATTGTTATTATTATTATTAACCTTTATTCATTAAACATGAAACTCAGTCAACTGAACATTTAAAAATATATCACAAATATTATTGACTGGCACTGAAGGTTGATACGGGTGGCTGCCAGTATCCTAGGTATCAACCAAATATTTATATTACTATTACTATTATTACTATTATTGTTATTATTATTATCAATATTATTGTTATTATTGTTATTATTATTTAATCTTTGGTGAGATTCACAGCCTTTGGGGCTGATTGGTAGCTCAACAGCTCGAGTCCTAACCAAGGACCTAGGAACTGTTCAGGTAGTGTCGAAGGATATAAGCTGTTCCAAGTATGGTGGGGTTTTTTGCAGAATTAGGGTATTCAAGTCTGATAAATTCAGAATTTCCAAATAGCAAGGTAGCCCTTTAGGTATTGCTCCAAGGGCTCCAATTACAATTGGGATAACACACAATTTCTTTTTCCAAAGTCGCTCAACTTCAGTTTGTAAGTCCTGATACTTTGTGATTTTTTCTTGCTGCATGTCTACAATTCGTGCATCACCAGGTATTGCAATGTCAATGAACCAAACCTTTTTCTTTTCAACTATTGTTATCTCAGGTGTGTTGTGGGCCAAGTGCCTGTCCGTCTGAATTCTGAAGTCCCACAAGATCTTGACTTTTTCATTCTCCAGAACCTTCTCAACCTGATGTTCCCAGTAGTTGTTACTATACTCAAATCCAAGCATTTGGCACAGTTTCCAGTGAATGATTTTAGCAACTCGGTCATGGCATTCTAGGTAGTCAGTTTGTGAAATTTTGCTGCACCCACTGATTAAATGGTCAATGTTTCATCTTTCTCATCACAGAGGCGGCATTTGCTGTGGGTGGTGACATGCTGAATCTTTGCCTTCATGCAATTTGTGGCTAAGGCTTGTTCTTATTTTTATTATTATTACTACTATTACTACTATTACTGCTATTACTATTCCCTTCTTTCCATACAGATGCTCCTACTTACTGGATATTTTTCCAGCACATTTCATCCTCTCTTTGGGAGACTTTTGATGAGTAAACTTGTAGTCCATATTTCTTTCTGGCAATATCTGATGGCCCAATTGACCACTTAGTGTCAAATAAAAACAAGTTTCATTTGGGAGATTAAGATTATTGAACAGAGAGGAGCTTAGCATTAGACCCCTTCATTTTAACTCTTGTCCGTGAGGAGAAAAAGGACTGTCCAACGCCTGATTGCCTAACTTGTATTTTTTGGAAGTTTTCTTCCCTCCTTCCCTTTTTCCCAGAATTTCCTCCCTTGCAGAGAGGAGAGATTGTTTGGACAAGCTATCTCTCCCTTAACTGCTTTTCTCTGCATGGAAACTGAGCTTCCCTGACAGGTGCCAGCTGCAAGTTAGCTCAGCTCTGCAACCATGACTGCTTAATTAGCATCCAGGGCCTGTTTGTGCTGCTACCTGAAATTGGCACAATCCTAATCAATTTGATCTCAATTAGATCTTCTTTTTGTATCCTAAGCAGAATAACAGAATAACACAGTTGGAAGGGACCTTGGAGGTCTTCTAGTCTAACCACCTGCTCAAGCAGGAGACCCCATACCATTTCAGACATGTGCCTGTCCAGTCTCTTCTTAAAAACCTCCAGTGATGGAGCTCCCATGATTTCTCATGAAGTCGTTCAACTGGTTAATTGTTCTCACTGTTAGGAAGTTTTTTCTTAGTTCCAGATTGCTTCTCTCCTTGATTAGTTCCATCCATTGTCTTGCTTTTTGGTGCTTTGGAAAATAGGTCGACCCCCTCTTCTTTGTGGCAACCACTCAAATATTGGAACACTTCTATCATGTCTCCCCTAGTCCTTCTTTTCATTAGACTAGACATGCCCAGTTCCTGCAACCGTTTTTCATATGTTTTAGCCTCCAGCCCCCTAATCATCCTGGTTGCTCTTCTCTGCTCTTTTTCCAAAGTCTCAACATCTTTTTTTGTAATGTGGTGACCAAAATAGGATAAAAGTTGTATACAATTCAATTAGCCTGTTGCTGATTGCTGACACAATATATATATGGCTAAACCAGGAGTCAGCAATCCTCAGCTCTGGAGCCACGTGTGGCTCTTTCATCCCTTTGCTGTGGCTACCTGCGCAATTGATAGGGCTTTCATTTAGGACAGATAGAGGAAAAAGGACACTGCGCTAGGAGGAGACTGTGAGGTTACCCCCATTTAAATCATGAGCCTCTAGCTGGATTTTCAAAACCCAAGAAGTGTAAAGAAAAGCAACTAAGATAATCAAAGGTCTGGAGACTAAAACATACGAAGAACTGGGTTGAAGGAATTGGGTTTGGCTAGTCTAAAGAAAGGAAGAATTAGTGGCAACATGATAGCAGTATTCCAGTTTTTGAGGGCTGCCACAAAGAAGTGAGTGTCAAGCTATGCTCCAAAGCACCAGAAGGCAGGACAGGAAGCAATGGTTGGAAACTGATCAAAGACAGAAGCAACCTGGAATTGAGGAGAAACTTCATAACAGTGAAGACAATTAAGCAATGGAATGGATTGCTTTCAGAAATCGTGGCTGCTCCATCACTGGAGTTTTTTAGGAAGAGATTAGTCAGTCACTTAACTGAAATAGTATAGATTCTCCTGCTTGATCAGGGGGTTGGACTAGAAGACCTCCAAGGTCCCTTCCAGCTCTATGCTATTTCAACTTAATGTGATTTATTTATTGGAAATTTATCCAGTATCTCATGCCGCATGGACCCTAGGCAGTTGTGAGAACTTGGGAAAGTAGGAATTATAACTTGATGACTATTGTCTGATGTTGTCGAAAAGATGGTAAAGAATGAGGAATGAGATTAGGGAAGACCCGTGCAATATTTTTAATTAAGGTGAAAAAAGCCAAGTGACATGAATGGATGGGTGGGAATAAATAACAGAATTTAACTACTTGGAAATCCAAGACTATAGAGGTAGTCCTCGACTTACAGCAGCTCATTTAGTGACCACTCAATGTTACAACGGCACAGCTTCCGGGTTGAGCCTTCTCGAGAACGGGCGGCGGTTTGCGATCGTCCGCGACCGCAGCCTGGCTCTTGCATCGGAGAGCCCCGATCCTGCAAGGTTCAGGGCTGAAGCTGCCTCGTAGGGGCGGCGGAGAAAGGGAAATCTGCCAGCCAGAGTGAGGGGAGCCGCATCTCCCCTTTGGGTCTGGTCTTTTCCTCCAAGACGTCAAGAAGTGGTGGTCAAAATGGCCACCTGAAGAGAAGGTCTCAACGGGATTAAGATTGGTGCAGGAGGAAAGAGAGAAGTCGACAGCAGAGGAACCGGAGTATCGGATGGTAAGATCAAGGCACCCGATTAAGATAAAGATGAGTTTTTAAAAAGAAACAGAAGCGGGCAGTCTCAAGTGAAGGAAAAATAAGTAAAATATTTTGACAGCTATAAGGGGCTTTGAACCGAAAGGAAGAAGCCAGCGTAAGAACTTAAGTTTGGGGCTGGAAAACTTTGAATATCAAAATAAAAGGAAAGGGTTAAGACTCTGTGCAGAAAGTGCCACTTTGTGGAGAAAAATTGGAAGCTAAAGAAGAAAGAAACTATCTTGTTCCTTTGTGGATTGGAGTTGTTACATTTTAAAGAGACGCAAGACTCATAGAAAGTGAAAGCTTGAATACACAAAGACGGACTACCGGACTAATTGGTGATATTGATATAGACCCTGGACCTGGGTTAGGATCATAGAAAATTTAAAGAAGAAGAAATAAGGAAAATAAAATTCTGGTGGCCATCCAAAGAATTAAAAATGGAGTTTAAAAGTATGAAAGAACTGCTACAGGAAGTGACTGAACTAACTTGGCTGGTTGCAGAAAACATGGGCATTGAAATGCTGAATAAAGAAGAAGAAGGAACCTTGGAAAAGGAGGAGCCAGCACAAGAGAAAGCCATCTTAAAAGACAATTAATACAAAGATTAATACAAATAAAAGGGAAAGGAAGGGTGGCTAAAAAACGGAACCTAAGAAAGTATCTAAAAAGGGGAACATTTATGAAATTAAGCATGTTAGAAAGGTTCAGAAGGAAAGGGAACAGAAAGGTAAAGAGAGAGAGGGATTCAAACTGGATAGAGAAGGGGAGAGCAGGATAAAAGGGAGGAGAAGGGAGCCAGCACAAGCTAAAGCCATTTTAAGAAGACAACTAACACAAAGATTAATACAAATAAAAGGGAAAGGAAGGATGGTCAAAAAAATGAAACTTAAGAAGGTAATTAAAAGGGGAACATTTATGAAATTAGGCATGTTAGAAAGGTCCAGAAGGATAGAGAGCAGAAAGGTAAAGAGAGAGAGGGATTTAAACTGGATAGAGAAGGATAGGGATAAAAGAGAGGAGAAGGAACAAGAAACAAGAGCAAAAGATAGAGAGACATGGGAATTACATAATAAAGAAAGAAACTTGTTTGCATAGAGATAATGGCTAATGTATTAAAAAGGGGGGGTTCTGCATGAAGAAATGGTAATAAGAATATATTGTAATTATAAAAGTGTAAAACAATAGGGGTTACTGACAATCTTTATTGGTAAAAGGTCACATTTTTATTTCTTATTTACAAAAGAAAGGTAAATGATGAGTAGATAAATTGAATTAATTGAAATGATTTTAGAAAATGTCTAAAATGAGATTTGTCAATAACCAAGATTAGTTATTCTTATTATTATCTTGGAACCATAAATAAACCTTAGGGGGGATATGTGTTGCAGAACCCGATCGATTAGAGATATATTGTAAGGTAGCTTTTTCTTTTTTCTTTTTCTTTTTTCTCTATCTTTCGTTTTAAAGGGAATGATTATGATTATGCTACTATATTAACCACTGAGGTGTCACTTTCAAAGTAGTAAAAGGGGGCAAGTCTAGGTTTTTTTTTCCTCATTATTTTAGTGTCAAAATCTGTACGGATTTAGAATTATGGAGAGAATATGTGATGAAAGGGCAAATCTGACAGACAAAAGAATTCTGTAAATGATAAAAGAGTATTAATAATGTGAAGATAATTAAAGGATAGATATGGATGAACTTTATCTTTAATATGATGGGCAAATATATTGTTATTTGTAAGATTTATAAATGATGTTTTTAAAATATATATATATATGTTTGCAATTAACTTGAAATGAACTGGGGGGTTATACAGATTGAGATTAAGATTTGAGATTAGGATTAATTTCTTTGACCCTTTGTCTGTTAAAATGGAATAGAAGTGAAGTTAAATGCTTAAAATGAATATAGATTTACTGTCATATTTGCATGTAAAAGTGACGACCCGGGAACATGCTGTCTACTGAAAAGAGCTGTTTTAAAAAATTGTTAAAAATTGAATAAAATTTGTTTAAAAAAAAATGTTACAACGGCACAGAAAAAAAGTGACTTGTGACCGTTTTTCATTCGTTGCACTATCCCCATCATCACATGATCAAAATTTGGACACTTGGCAACTGACTCATCCTTATGACGGTTGCAGTGCCCTGAGGACATGTGACCTTTTTTGGCATCGTTGTTAAGTGAACCCATGACTCCAGGACACTGCAACGGTCATCAATGTGAGTCTGTTGCCAAGCATCTGAACTTTGATCACCTGATTGTGGGGATGCTGCAACACTTGTAAGAGTGAAAAACGGTCATCAGTCAGCTTTTTCAGTGCCGTTGTAACTTCGAATGGTCACTAAATGAACTGTTGTAACTCGAAGACTGCCTGTAAATAATCTGTCTACTTTCCCCCGCAAAATTTAAAAGATCTATCCCTTCCCTTTCATGCTATACAAAGCAAATAATAATAATAATAATCACTTTGGAGGCCAAAGCAGAAACTCACAGGAAAGTGTTCAATTACCATCACCTCTCCGACAATGATGTCATTAGAGCAGACAATTTATTGGAAGGAAATGAAAGTTTCAGCCTTCTAAAGAACTGTGGCCAACTTCCAAGATTAAGTGACAAGAAAATATATTGAGTGCTGCAAAGGGGGAGATGTGTCCTGACTCATAGCTATTGCAACCACCTTGCAAAAATAATGAAAGCTTTTGCCAAGTCTGCTGACAAAATAATTTATAAGGAACCTACATGTGTCATAATAACTGGGAAGCAAGTGATTTGTGGTTCTGTCATGTGTCCTGGGAGCTTTTATCAGGGCATGGGGAAAATCTCCATCCAGATGTCCTGGTTGAGACTCGAGAAAGTGTGCAGAGAAGAGCAAGAAAGAGGATTAGGGGACTGGAGGCTAAAACATATAAACAACACTTGCATTAAACTTGTAGTTTAATGAAAAGAAGGATTAGGAGTAGCATGATAGCCATGTTTGACTACCTAAGGCAGGGGTGTCAAACTCAAAGCCCAAGTGGCCTCAACGACTCTCTAAAAGGATGCAAATGACCAGCTGTCTGAAAGGAGTATAAATTTTTTCATTCCCCACCATCCAGTCAGAGCTGAAGAAGCTTCTTTGGATGAGAAGCAAAATGTCTTCAACGAAAAACCAGAAAGTCCAGTTGCCTCTTGGGGAAAAAAAGCACCTTTGGGACTTTTTAACTGCTATGTTTGCAAAGATCTACAAAGCCCTCCGATAATCATTCTTCTTTGCAGTAATAATGATCACTTCTTCTGATGCCTGAGCAGACAATCAACAGTTCCTAAGGACCAAATGAGATTCAGCCATTGAAAATGTGGCGCCTCCCCCAAGAACAAAGTCAAATCCTGTTTCTCTTTTGAAGAGGACTGGATAAAAGAAGGGGCTGATGTTATGGACCCTCAGGAGAGAAATCACAAAAGAAAATGACTTTGAAGGAAACAAATGGCCAGGGGAAATCTGCTTTCAGAACTGCTTAGGAGGCCCGCTGAAAAAGTTTCTCAACAGCCTTGTCAAGGAAACAGACTTTGAACCTGATTTGTGATGCGATGCACCCCCTGCTTCAAAAGAATGGGGATGCTGTCATGTCGTTTTCCCTCTCACCCTTCTTCCTGCCTCCTCCCGCACATCTGATAAAGAAACTTCGGTTTGTGTAATATAAATGATGCAAAGCAGAGGGCTGAGTGTTGCCTTTAAAAGTGATTTCCCACTGCCTCTTCCTGAGACAAACAGCATCCCTTAAGATGCTTTGTGTCTCCACCTGCAATTTTTAAGGTTGGCGCTTACAAGCAGAGGGTGAGGTGGGGTGGGGTACATTCTTTGGAAGATTACTTTTTCCTCAAATGCCCTTTTTAGCTTCTAAAAATCAGCGCCTTGCTCTCTCGCTGCATCAGTTTTATAAACAGTTTCATGGAGAGGTTGTATCTTCTGCGTGGGGCTTCCAACCTACTTGTCTGCGATACGCTCCACAAATTTGGTTGCTCGCTGGTAGAAGTTTCATTTCTGAACTGGGAACAGGGATGGGCTGCTGGGGGTTCACAGGGGTTCAGGAGAGCCCCTATCTAAGATTCTGTACAGTTCAGAGAACCCCCAAATCCCACTCCTGGCTGGCCATGCCCTCCCCACCTTGCCCCTCCCAGGAGTCCCCACGTGGCCCTTTTTGGATGTAAAAAAGTGCAGGGCACACGCAGAGGCTCAGGGAGAGTGAAAATGGGCCTTCCGGAAGTTCGGGAAGGCCAGAAATGGGCTTCCAGGGAGCCTCCAGAGCCTGGGGAGGCCGTTTTCGCCCTCCCAGAGGCTCAAGGAAAGCCTAGGCCACACCCACCATGGCCACGCCCACCCAGCTATTTGCTAAAATTTTTGAAGCTCACCCCATTGTCTGTGCCAAAAGGGAGCTGCGTTTGCTCCCTGTTTCTATATACAGTAACAGCTTGCCTTGTCTGTATTGGTGAGAGTGGTAGTTCCTTGATTAGGGTATTGTTTCCTGCTGGATTGTTTGTCTGGTGTGAAACTCTGCTTATCTGGGTGTTGGCTGTTGAAAAGGATCTGTTCTGGTCTATGTGTTTCCCCCTTAGCTTTTCTTTTTTATTGTCTCATTTGAAAAGGGTTTGAATGTGGTTTGTCTAGGAGGCCCTCTGTTCAAGCAGGAGACTCTATACAATTTCAGACAAATGGCTGTACAGTCTCTTCTTAAAATCTCCAGTGATGAAGCACCCACATCTTCTGAAAGCAAGCTGTTTGCTTGGTTAATTGTCCTCATTGTTAGGAAGTTTCTCCTTAATTCCCTGTTGCTTCTCTCCTTGATTAGTTTCCATCCATTGTTTATTTTCTTGCTTGCTGGTGCTTTGGAAAATGGGTTGACCTCCTCCTCTCTGTAGCAGCCCCTTCAAACATTGGAATACTTCTATCATGTCTCCCCTGGTCCTTCTCTTCACTAGACTAGCCATGCCCAGCTCCTGCAACCGTTCTTCACGTGTTTCAGCCTCCAGGCCTTGAATTATCGTAGTTGCTCTTCTCTGCACTCTTTCTAGAGTCTCAACATCTTGTTTGTAATGTTGTGACCAAAACTGGATGCAGTATTTCAGGTGTAGCTTTACTAAGGCTTTATGAAGAGGCACTAATACTTCTGGTGATTTTTATTCTATGCTTCTGTTTCTACCACCAAGAATTGTATTAGCTGATTTGACCACTGCTGCACATTGCTGGCTCAACCAAAAAAAGTTAATACAATCTTTGGTTGTAAAAACAGAGGTATAGAATCAATGTTCTATGTTTACCTCTTGATCAAATGTCGTCTTCAATGGTGGTCAGGTACCTCTATGTAGGAAATGATCAGGCTGAGCCTGAGAACAGGGTCATATGCATCATCAGTTTGTTTCTATTCACCCAATTAGGAGACTTAAGTCCATATACTTTGAAGTCTGTTGACTCTTATTTGGCACCAATCTGCCTTGACCAGTAGTAGACCAGAATCAGAATCAGAATAGAGCTGGAAGTGACCTTGGAGGTCTTCTAGTCCAACCTTCTGCTCTGTTCTGACCCAAGCCTCGTTCCAAGCAAACAAACACCAAACAGAGATAAAAGCAAAATCTCTTTAATGCTTCTCTGCGAATTCTGTTCATTCACAGTAAAACGCAATTAAAACTAATTGTCCCAGATAAGAACAAGCTTTGCCAAGGTTGTGCAAGGCTGCCAAGAACACTAGATTAAATTGCAAGGAAATATTCAAAACCAAAAGTCTCCAAACACAAACCAGAATAGTCTGAACTTCCACAAGACTTGAAGTACAAGAACTTCTTTGCTTCCTGCAAAGAATCCCACCTCTGAGGGCTGGCTTTTATCTTTTAAGGGAGGGGCCATCACCTTGCAGCCTTAATTCCGAGTCTTCTGGGCTGCTGCAGCTGCTCTTTCCTTTGAGCAGCTCTGTGCACACCAGCACTGGGCACAGGCTCCCTGGGATCCTCTGCATCACTGCTGCCAGACTCCACAAGCTCCAAAGGCAGCACCCCACTCTCTGACAGTCCTGTCCCCATTTCTGCATCACACACAGGCCCCTCATCTGAGTTCTCGCTCTCTGAGACCTCAGCCATCTGCACCTGCTGCTGGCAAACCACAACCTGCTCATGGAGGAAACCCCATACCATTTCATCACCTCCAGTGATGAAGCATCCACAATGTCTGAAGGCAAGCTGTTCCATTAGTTAATTGTCCTCACTGTTAGGAAGTTTCTCCTCAATCAGATTCTTGCATACAGATAACATGAAATAAACTTGTAGTACTTTTGAACTCTGCTGTGGTTCCTGATTTCTTTCGCTTGACACATTGGTTGTTCTACATGTTGTCATTTGTTCAGTCTCCTTTCATTGTAGACTCATTTTTTCCACTGTGCTCCTTGGCTTTTAGTACTATCTGGAACTAAATGATTTGAAAATTATTGAGCTTCCAAATATGAAAATGATATCATAATTATGTAGGAGATAAAACCATAATTAAGTATCTGAGCTCATTCTTGCTGGTAGAGAATCCAATGATAAGAAACTTTAGTTGCTCCACTTGCAAAATAGACATAAAAAAGACATAGAAGAATATGGAATATATACTGAACTACAGCAATTGGATAAAATTCTAACAGGCCCATATGAGAAAAATATTACAAAAATTTATAAATACTTACTAGAAGTAGATTTAGAAGAAGAAATTGTTAAAGGATGTATGATACCATGGGCCAAAACATAGGACATAATATAAATCTAACAGAATGGGAAAATATTTGGAATCAAAACTATAAATTAACAAGATCTTCAGCATACAAAGAAAATATATACAAGATGTTTTATCAATGACATTTACCTCCAACGAAACTGGCTAAAATATATTTTTTCAATCCAAAAAAAGATCACTTTGGCAGAAAAACAAATCTGGTCATGTTGCCAACTTCAAAAGCTGATACAAAAATTTATGCCACCAGACAAAGACTGAATGCACCAATTATCACATTAAACAAGAGGAAAATCTTCTACGCACCAATTCCATCCGTGCTGTCTACAATTTTGTAAACAACAAACTAAAAGACTGAAGACCCACCCCACCCCTGAAAGGACCTAATGGTAAAGACTGTAATGACGACACCATCAAAGCCAACCTCTTTAACACATTCTTTGGCTCAGTATTTGTAAACAGCAATGGCTCATGCCCAGTATTTCCTAGTCGAACCACAGACAACTACAATGTTCTAATACATATCGATTTTACAGAAGACAATGTTGAAAAAGCACTATGCAATCTAAAACCATCTCTATCTACTGGATCAGATGGAATATGTGCCTACTTCTTTAAAAAGCTATCCGCTACCATAGCCAAACCTCTAAGCATAATCTTTGAAAAATCTTTCAGGATCAGCTCCTTGCCAAACCTATGGTCACAAGCCACGGTCATCCCCATCTTCAAAAAGGGAGACCCCAGTCTAGTTGAAAATTACAGACCAATCTCTTTATGCTGTGTCACCTGTAAAGTCATGGAATCAATTATTAACCAATCCATTATCCTCCACTTAGAGACAAACAACCTACTCTCTAACAAACAATATGGTTTCAGAAAAAAACTATCCTGTAATCTGCAACTCTTACACTGCAAAAACATATGGACTACACAAGTTGATCAGGACAAAGCAATAAACGCAATCTACATAGACTTGTTAAGAATTTTGAATCCCACTCCTGGGCTCAACATGTTTTTTATATTGTGGTGACCAGAATTGGATGCAGTATTCCAAGTGTGGTCTTGCTAAGGCTTTGTAAAGTGGTAGTAGCACTTCACATGATCTTGATTCTATCCCTCTATTAATGCAGTTTAGGATTGCATTGTTTTTTTTTCTGGCTGCCGCCGCAGTGCTACCTCATATTTAACTGATGATCCATTAGGATTCCAACATACCTCTCACAGTTACTGGCTTTAATCCAAATTTCACTTAGCTTATAAAGCAAACTGTAGGTGTAACATTTTTTGTTGAAAACCCTACACTGCTTGAACACTGATCTGACTGTAGAGAAGTTTTCTATGTTAGTTATGAGCAAATTCACTAATATTGCTTAAAATGAAATTTCAAGATTATTCCACAGGATTCCCATCTCCTGTTATGGGAAATATGAAAAACAAAACAAAACTACCTCACAGGAAGCAGTAGGTGGTGTGTTGGTGAAGAGGGGAGAAGGATTTCATATAAACCCAGAATATTAAGCTAAGATAATGCTTCCTTTGGAGTTAAAGTAATATTATGCTGGAATTTTAAATATATATATATATATATATACGAAGCTGAAGACACCAGCCTGAAGATGACGGATGAGATTTCGTCGAAACGTTGCCAAGGTATTCTCAATCTTACACGGGACAAGACCCGAATACACCAAGACCTACATACCTTTACCCGTGAAAATCTACGAAAACATATATATATATATATATATATATATATATATATATATATATATAGGTCTTGGTGTATTCGGGTCTTGTCCCGTGTAAGGTTGAGAATACCTTGGCAACGTTTCGACGAAATCTCATCCGTCATCTTCAGGCTGGTGTCTTCAGCTTCGTTCTCTTCGTTTATCTCCAGATAAACTTTAGAGTTCAGCATTTTGGCAAGCCCTTTTATAACCCCATCAATGGAAGTAATGGGACACATTGTTTCCAAATTACTTGCAAAGCCCTCTTATGTTTCCTGTCCCACAAAATTAGTAAATAAACTATTCAAAAAAGTAGAATTTTTTTTGTTAAAGAAAAGAATATGGGTTGCTAATTGCTTGACTGTTCCTCCTTCCCACTTCTTGAAAGCATTAGCTAATATCATGACACAGATACAGGAACTGGGATCAAAGCCGTTTTACCTAAACACTTTGGCATCTGTTCAACATTAAATTTCTAAGACTAGCTTAATTTCTCTATGGATTTTTGTTTTCTTTGCTTTCGAGCAGATATGGTGCATAAATTATTCTTTTTTTCTCCCCAATTCCTCCCAATTTCAGATATGTCTACTTCTCAAATATACACGATATATGTATGGATATGTATGTGTATGGATAAATAGAGGCACATGTGTGTCTATCTATCTATCATTTATTTATTTATTTATTTATTTATTTATTTATTTATTTATTTATTAATGAGACTTGTATGCCGCCCCATCTCCGAAGACTCGGGGCAGCTCACAACTAAAACAACAAGAACAATAAATAATTAAAAAAGAATTAAACTAACAAGCCCCATTGAACTATAATTACATAAATACATGATAAAACCATGATAAAAACCACCCCCCCCACAAAGGGTCACAGCCCGGCTTGGTTAAATAACCAGGTCTTCAATTCACGGCGGAAGGCGTGGAGGTCAGGGGCCAGACGGAGTCCCAGGGGGAGTTGGTTCCAGAGGTCAGGGGCGATAGAATAGGCTCGTCATCGGGGGACCGCCAAACGGCATTGGCCAGCCGACGGGACCCCAAGGAGTCCTTGCCTATGTGATCGCACAGGGCGGTTATCATCTGTCTGTCTCTCTGTCTGTTCATCTGTCCCTCTGTCCATCCATCTGTCCCTCTGTCCATCCATCCATCATCTTATCTATCTACCTATCTACCTATATCTATCTATCTATCTATCTATCTATCTATCTATCTATCATCTATTGGTTGCCGGTTGCGCTCCAGGTGAGATTCAAGGTTTTGGTTTTAACATTCAAAGTCCTACACGACATGGGTCCGCAATATTTGAGGGAGCGACTCCTGCCGATATCGAGTGCCAATCGCTCTGTGCGAGCACACAGGCAAGGGCTTCTCGGGGTCCCGTCGGCAAGCCAATGTCAGCTGGCGGTCCCACGGGCGAAAGCCTATTCTGTGGCAGTCCCTGACCTTTGGAACCAGCTACCCCTGGGGCTTCGTCTGGCCCCTGACCTTCGCACCTTTCGCCACGATTTGCAGACCTGGTTGTTCGACCAATCTGGGCTGTAACTCCTCCCTGGGTGGGGGGGATGGTTCTTAAACTATTTTGAATTTTAATTTGTTTAGCTATTATTGGGCTTGTGTGTGGTTTAATTCTTTTTAAATTGTTCATTGTTGTTGTTGTTTTAACTGTGAGCCTCCCCGAGTCTTCGGAGATGGGGCGGCATACAAGTCCAAATAATAAATAATAATATCTATCTATCTATCTATCTATCTATCTATCTATCTATCTATCTATCCACACACATATAAATACATATACATATATGTATTTTGTATAAATAGACATACATATATGTATATGTGTGTATAATATATATAGGAATATGGGATGAGATATGAAAGGGGAGGAAGGAAGGAAGGAAGGAAGGAAGGAAGGAAGGAAGGAAGGAAGGAAGAAGAAACAATAAAGAAAGAAAGAGAAGGAAGGAAAGAGAGAGAGAGAGAGAAGACAGAAAAAAGAAAGAAAGAAGGAAGGAAGGAAGGAAGGAAGGAAGGAAGGAAGGAAGGAAGGAAGGAAGGAAGGAAGGAAGGAAGGAAGAATCATGAATACTACATTGGAGTAACCAAGTTAAGGTTCAGGCCCTGCTATATTTTGGTTTCTCTGATCCCCATTCCTTCTAACTAAATTTCTCTTCTACCACTCAAAGCTTTGATTCCTGGGCCTTCTGTTTTTTTTCTCAGAACAACACAACCATTAATGGATACCCCGCGGGCTTTTTTTATTAGCTTCTTTTGAACTCCTGAATGATTACCTTGGGATTTTGGCTGCTTATAGACTGACACGTTCCTGGCAAGTTTTTTGACGTACATTTTTATGCCAAGGTTGCTATGACAATGGAGCAATGCCATGGTGGTTTAATTGGATTTTTCTTTCATTATGACTATCATTGTTTTCTTGTTGCTCAGAAGGCTTAATATGTTTTAATAACTGGTTCAGAAGTTTTTCATTCCACTGTTTGCAGCTTTTGTGTGTCTCTCTCTGTGTGTATATGTTAAGTGTTACTACTACTACTACTACTACTACTACTACTACTACAAGATGGAAGAATCTGTTTTTGCATTTGTTTCTTCAATCCCTGTGTCTCCCTTCAGCTTTGTCTATTTGTTACAAAGAGTGGATAAATACTTTGCAATGTTTATTTATTTACTTTTTAGATCTAAAGGATTTTGCAGAATTCTGCAGCAGATGAAAACAAGGGGCAAGGAGAAATAGTGCAGAAATCAGATGCAATGCAGGAGATAAAGGTAAGGGTATTGTGATTGTTGTGTTGTACACATCTGCACATGCGAAACAAGATTGATATCACCATCAATGAAGCAGTATGCTTAGTGGCAGCAGGTTCTTGAGAAAATATATCTTCTTGGCATTGCCACTGATGATGTGGCATAGTGGTGGCATTCAACCAGTGTAACAACTGATTCGGTGAGTGCGCGCTGCAAGAAAACTTACCTTTTACTGCAGCCCCGGTGAGTAAAAACAGCTGAAGCGCAGCAATCTTCGCTGCCGCGCCAATCAGCTGGGCTTCAAACCAAGGAGAGATAGGACAGACTAGTGCAGGGGTGGCTAGGTGGGGCCAAACACTCTCTGGAACTACTGGTTCGCTCGAATCGGTCCGTACCAGCTGAATCGCACCCCTGAATGACGTTAATAAAACACCTGAAGAAAATCACCAAGCTAAGAGAACACCAAGGATCCCACAGTTCTCCTTCTAATTCCTCTTCCCTTTCTCCTTCTCCTTCCCCTTCTCCTCCTCTCCCACTGATGATGTTACCTAATTTGGTAATGAAGTGTCTGTAAGAAAACCACCCAGCTCACAGAACACCAAGGACCTCGTCCCCATTTTTTCTCCAGATTAATACCCCATTAATAAGCATTTCCCATTTTTTAAAATACAATGCTTCTGTATCGCTGGGATAATCTATTACCCCTCTACATAGCACAATCCTGGCTCCTCCTAAAAGGAGAGATTAATGTGGAACAATTTTAACAGCCGAAGACCCATTTTTTATGAACAAAGCTATGTGTTAACCACATGCTAATGTTTGAACTGAAAGGAGTCCAGGATTATTCAAACTACGAAAATAAAATTGCCAGTTGAGTCTAATAGTAGGCAACCATTTTTTATTCTTTCAAATGGGTATGTGAGTTTTTTTCTTTTTCTTTTTTGGCAGCTGGATCTAAATATGCATTTCCTCCTGACCCCTTTCTCAACTGTTCCATTATGCTGATGGCATTGATTGACCAACAAATCCATTAAAAAGCAAATAATTATCAACTGATTAAACCCAGAATCAAAGGCAGCCTTTGATACCAGAATGCTGTATTATAGGACAGTCTTCCATTCTGTAATCCCTTCACTTCTATTACAATAACACCTTCTTTCTCTTCACGGTAAAAAAAAAAGACTTTTTTTTTCTCCTGTCTGGTAAAATACGTTAATAGCTCTCACTGATGGAACCCAGACATGAAAGCAAACAACAGCTGACCCTCCCACAATTGCAAATTGCAATGTAAACCCTTAAATGGGGCAACTGTGTGCATAGCAAATGCATTAAACCGTGATAAATCACAGAGCCCAAAGGGATTAGTCAACTTTTGCAGGCAAAAATTCCTCGTGGGCCTCTATAAAGACATTTGCTGGGATCCAAGCCAAAAGAAAAAGAAACAAGAGGATATTTGGACTCTAGAAAGAGTGCAGAGAAAAGCAACAAAGATGATTAGGGGACTGGAGGCTAAAACATATGAAGAATGGTTGCTGGGACTGGGTATGTCTAGTCTAGTGAATAGAAGGACTAGAGTAGACATGATAGCAGTGTTCCTAATATCTCAGGGGCTGCCACAAAGAAGAGGGGGCCAACCTATTTTTTATTTTTTATTTATTTATTTATTTTGTCAATCCCTTACAAGATAATAAGTATAAGGATAAACATAGTTGTGAATACATGAAATGAATACATATAAGAAAAATAAAACAATAGGACAGGGACAGTAGGCACATTTGTGCGCTTTTGCACGCCTCCTACAGACCTCTTAGGAAATGGGTGTGGTCAATAGTATACAGTAGTATAAAGTTTTTGGGGTTTGGGGAAGAAACCACAGAGTCAGGTAGAGTATTCCGGACAATGACCACTCTGTTGCTGAAGTCGTATTTCCTGCAATCAAGTTTGGTGTGGTTAACCTTGATTTTGTATCTATTGTGCGCTCTTGTATTGTTATGGTTGAAGCTGAAGTATTCATTGACCAGAAGGACACTGCAATGTATGATTTTATATACTATACTTAGATCGGACTGAAGGCGGCGTAATTCTAGGTTTTCTAGGTCTAGAATTTCAAGTCTGGTGGCATAAGGTATTCTGCAACAAGTAGAGGAGTGGAGAACTCTTCTTGTGAAATATTTCTGGACTTTCTCAACTGTGTTAATATCAGATGTGTGATGTGGGTTCCAGATGTGTGATGTGGGTTCCAGACTGATGAGCTGTATTCAAGTATTGGTCTAGCAAATGTTTTGTATGCCCTAGTTAGTAGTGTGATATTACCAGAGAAAAATCTACGTAGGATTAGGTTAACAACTCTTAATGCCTTTTTGGCTATGTAGTTACAATGGGCTCTACACTTAGATCATTAAAGATGAGTACTCCAAGGTCCTTGATGGAGTTTGGATCATCAACAAGGTCTTGACTATTCAGCTGGTATTTTATTTTCTGATTTTTTTTGCCAATATGTAAGACACAGCATTTATTTGTTGACATTTGAAGTTGCCATTTATTTGACCATTCTGATACATAGTTGAGGTCTTTTTGAAGGGTAGCAGTATTGTCTGTGGTGTTGAATAGCTTTACATCATCAGCAAAGAGAATGCAGTTGCTCTTAATATGATCACAGCGGTTATTTATTTATTTATTTATTTATTTATTTATTTATTATTTAGACTTGTATGCTGCCCCATCTCCGAAGACTCGGGGTGGCTCAAATTAAAACCAAAAAAATAACAATGAATTAATTTAAAACAATATTAAATAGTCACAAGTCTAATTTAAGTTAAAACCCCAGTATACCATTTAAAATTTAACCCTCCCCCCAGGAGATCAGCCTGGCCCAGCTGATATGTAGGCTATGAAGAGAGTTGGTCCTAGAATGCTGCCTTGGGGGACACCACTGCTGACAAGTACAGAATTTGATAAGACACTCCCAATTTTGACCATTTGTTGTCTGTTTGACAGGGATGCTACTATCCAGTTATGCAGTTGTCCAGAGATACCATAACATATTAGTTTTAGTAGTAGTTTGTCATCTACCACTAAATCAAAGGCTTTACAGAAGTCTATGTAGATTGTGTTTATTGCTTTGTCCTGATCAACTTGTGTAGTCCATATGTTTTTGCAGTGTAAGAGTTGCAGATTACAGGATAGTTTTTTTCTGAAACCATATTGTTTGTTAGAGAGTAGGTTGTTTGTCTCTAAGTGGAGGATAATGGATTGGTTAATAATTGATTCCATGACTTTACAGGTGACACAGCATAAAGAGATTGGTCTGTAATTTTCAACTAGACTGGGGTCTCCCTTTTGAAGATGGGGATGACCGTGGCTTGTGACCATAGGTTTGGCAAGGAGCTGATCCTGAAAGATTTTTCAAAGATTATGCTTAGAGGTTTGGCTATGGTAGCGGATAGCTTTTTAAAGAAGTAGGCACATATTCCATCTGATCCAGTAGATAGAGATGGTTTTAGATTGCGTAGTGCTTTTTCAACATTGTCTTCTGTAAAATCGATATGTATTAGAACATTGTAGTTGTCTGTGGTTCGACTAGGAAATACTGGGCATGAGCCATTGCTGTTTACAAATACTGAGCCAAAGAATGTGTTAAAGAGGTTGGCTTTAATGGTGTCATCGTTGCAGTCTGTATCATTAGGTCCTTTCAGGGGTGGGATGGATCTTGAGTCTTTTAGTTTGTTGTTTACAAAATTGTAGAAAGCCTGGGTGGAATTTGTGCATAGAAGGTTTTCCTCTTGTTTAATGTGATAATTGGTGCATTCAGTCCTTATCTGGTGGCATAAATTTTTGTATCAGCTTTTGAAGTTGGCAGCGTGACCAGATTTGTTTTTCTGCCAAAGTGATCTTTTTTTGCATTGAAGTTTCCTTATTGTTATGGGTAATCTGATTTTTTTCTGGTTTTGGGAGTTGTTATTGGTACATATATTTGATGACTCTTGGATTTCAAGTAAAAATATGTTGTAATGGTCTTCAACAGTATTGCATCCGGTGAATAGAGACTGCCAGTCAAGGGATGAGAGATCGTCTATAAGATCATAGTTGCCTTCTTTTAAGTTATAATTGGGGATCATGTTGTTGTGATGATTTTTGTCCGGACGTACATTAAGACAAAAGTCAATCATGTTGTGGTCGCTGTTGGAAAAGGGTTCTTTAATTTGTATTCCATAAATTGAGTTCAAACTATTGCAGAAGATGAGATTGAGGCAGTTGTTAAGTCTAGTATTGTTGGTTACTAGTTGTTCCAGTCCTAGATTTGTTACAGTATTGTAGAAGGTTGCATGTATGGGTTCAGTATTACATTCGTTTAAGGTCCAGTTAATATGAGGTAGATTGAAGTCACCAAAAAAGATAAAAGCATGTGGGCAGGATGATGCCCATGTTAGTAGTGAATTTAGGTTGTTTACATGTTCTATGTCATAATCATGGGCTCTGTAACATAGTAAGAATCAAAATGTGATATTTAAGGACAGTTCACAGACGATGGTCTCAGGAAGAGCAAGCTGCTGTGTGACTTGGATGTTTTTTAGACGTAAGGACTTTTTATAGAAGATAGCAACACTACCTCCTCTATGGATTTCATGATCTGATCGGTAAACATGATAGTCTCTTACTATGGTAATGGAGTCAGGGAGAGATGCATTGAGCCATGTTTCACAGACAAAAATGATGCCACACTTACTCCAAACTGTAACCTTTTATATTTGAAAGCACCTCTATGAGTCACAATGGTTTGGGCCTCTGCAGTGGCATCATCAACTGTTAATTGTTGATATGCCTGGGCCAGATCCAATTTGGCAAAGACTGTACCCCTGCCAAGTGAATGTAGTAAATGATGCACCACTGGAACTGGATATGCGCTCTGTTGAAGTACATGGTTCAATGTCCCCTTATAGTCTCCACAGATTCTCACTGACCCATCAGTCTTGACTGGTGTGACTATGGGTGTCTCCCACCTGGAGTGGTCAGTGGGCTCTAAAACTCCTTGAGCTATTAGTTTATCTAATTGTGCATCAATTTTTTCCTTTAAGGCAAATGGGACCCTTCTGGGCTTTAAGCGAATTGGTGGCACCTTGGGATCTAGATTGAAATCGATGGGGGTCCCCATATACTTACCCAATCCTTTGCTGAAGACCTCTGGAAACTCAGACCTCAAGGCCTCCTCCCATTCAGTGTTGCTCACGTGATTGATGCCAGTCACCTCGATGCCTAGTAGCTTGAACCACTCAAGTCCCAGCAAGCTTGGGCGATCCTTGTCCACGATGGTCAGGGGCAAGCGTTTGGTGTGGCCTTTGAACTTCACATTGAATTCTCTTGTTCCAACTACTGGAATCTTGTTCCCTTGGTAGTCTTTAAGAGTCAGTGCTTGCTTCTGGAAATGCTTCTTCTGAATGTTGGGAAATAGCCTGTGAATAGTGTCCCATGACACCATAGATAAATATGAGCCTGAGTCCACTTCCATTTGGCAAGGCCTTCCTTCAATTAGTACCTTGACATGCACTTTTCTGTTATTGATAGAAGAAGAATGACCAATAGTTACTGTCTGATGAGTTTCATTCTTCCCCTTTGCTTCTGTGCTGCCCCATTTTCTCACTGAGGTTGTTGGGCTTGAATTCTTTGTCAGGAAACTTCCTTCTGTTGGCTGGAGTTCTGGATGATTTGCAGACTCGTGCTAGGTGTCCTCTTTTTTCACAACGGAGGCAGATGGTATCTAGGAACTTGCATTCAGTGCGGGGGTGGCTTCCCACACAACCTCTGCAGTAGAAATCTTGCCTCTTTCTTCCCAGGTCTTTCTTTTTCCACTCCATTCTGAGTCTATAAATTCCTTCCTCCACCTCACTACAGTCTGACTCAGAATCTATTTGCTCACAGTGAGTTGTTGTGGACTTTTCCACATCAGGATGGCTTGTGGCCTTGTTAATTTTCTTCATGGCTGCTGCTGAGGACTTGGTAACTTCTGCTGAAGAGGCCTCTTCTATTGCTTCCTTCAGCGTGATCTTAGGTCTTAGTAATAACTTGCTCTGAAGCACCTTGTCTTTAAGGCCCAGAACAAATTGATTGTGCATGGCCTCTTCTAAATTGTTAAATTCACATGCACCCCCAATGTCTCTTAAACTTGCCATGGAGTCATTTACATTTTCGCTTTCCCCTTGATCCCGACGGTAAAACTCGTGTCTCTTAATGAGGCATGATACTTGTGGGGTGTAATGGGCTCTTAATAACTTTTCTAAGTCAGGCCATTCCATTACCTTTACGTCTGCAGCTCCTGCCAATGCCTTCACCATCTTGAAAACTGCCAGACCGCAGTGCGTGAGAAAGACTGCCCTCTTCCGCTTCTCGGAAATGTCAGCAAGATCATTTCCTTCCAGATACATTTGGAAACGATCTGCATATGTCTCCCAGTCTTCTGCCGTCGGATCGAATGGGGCTGGGGGTGTTCAGCGCAGTCATCTCTCTCTTCTTCTGTTCTGCATTGCCTTCTTCTTCAGGGAGATCCCACCTTCATTGCCAGTGTTAAGTTTGCATGAAGAGACAGACGTGGAGTGCTTCAAGCTCTTTGTTTATTAGTGACTACAGCTCAGAACGAACCCACTTTGGCTGGGCTGCGGCTGCTACTTATAGCTAGCAGCCGCAGTTGCCAGCCAATCAGAGTGCAGGGTTTTCCTGCACTTTTTAAACCAATCATTTCTTACATTTTACAAGAACAGTTCAAACTAAACCAATGACTTTAAACCTGCATATATAACAGTTAGAATGCAATATAGGTGCAAAAAGGGCACATCCACCACATATGAATTTAAATCAAGCTAATTTTTTGCTGTAAGTCTATACACAAGAATCATTATCTGCTTAGAGTTAGATAAGCGTCAGTGGCACTCAAGGGAATCTGGACTTACTTTATTTGTGACTATGAAAGGCTTCTAGGCTAATCCCTCTTTTCACCCCACCCCCAGGTTTTGCCACTCCTTCTCCCACACCAATGTAGTTGGGTAGACACTGTCATAGAAGGAACCACCAAAACACCAAGTCTATGGAATAATAAGTTGGCAAGATGTACAAGTCTGGGAATCTTTCATTCCAAGATTAGCAACCTGTCTCAGTCTCAACCAAGCTTCAAAGGCCATTCCAAATTGTATATCCCAGTGCTAATTACATGTGAAACATATTTCAGCCTGGAATAATAGGGTAGCCAGGAAGTCATAAAAACACATGCCTGACTTCCCCAATTGGAAGGGAATGGGAAATATTAATAAGAGAAAAGTGTGCAGCATTTTGAAAATGCATAATTTATTAAGAAATGGCCGAGATGGAGTCATTAAAAAAAGAAAAAGGCTGAGCATGTGGTCTGTTTGTCTACATTAGCAAGAGTAGAAAGGACAAGTAGATGCAACTTGCTGATAGCTGGAAAAGAGACATCTCACTCTGAAGGCCTACTCCTTGGTTAAAAATATGAGATGAAGGATGACATTTTTGCAAACGTTGACCCTTTGATTTATTGACTCCTTTAAGCAAGAACATTTAAATTAGCTATGATTTCAAAACTTGCTGCCTGTACTTGATTCCACATGGAGTCATTAGCTCTCAACTCAACTAAGATTAAGTAGGTTAGCTGAGTAGAATTCTCTTTGGCCCATAAATCAGAAAGCATATTCAAATCCCTTCCTATGATCACGTATTATCAAAACAGGGCATGCTATAAGCATACAGTAGCTTGGTCCCAGTTCTCACATAAGAAACCCAACCCAACCCAACCCAACCCAACCCAACTTAACCTAACTCAAACAAAATCAAGCTAAGCCAAGTCAAGTGAAGCCAAGCCAACTTAACCAAAGCTAAGCCAAGACAAACCACTTCACCATCACAGGTAAGACATATCAGAAAGAAATTCCTTGCTTCTTTTTCAGGAAGATTGGATGGAGAAGCATTAGGACTTAGGTATGACAATGAATGAGAGGAGAATGATGATGCAGTTAATTATATTTACTACATACTCATAAGAAGAACACTCTCGATCAAGCCAGCCTCTCCTAACCTCAAAAAAAAAAAGGCTAAATGGGATCAGGTCTGCTTGGTATTGAGATGGAAGACCACCTAGAAAATCTTAGGACTGTAGAATAGAAAGGGAAGTAAAAAAAGTTGATGGGAGCCAGTTGGGTGAAGGAGTTAATTAGCTGGCCTAGAAACCAAGTAACTGTGAGTTCTAATCCCACCTGAGTCATGAAAGCCAGATGGATATCCTTGGACTAACCACCAGGAGATTCTGAATTCTAGTTCTGCCTCAGGCATGAAAGACAGCTGGGTGACTTTGGACCCAGTCACCAGAAGAATGTAAGTTCTAGTCCCAACTTAGGCATGAAAGCTGATTGGGGGATTTGGGGCCAATCATTCTCTCAGCCCAACCCTCCTCACAGGATTGTTGTTGTGGGGAAAAATGAAAGAGGAAGGATTATTAAGTATGTTCACCACCTTGAGTTACTTATAAAGCAACAAAAGTATAAAATATATAAAGCACCCAAAAAAGCCAACACAATCTTAAGTTGCATTAACAGAGAGATACAATCAAGATCAAGTGAGGTACTATTTTATTTATTTTATTTATTTATTTAGGTAGTTAGTTTAGTTTGTCAAGCATGTATGAGAAAACAAGTATAAGTATGAACATAACATATTAACATATAAGTATAAACAGGTTAAGTATGTACATCATAAACGAGTATGAATAAATTGGAACAGTAGGACAGGGATGGTAGGCACGCGGGTGCACTTATGCATGCCCCCTTACAGACCTCTTAGGAATGGAGTAAGGTCCACGGTAGATACTTAAAGGTTAACGTTTTGGGGGTTTGAGGATGTAACAACAGAGTCAGGTAGTGAGTTCCAGGCATTGACCACTCTGTTGCTGAAGTCATATTTCCTGCAATCGAGTTTGGAGCTGTTTACTTCAAGTTTGTATCTATTGTTTGCCCATGTGTTCTTGCTGTTGAAGCTGAAGTAGTCATTGACAGGTAGGTGGTTGTAGCAGACAATTTTGTGTACTAAACTTAGGTCAGACCATAAGCAGCATAGTTCTAAGTTGTCTAGGTCCAAAATTTCAAGCCTGGTGGCATAAGGTATTCTATTGCAAGCTGAGGAGTGGAGTATTTTTCTCGTGAAATAATAATAATTTTTTTTTAATTTTTAATTACATTTATATGCCGCCCTTCTCCAAAGACTCAGGGCAGCTTACAATTTTTGGGATACAACCCAGTGTGCACAGCAATAGCCTTCATTCCAGTGTATATGCCTGCTTATTACTAAGCAGCATTTTTACAAGGTCAGCTAATTGCCCCCAACAATCTTGGGTCCTCAATTTACCTACCCCGAGAGGATGGAAGGCTGAGTCAACCTTGAGCCTGGTGGGATTCGAGCCTACAGTAATTGTAGACAGCTGGATCTTAAGAGCAGGCATTTACAGCCTGAGCCATTATAATAATAATAATAATAATAATAATAATAATAATAATAATAATAATAAATAGAGTAATACCACTCTACAAAGTAAGACCACAGTTAGAATACTGCATCCAGTTTTGGTCACCACACTATAAAAAAGATGTTGAGAAGGAGTCTAGAGAAGAGCAACCAGGATGATTAGGGGACTGAAGACTAAAACATATGAAGAACGGTTGCAGGAACTGGGCCTGTCTAGTCTAGTGAAGAGAAGGACCAGGGGAGACATGAAAGCAGCCTTCCAATATTTGAGGGGCTGCCACAGAGAGGAGGAAGGGGTCAAGCTATTTTCCAAGGCAGCTGAAGGCCAGACAAGGAATCATGGATGGAAACTGAACAAGGAGAGATTCAACCTAGAAAAAAGGATACATTTTCTGACAATGAGAACAATCAACCCATGGAACAACTTTCCTTCAGAAGTTGTGGGAGCTTCATCACTGGAAGCTTTCAAAAAGAGACTGGAGTACCATCTGTCAAAAATGGTGTAGGGTCTGCTTGGGTGGGAGGTTGGACTAGATGACCTACAAGGTTCCTTCCAACTCTCTTAATCTATCCAACAAAGATGGGATAAACATCTAATAAATAGACTTTAAAAAATGATAACAGATATGTTCCTTTGATTTTATATTCTGCTCACATAAGGCTCTTATTTGGCCACCAAGAGAACTGTGTAGAATCCTTGATACATGAAAATGTGAAAGGCAGGAAAAAAAACTCTGCAAATATGTATGAATCTTTTTAAAATTCCAAACGCTTTTTCCCCCTTTCTAGAAAGTTATATATTTCTCTCTCGCCCACGCTTCTAATTCAAGTCATTTAAACAGCCCTCATAAAATGAAGGCTGTTCCATTATTCTTTTTATAACTAGAAAGGCAGACAATGTGCCAGAGAAAGCTGGTATTAAATAGAAAAAACTCCTAGATCCTTAACGCTACTGCAATCTTTTGATTTTTCGTACGGAAGGATTTTGAATTTCTTGTCGTACAAGAATTTAATCCTTTTTATTTTTCTTCTTCTAAGAAAGGACCAGGTTTAGCATCTGAACGGAGCCTCTGAGAATGCACAGGAAAATTACATAGCCAGGACAAAAGCACGATTAGATTTAACTTAATTTAAATGTGTGTGTAAATTAAATGAAATATGGTGAATGTAATTGCTTTCCATGTATTTAATCATTCTTCCTTCCCTGATTTGCACAGCAGGTGAATGCTCTGAACTAACCTTTGTTGAGTCTGAAAAAAGCTAAACAGGCTCAGAGCTGGTTAGAATGTGGATGGGAACCTCTACAAAATTTCAAGACTATAGACTAGAGTCTGGGAATTTAAAACCAAAAAAAAAAAAATTCCTAGAAGAAAACAAAGGATTTTTTAAAAAGTTATTTATTTAGCAGTATATATAGCTGTTTATCTCACCAACATATAACTCTATGATACAATAACTGTTAAAAACTCCATAACAGTCTAAAATAAATCAAAAATAAATAAAATAAATAGATAAAATAAACAGATAAAACCCACAACAGCGGGAGAGTGAACACTGCTTAATTTTATGAGTTGCCATCATACTGCTAAGAGACTTGCTGTCTTGATTTTGTGGCATAGAAAGCTTGCAAACTTGGAAATTGTGACTTCTAGTCCTACTTTAAACATGAAAGCTGGGTGCGTGACTTTGGGCCAATGGCCAGGATACTGTGAGATCTAGTCTTGCCTTAGGCATGAAAGGCAGTTCGATGCCTTTGGGCAAATATTACAACATTGTGAGTTTTGATCCCACCTTAGGCACAAAAACATCTGGATGACTTTGGTTCATCATCAGGAGATGGTGACTTCTAGTCCTGCCTAAGGCATGAAAGCCACAATGCGCAGTGGTTAGAATGCAGTACTGCAGGCTACTTCTGCTGACTGCCAGCTGCCAGCAGTTTGGCAGTTTGGGTTTCACTGGCTCAACATTGACTCAGCCTTCCATCCTTCCAAGGTCAGTAAAATAAGGACCTAAATTGTTGGGGGAAATAGGATGACTCTATAAACCACTTAGACAGTGCTGCAAAGCATTATGAAGTAGTATATACTGCAAGTCTAAGTGCTATTGCCCTTCCTCCCTCCTTCCTTCCTTCCTTCCTTCCTTCCTTCCTTCCTTCCCTTCCTTCCTTCCTCCTCCTCCCTCCTCCCTCCTCCTTTCTTCCTTGAACCATGATGATGCAGTGGTTGTAGTGCAGTACTGCAGGCTACTTCTGCTGACTGCCAGCTGCCAGAAGTTTGGCAGCTCAAATCTCACCAGGCTCAAGGTTGACTCAGCCTTCCATCCTTCCAAGGTTGGTAAAATGAGGACTCAGATTGTTGGGGGCAACATGCTGACTCTGTAAACCATTTGGGAGGGCTGTAAAGCACTGTGAAGCAGTATATAAGTCTAAGTGCTATTGCTATTGCTAAAGGCAGCTGGGTGCTTTGGGCAAATATCAGAACATTGTGAGTTCTAGTCCCACCTTAGGCACAAAAACCAGCTGGATGACTTCAGTCCAATTACCATGAGATGGTGAGTTCTAGTTCTGCCTTAGTTCTGCATGCACTCTAGTTCTGCATGTGCTCCAGGAGCTGCTCTTCCAGTTTCCAGCACTCCCACGTGAAGACCAGCTGGCTGTCAGAACCTGGAAGAGCAATGGGGATGGATGGCGTGCCCAGAGAAATGGCTCTGTGTGCCACTTCTGGCCTAAGTTCACCATCATGGATATAGATTATAAGCCAGAATTATTTTGTTAAACATAATACCAAAAAAATATGATAAAGGGAATGCATATTTAATGTTACATGCTTTGAGGGCAACAAGAATTGTATTTGCGCAATACTGGAAAAACGAAGAAACGCCTACAGAAGAAGATACAATTAAAAATATATATATTAGACTGTGCAGAAATGGATAGACTAACAGTGAAGATAAAAGAAAAAGAAGACACAGAATATTTTCGAACTTGGGACTTGGGACTAAGCACTTATTGTATGCAAAGAGAAAATAAATAAATAAATAAATAAATAAAGAAAGAAAGAAAGAAAGAAAGAAAGAAAGAAAGGAAGGAAGGATGGGGGGGTTTCCCCCATGGAAGGCACAAAAAATGACCTTGACTCCCCAAATCTTTGTTGGATGCTCTACTCTATCTTAATCAGTGGGAAGAGTATCTCTGGCCATTTGAAAGGTCCCCAAAGTGGTCATTAGTGGTGACTGAGCTGCTAAAGTTCTGGAGGGCTTGGAGTAAACCATTGGGAGGCTTAGATACATCCTCATCAATCAATAGAAAAGTCGATAAATTTTGCTCCTCTTTGATTTTGAATTCCATTTGGTTGGCGGGAGATGCTAATGGTCGTAAATAAACCCAATTATGTTGGTGGCACACTGTTAGTGAGGCTTGAACCTCAAATGTCAAGCTGACCTCTTCAGATTCATTAGCCTGCCATATTGTTTCTCAACATTTTTTTAAAAAGATGTAATTTGCCATGTCGAGCTGGCCTGTGACATATCAGTCATCAAAATGTTATTGTTTTATAACGCTTGCTTATTGCAGCTAAAAATTAATAATAATAAAAGAGACTTTTAAAGGCTAAAAGTAAAGTCTCTTTTTCAAATCAAGATCAGACCGTAGCAATTTCCTGGGTACCACACAGAGGTGGTATTCAGCAGGTTCTGACCAGTTCTGGAGAACCAGCAGCTGAAATTTTGAGTAGTTTGGAGAACCGGCCAATACCACCTCTGACTGGCCCCGCCAACCCCATCTCTTCTCTGCCTACCATTGAGTCCCAGCTGATTGGCTGTGTCTTCTTTGGTTGCCTTGCACAGGAGAACGGAGCTGGAAAGCAGGTTAGTGGGGTGGGGAGGGAATGGGAT
This sequence comes from Naja naja, assembly GCA_009733165.1. Lineage (NCBI taxonomy): Eukaryota > Metazoa > Chordata > Lepidosauria > Squamata > Elapidae > Naja > Naja naja. The sequence goes on from CM019149.1 coordinate 301,908,239, forward strand.
TTTGCAGTAACCTTCCCCCTGGAGTGGGGAGGGAATGGAGATGTCAGTGTTCCAGCAAAACTCCATTTCACCCAATAAATCCGAGACAGACATATCTCAAAAGTTCCTTTTATTTGGATAGTAACTGGCACAACTATGGAATCCCGAATCTGAAAGTTCTGGGCTTCCTTACAATAAGTAAAAATTACAAATCCATGCCCTGCACCCATCATCACATCACATGGCCCAATCACCAGTTAAGACTTCCTCTCACTTATGTGCAACACAACCTGACCTTGAATCAGAAAAAGAATGTTATTATGTCTAACTTGATGTACTCCAATAAATTCCCCCCTCCCACTTTCCCAGGGTCAATTGTGGCAGCGTGGGAGCATCGGATCTCAATATGGCTTCCAAAGCTGACAGGAGATTTTACAGTATCCTTCCCCTGCCATGCCCACCAAGTCATGTTCACCAAACCACAGAACCGGTAGTAAAAAAAAATTGACTCCCACCACTGGTACCACAGATAGAATAGGATAGAATAACAGAGTTGGAAGGGACCTTGGAGGTCTTCTAGTCCAACAGAAGACTAGAGGTCTTCTAGTCCAACCTAGACAGGAAACCCTACACCACATGGTTGTAAAGCTAATAGAGTTTGCTCTCTAGCAACATTTGCAGTGAAATATATGATGCTCACATGTATCCGTAGATCAATTCATTACTAATATAAGTACAAGGTACCCTACCCAGGATTATTTTATCACAATCAGCTTCGCCTTTCAAAACAAATGAAGGCTTTCTGGAATAGAAGAAGAACAGTTGAAACTAACAAAAAAAAATGAAATTTGGGAGAGGAAAGAGCAAGAAAAGTCTGCGTTGGATAGATTTGTTGTTGTTCAGGTGCTAAGTTGTGTCTGACTCTTCATGATCCCATGGATCTAGCACACCAAACCTTCCTGTACTCAACTGTCTCCTGGAGTCTGGCCAAAACTCACGTTCATTGCATTGATGGTGCTAGCTAACCATCTCATCCTCTGCCATCCCCTTCTCTTTTTGCCTTCCATCATTCCCATCATCAAGGTCTTCTCCAGTAAGTCTCTCTTCTGGGGCAAACTATTTTCCAAAGCACCAGAAGGCAAGAGAAAAAAACAATGGTTGAAAACTAAGCAAGGAGAGAAGCAACCTGACATTCAGGAGAAATTCCCTGACTGTGAGAACAGTCAGTCAGAGGAATTCCTTGTCTTCAGAAGTTATGAGTGCTACATCACTGGAGGCTTTCAAGGAAAGGCCAATTTGTCTGAAATGGTATAGACTCTCCTGCCTAGGCAGGGGGTTGGACTAAATTACCTGCAAGTTCCCTTCCAATCTGCTATTCTATTCTGTTCTGTTCCATTCTATTTTTCTATTCATTCCATTCCATTTCTTCTCTTCTCTTCTCTTCTCTTCTCTTCTCTTCTCTTCTCTTCTCTTCTCTTCTCTTCTCTTCTCTTCTCTTCTCTTCTCCTCTCCTCTCCTCTCCTCTCCTCTCTTCTCCTCTTCTCTTCCACTCTACTCCACTCCAAAATTTCATCCCGTCCATCCATCTATTCTATTCTATTCTATTCTATTCTATTCTATTCTATTCTATTCTATTCTATTCTATCCTATCAAGCTTAAACTTGTGTGGCTTATGCCCTCAACCACCACTTGGAGAACTTAAGGTGGCCTTCAAGTCCTGGCACATTTTTTTCACAGCTACTTTGAGCCAAGCAAACTTGGCAAGACTTCTGAAAAAAAATCTGGAAACATTCTGGGGAAAAAAAAATATCATCTTTTAGTCAGTCTCTCCATTCCCCAAATATATCAACCTTTGTGAAATGGTAGGATGCATTTATTACAGGGAATCTTTTCATTTTGGTGATTAGGACCCACTTCCATCTTTTTTCAACTTACCACAATGTGTTACAGTAGGGTCGGCCAATGATTCATGCTTTTTTTTGTCATCCCTTAGGATGATTACAATTCACAACTTCAGATTTGGGTTTTATGAGGCAATACACTACTGGCAATTTATTGATGGTGATGTGACTATTGTCCTACTGGGGAGCACCCATTTGTTCAAATGCCACGTATTTTTTAGGAGAAAAAAGAAAATGCATTTATGAGAGATCCATGGTTCATGTTTCAGCTCCTTAATTTCCATAATTACTTTTAAGGTTCTGTAAAACAAAGAATATTACATGATAGGGAGGAGGAGGAAAAGCAGAAGAAGAATTAGCTGCATAGAAACATGTGAAGAGGACGAGGAGGAAGTGGAGGAGGAAGAGGAGGAGGAGAAAATTAGCTGCCTAGAAACTTGTGAGGAGAAAGAGGAAGAAGAGGAAGAAGAAAGAAGGAGAAGAAGAAGAAGAAGAAGAAGAAGAAGAAGAAGAAGAAGAAGAAGAAGAAGAAGAAGAAGAAGAAGAAGAAACAACAACAATTCTCCATCAGTTCCTTATCACTTTCAAATCCAGAAAACCATATGGAAGAATTTACATAAATTTCAGAATACTTTCTACCAAATTCAAGGCAAATCTTCTGGATTTGCATAATTTAGATGGATTGCAGTGTTCAGCTTTTTTTGGGCACAGCATTCCAGTCACCTGGGAGAAGAAGAATCGTCTATTGTTCCGGCAGGCTACATCTGGACTTGTCTATGGGAATCATGAGCACCATCCATCCTTCCCCACTTTTCCTTCCAAAGAGCCCCCTTGTAATGTACAGTACAAAAGAAAATGAGTAAGAAAAAGACATTGTTTTCAACAGATGCTGGAGATGAAAAATGGTCTGGGTGATAGCAATTTATTATTTATTTATGGGGCCACCATCTGTTGTCTGTAGAGGCTTAATGCATGTAGAGAGAGTCAACCTTCACCAAGAAACGTGGATTCTTCTCTTTCCCACTTCTCACCCATGTCCCTCCCACCCACCCTTCCTCTTTCCTCGCTCCCTCCCTCCCTTCCTCTCCTTCCCTCTTTCTCATGCATCCCTCCTTCATTCCTTCCCTTTCTCTCCTCCTTTCCTTCCTCCTCCTTCCTTTTCCTCCTTCCTTTTCCTCTCTTCCTTCTCTCTTCCTTCCTCTCTTCTTTCTTTCCTCCTCTTTTCTTCCTTCATTCTTCCTTCCCTCCTCCTCCTTCCCTCTTCTATGTTCCTTCCTTCCCTCCTTCCTTCCTTCCTTCCTTCCTTCCTTCCTTCCTTCCTTCCTTCCTTCCTTTTTTCCTGCCTGCCTCCTGCCTGCCTGCCTTGCCTGCCTGCCTGCCTGCCTGCTTCCAAGAGCCATGGGAGTGCAGTGATTAGAATGCAGTATTGCAAGTTAATTCTACTCACAGGAGTTCAATCCTGACCAGCTCAAGTTTGACTCAGCCTTCCATCCTCCAAGGTGGGTAAAATTGTTGGGGAAAATGCGCTGACTTTGTAACCACTTAAATAGGGCTAGTAAAGTACTATGGAGCAGTATATAAATCTAATTGCTATTGCTATTCCTTCCTTCCTTCCTTCCTTTCTTTCCTTCCTTCCTTTTTTCCTTCCTTCCTTCTTTCTCTCTGTATCCTCCCTCCATCTCCTTCCTTCCTTCCTTCCATCCTTCCTTCCTTCTTTCAAGAGCCATGGAGTGCAGCAGTGGTGGGATTCAAATAATATAACAACCTGTTCTCTGCCCTAATTATTTCTTCCAACAACCAGTTCACCAAACTGCTCAGAAAGTCAACAACCAGTTCTCTCCAACTGGTGTGAACTGGCTGAATCCCACCACTGGAGTGCAGGGGCTAGAATGCAGTATTGCAGGCTAACTCTGCCTACAATCTGGAGTTTGAGCCTGACTGGATCAAAGTTGACTCAGCCTTCCATCTTTCCGAGATTGGTAAAATGAGGACCCAAATTGTTGGGGGCAATATGCTGACTCTGTAAACCACTTAGAGGGGGCTGGAAAACACTGTGAAGCAGTACATAAGTCTAAGTGCTATTGTTATTCCTTCCTTCTTTCCTTCCTTTCTTCTCTTCTTCCTTCCTTCCTTCCTTCCTTCCTTCCTTCCTTCCTTCCTTCCTTCCTTCCTTCCTTCCTTCCTTCCTTTCCTTCTTTCCTGTAGTCATCTGAACAATATTTGTTGTTATGATCCTCAACTTGACAAATATTATCCACCTTATAAACATAATCAAAGTAACCTACAAGATACTTGAAAGCAAGTCTGACACTCAACTTTGAAAATTGTTTTGTAAGAGTTGCAGAGGAGAAATAAAATAAGTAAGGAGCAATGGCCACCCCATTAGAAGACATATATCAACTAAAAGGCTCATGGTCAAACAATCAATGGTAGTTTACCCAGTAGAGTGAATCTAGTCCTACCACCCATAGAAAAATGTACAATTGCAACTCGGACTTGAGATTCAGTGTGTTGCTAGTAAGTTTACACAACAACATCTGCACATGTATAAAGGAAAATGGGAACACTGAAAAATCAATCCAGAGTTTTCACTTAAGGCAAAAATGATCAGGCTCAAATTACAGGTAGTCCTTGCAAGAGTTCATTTAGGGACAGAAGTTACATTAGCACTGAAAAAAGTGGCTTATGACCATTTTTCATACTGTTGCAGCATCCCACGGTCATGTGATCGCAATTCAGAGGCTTGGCAACTGACTTGTATTTATGACGGTTGCAGTGTCCCGGTGTTGTGTGATCCCCTTTTGAGACCTTCTGACAAGCAAAATCAGTGGGGAATCCAGGTTCACTTAACAACCATGTTACTAACTTAACAACTGCAGTGATTCATTGAACAACTGTGTCAAGAAAGGTCATAAAATGGGGCAAACTGTCTGGCTCAGCAACAGGAATTTTGGGCTCAGTTGTGGTAATTAGCTGAGGACTACTTGTATCTCGTACACCGGGTGAAGACCTTACTCTATAGAGAAGGCTGTGATGTTGGGAAACATTGAAGGAAAAAGAAGCAAAGAACAACCAGAGAGAGGTACATGGACTCAGTTACCATGGTGATTTGCCTCCAGATGTTGTAGGTGCTCCATCACTGGAGGTTTGAGGTTGGACAATCATTTGTCTGAAATGGTAAAAGGTTTCCTGCTTGAACAAGGGGTTGGACTAGAAGACCTCCAAGGTCCCTTCCAACTTGTTATTCTGTTATTTTGTTATGCTGTTAATCTGTTATTTTATTGTTATTCTGCTAGTTTTTGTTCTGTTATTTTGTTGTTATTCTGTTATGCTTATTCTGTTGTTGTTCTGTTATTCCATTGTTCTATTATTCTGACATTATTCTGTTATTATTATTATTTGTTCTGTTATTCTGTAGTTATTCTGTTGTTATTCTGTTGTTCTGTTATTCTATTATTCTGCTGTTGTTCTGTTATTATTGTTCTATTATTCTGATGTTACTGTTATTCTATTGTTCTGTTATTTTGTTGTTATTCTGTTGTTATTCTATTATTCTGTTGTTATTCTGTTATTCTGTTGTTATTCTGTTATTCTGTTGTTATTCTGTTATTCTGTTGTTATTCTGTTATTTTGTCATTTTGTGATAGGTGCACAATTGGAAGACCAGGTTGGGGATAGATCATTGGACAAAAATCTATGCAGTTGCTAAGAGATGACAACAACGTGATAGTAGCCAATAATCAATCAAAGTAAATATACATGTGGTTCCATTATTAGATCAAACAGACCAAGCAATATCAGCAGTAAAGAGATGGCACATTTCATTTCTTATGAGTGATTGTGTCAGGAAATCGGAGATAAAAATGCTACTCTCTCTTCGTCCTGGTAACAAAAAAAGAAATAGAGTTGGTCGAAGAGATATGTCCAACCAAAGGCTGAATGACATAATATATCCTCAAAAGAAAAAGGGCCCCAGCTGACATCAAATAAAGGGCAGGTACTTAGGGAGTTTTAGGAGAAAATTTTTCATTCTGAGAGTAATAGACTGCTGAAATGGACCAAGAGAGAAGGCATCAAATTTAAGGAACATTAAAAGAGAGGCAATAAATATTAGAAAAAGAGATACTCTGGGCAGGGAATGAAAAGGTATTCTCTAAGAGTTGGGACAGCAAGAAAAGAGCAGTGGGTGAAAATGAAACTGTGAGGAAAGGCTTTGTAATGGATGAGACATGGAGGAAATTACAAAATTACTTTTCTCGGAGGTGTTTTAGATCGGTTGGTGAACCACCAAAAAACGGAACTCAGGAAAACAAAGAAAGGCTGATGAATTCATGACAGGTGGATCCACATGACAACGACCCAGCAAAGGAGAATATTCAGTATAAGACCAAGTAAATAAATAAGTATTAATATTTAGTATTTAATATTTTGGACAAACGATGCGACACCCAGAAAAATATGGCATACTTCACTTGTGTCAGCTTTGGAAGCCATATTTTATTTAGAAGCTTCCATGTGTGCCACATTTTAGTGCCTGGGAATTTGGGAGGGGGGAATCTTACAGAGAGTGGAAGTTTAGACATAACAACATTCTTTTTCTAAAGTCAAGGACAAGTTACCCTGCACCTGGAAAGGCGTGGTTGGAGGAACGTCTCCGGTTGGGACGATGGGTGATTGGGCCATGTGATGGATGGATCTTTGATTTCTCTTTTGGGAAGGGAAAATCCAGAACTCTCAGATTCGGGTTTTCCCAGATGTGTCAATATGACAACTCTAACAAAATGGAACTTTGAGAAACTGCTTGTCTCGGAGTTTATTGAGTTGGAGTTTGTTACTTGGCATACTGACAACTTGATCCTCCAAGGAAAGATTGTAGGCAAACGAGATCCAGGCAGAAGAAGAACATCGTGGCTTCAAAATCTAAGGTTTGGATAAACTCAGCAACACTTTTTTGTGCCGCTGTTGATTAAGATAGGATCGCCAACATGGTGGCCAACATCTGATGACGGATATGGCACAAGAAGAAGAAGATTTAATATTTGGAATATGAGGGGTCCTTGGTGCTCTCTGAGCTTGGTTGTTTTCTTGCAGATGTTACATTACCCAAACTGGGTAACATCATCGGTGCACTGATCATGATGAGCACTGATGTTTGGGTAGTGAAACATCTGCAAGAAAACAACCAAGCTCAGAGAGCACCAAGGACCCCTCATTTCAACCCTGAGATATAAACATTCTCCTTTATTTGTATTTAGAATATTTACTAGTGATCCAACAATCAGTTAGAATCATTTTGATCCTCATAGGGGTGAAAAGGACTTTTTAATGCTTTCCCAAGAAGCTGTGCTACTTTCAATTAAGAAGAGGAAAGGGGATGAGAAATGAAAGGGGGAGGGGAGGGGAGGGAAGAGGAGGGAGAAAGAGGAAGGGGGAAAGGAGAAATAGGTTAGGGAGAAGGGGAAAGAAAAAGAAAAGAATGAAGGGAGGGAGGGAGGGAATCTTGGAAGTTAAAAGCCACCCCACTCCTAGGAAAATGAAATATTTCAGGATATATTAAAAAGGAAGAATATTTCCCCTAAAAGAAAAGTAGAAACTCAGAGAGGCAGAAACTCACCTCTCCCACCACCTTTGTTAATGGGCCATTAAGGCCTGGGACAGTCTATTCAACATAACAAAGATCTACCTCCTTCAGGCAGGAATTGCCCAAAGCCCCTTCATTGCATCACCCACCAAGTTTCAGTCAAACTTAGCACACAGGCAACCTACAAAGCTAGCTGTGACCTCTGACAGCAGCCAATCAGGATACTCTTCCTGTGCCCCAGGAAGTTCAAAGCCCAACAGAGGGCATAAAACCCAAGGACTCTCAGCATCTCTTCCCTTTTTTCGCTCAAGAGCTCCAAGGCATGCGGTCCTGTCCGCCATTAAACCTTCTTTCCAAACACCCTCCATGTTTCCAGTGTCTTTTTCCCCACTTGGAACTGAACCCAGATGGACATTTCTTCCAACAGGAGGGAGTGGAAGTCCAAGTTTTCTTAGTGACTATTCTGGGTGAACTTCAACATAGTCAAGAAATACGTAGCTCTCTTTTCTCCTCCTGCAATGTATTCCAGTTTCCATATTTGAATTACAAAAATCCCAACCACCATGAGACGCCCATCAAGTATTAGTGGCACTACATTTCTGCCATCCGGTGATTTGGAGTTTTTGCAGCCCAGCTTGGGCAAACCAGATTGACTATCATTCACTTGCAAAGCCCTCCGACACAGATATTTTCTTTCCATTACCAACCTTGCATTTGCACCTGGAAAACACACCTTCTTACCTGCAATATTCAAAGTTGAGCGAATCAGCTCTAATCACTGGCTTGTAGCAAGCTGGAGCATTTGCAGGAGAAGAGAGGGAGGAAGAGACACAGAGAGAGAGAGAGAGAGAGAAATCAGCCTTAAGCAGCAGGGAGGGTGGCATTTTGTGATGAGGGGAGCTAGGGCAACAGAAAAGACAAGGTTTCAGAAAAGGAGGAAACATCTAAAGGATTGAAAGCAGGGGTGGGATTCTATCTGTTCGCACCTATTTGCTAGAGCCAGTTGTTAACATTCTAAGCAGTTCGGAGAACCAGTTGTTAGAAGAAATTACTGGCCTAATCCTGTAAGGAAGGCAGGAAGGAAACATTCTGGTGTTGCTTACAGAAACTGCCTCTCCATTAACCCTTATTACATTCTTGGCAGGACTAGACTTCCTGTCTCAGGAATTTCTCTGGAGTTTTTTCCCCCTCCTTTGCTGGTACTTTGCTTGTGTGGAGTGACCATTCAAAATTACAATGGCACTGGAAAAAGTGACATGACCATTTTTCACACTTACGACTGTTGCAGCATCCCCACAGTCATGACAGGCCAGGCGAGGAGATGTGTGCCTCAATGTGAGTGATATTGAGTTGGCCATGCCCAGCCAATAACATGCCCACCAAGCCATGCCCACCAACTTAGCCACGCCCACAGAACCGGTTGTTAAAAAATTTGAATCCCACCCCTGGTTGAAAGTGCTGGCACAGAAGAGAACAGAGGAAAAATGAGGCAAGGGGAGACCCAAAGATGGGAGGCTTAAATCGCGACGGGGAAAAAATCAAGTAGAAGTAGCAGCTAGAAAAGAAGAAAAGGAGGCTTCAAACAGATAACAGTTCCCCTTGCACCTACATGCTAGTCGTTTCCAGCTCTAAGGGGTGGTGCTCATCTCCGTTACAAATCCAAAGAGCCAGCACTGTCCAAAGACGTCTCCATGGTCATGTGGATGGCATGGCTAAATGCCGAAGGTGCACGGAACACTGTTACCTTCCCACCAAAGGGGTCCCTATTTTTCTACTTGTATTTTTTACGTGCTTATGAACTGTTTGGTTGGCAGAATCTGGGACAAGGAACGGGAGCTCACACCGTTACGCAGTGCTAGGGATTCAAACCGCCGAACTGCCAACCTTTCTGATCAACAAGCTCAGTGTCTTAGCCCCTGAGCCACCGCATCCTCGGTGATAAAACAGATAAACAGACAGAAATAAACAGATAGGGAGAAACAGATAAACAGATAGGAAGAAACAATTCCAGCAAACAGCATCAGAGCGAGGGCAAATGGTAGAGAAAGGGGGCTTTACATCAGATGAAAGGAAAGGTGGAGAGAGAGAGACAGAGAGACAGAGAGACAGAGAGACAGAGAGAGAGAGAGACAGAAACAGGCAAAGAGTGGTGGGAGTACAAGAGGCCATGAGAGCAAGGATGAAAGGGGAAAACAGAATTTTTTGGCAGCTGGCAGTCAGCAGAAGTAGCCTGCAGTACTGCACTCCAACCACTGCACCATCATGCCTCAAGGTAGGAAGGAAGGAAAGGAAGGAAGGGAAGGAAGGAAGGAAGGAAGGAAGGAAGGAAGGAAGGAAGGAAGGAAGGAAGGAAGGAAGGAAGGAAGGAATAGCAATAGCATTTAGACTTGCAGTATATACTACTTCATAGTGCCTTGCAGTTTACAGAGTTTATTCTAAGCAGTTTACTTAAGCGGTTTACAGAGTTTACTCTAAGTGGGTTACAGAGTCAGCCTATTGCCCCCAACAATCTGGGTCCTCCTTTTACCCACCTCAGAAGGATGGAAAGCTGAGTCAACCTTGAGCCTGGTGAGATTTGAACTGCCAAATTGCAGGCAGCCAGCAGTCAGCAGAAGTAGCCTGCAGTACTGCACTCTCTAACCTCTGCGCCACCATGGCTCAGTAAAAACTTAATGATAGCAAACACCCTGAAAGCACCATCAAAAATGCAAGCATTCTTTGATAGACTATGCAGAATCAAATGGGTGGCCATTAGAATCTACGAACAGGAATAACACATATGCTTGTCATTCTATTTCTCATTCTCCTGATTTCTGTCTGATATTTTTGTTTATCACTGAATAACATTCAAGTCTTCATTAGCAGCTCTATTATAAACTCATAACTCATGTTCTGTCATGGGGAAAAATAAAAAAAATAAAAAGCCCAGGAGAATAAATTGATCTATGGCAATCTTCTGTGACTTAAAATTGCAGTCATTTTAACTTTTTCATCTCTTCCTGTTTTGAGAGGAAGGTAGCCCTTTGCAAAGCTGATATTGGGAGAATTATCTCTCTCTAAATTATCTTGTAGCATGCAATTTCTGGACCTGTTTATTTATTTATTGATGTGGTTCAAATAACCACCCTGAGTTTGTGCAAAATCTGTCTCCGGGGATGTGTGTTATTAAAAGTGGAATGCCCGTGATTGGCTGGAGGATCTGAAATTTTACCCCATTGAGCTTCAATTGGGCTGGATGAATCTTCATTTTGGATTTTGAATCACCAGTCATTGGGTTAAATCACTGCTTGGAACTGAAACTTGAATCTTCAGATCCAATCAAGGGCTGAATGAAAGTAATCTTTGAATCCATTCAAAAACTTAGTAGCTATTTACACTTTGTGCAGACATTTGTTTTTGTTCAACACTGGATTGAATTAATTTGATCAACCCCAAATTAATTTCCAAGTTTGAATTAGATTGACAATAGGAAGGGATGGACAGACGGACAGATGGAAGGGTGGGACGGAGGGACGGAGGGCAGGAACAGAGAGAAGGAGAGAGAGAGGAAGGAAGGGAGGGAAGGAGGGAGGAAGAGAGAGAGGGAGGGAGGGAGGAAAGAGGGAGGGAGGGAAGAAGGAAGGAAGGAGAGGGAAGAAGGAAGGTGAGGGAGGAAGGGAGAGAAGAAGGGAGGGAGGGAGGTTGTCATGCCCCTGATGGAGACTGACTCTGAGGGAGAGCAGGAACAGCTGACAGGGAGTGGAAGTGTGGCTCTAGAGATGGTGGAGGAGGCTGAGGAAGGGCAGAGGCCAGCTGAGCAGTCAAAGGAAGACCCAGGCCCATCCCCTATCCATCCTAGGGCACACAGGGAGGAGAGGATCAGGGAAAATGTGGTCTACTCAGGAGGAGAGGGCCTTGATCCTTTTCATGGGCTGCAGCTGTGACAACTGAATAAGAGGATGGACATGTATAGGGGCAAATGCTGGAAACAAAGCATGGAAATATCTCTAGTTTATCATTCCTCTCTGAGTTTGGCATCCTTCCCAGTGTATGTTCTGTTATCTGTGGACGTCCTCCAGCCCTTATCTTGCCTGGTTTGTGTTGTTTTTTTCCCTTCTTCTTGTAACTGTTTGTGTGGGAGTTTTTTGTCTTCCATCAAGAATATTCGGGGCTTGGAAGCAAAGTGAAGGAATAAAAGGGGCTTCATCTGTTTTCTGTGACTGTGTTTGTTTTGTATCCCACCCTGGGTCATCACAGAGGGAGGAAATTTCTCATGCTCCCTGCCATGTTTCCACAAGATTACTAAATGGAGAAACCATCTGGAAGTTTCTCCTGCTCCCAATGCTATTTACTGATTTATTGCTTTATTGCTTTATTATTCTGCTGCCCATCTCTCTCTACCAACTTCGCTGATGGTAATTTTGCTTCACTGTTTAGGAAAGGAAATGTATCTGAAATGACAAGTCTTCCAACAGAGTTGGAAGGGACCTTGGAGGTCTTCTAGTCCAAACCACTGTTCAAGCAGGAGACCTTATACTATTCCAGAGAAATGGCTGTCCAATCTCTTCTATCTCTTCAATCTCTAGTGATGGAACACCCACAACTTCTGAAGGCAAGTCATTCCACTGATTAATTGTCCTCACTGTTAGAAAATTTCTCCTTAGTTCTATTATTTATTATTATTTATTTATTATTTAATTACATTTATATGCCGCCCTTCTCCGGAGACTCAGGGCGGCTTACAATTTTTGGGATACAACCCAGTGTGCTCAGCAATAGCCTTCATTCCATTGTATATGCCTGCTTATTACTAAGCGGCATTTTTACAAGGTCAGCTAATTGCCCCCAACAATCTTGGGTCCTCAATTTACCTACCCCGAGAGGATGGAAGGCTGAGTCAACCTTGAGCCTGGTGGGATTCGAGCCTACAGCAGTTGTAGGCAGCTGGAACTTAAGTGCAGGCAATTAACAGCCTGAGCCACCAAGGCCCTAGGTTGCTTCTCTCCTTGTTGAGCGTCCATCCATTGCTTCTTGTTCTGCCTTCTGGTGCTTTGGAAAATAGGTTGACCCCCCTCTTCTTTGTGGTAGCCCCTCAAATATTGGGACACTTCTATGGTGTCACCCCCTAGTTGTTCTTGAACATTCTTGAAAAGTTCCCAAATTTCAGCTACCTAATTTTCTTCCTGGACATTTGGATCTGCAGGGACATCACAGCTTCTTTGCCCAATCTATGCATTTGGGACATCATTCCAATGTTTAGTACCCATCCCCATATATAGCTGGAAGCAAACCGGGTCTTAGTTTTAACATTCAAAGTCCTACATGACATGAGTCCAGAATATTTAAGGGAGCAACTCCTGCCGATATCGAGTACCAACCGCCCTGTGCGAGCACACAGGCAGGGGCTTCTCGGGGTTCCGTCGGCAAGCCAGTGTTGGCTGGTGGTACCCCAGGGACAAGCCTACTCTGTAGCAGCTCCTGCCCTGTGGAACCAGCTTCCCCTGGGGCTCCGTCTGGCCCCTGACCTCTGCACCTTCTGCCATGACCTGAAGACCTGGTTATTTGACCAAGCTGGTCTGTGATAACCTTCTCAGGGGTGGTGGTGGTCTTTTTATTTAATTTTAATATTGATATTGGGCTTGTTTCGGTTTAATTTTAACTATTTATTTATTATGAATGTATGTTTTAGTTGTGAGCCGAGTCTTCGAGATGGGGTGGCATACAAGTCCAATAAATAAATAAATAAATAAATAAATAAATAAATAAATAAATAAATAAATAAATAAATGTAAATCAGGTTTCCCTGAGTCATCTCAAGGAATAATTTTAATTAAGTTGCTACAGCTTCAGACCAGGAAGAAAGCAGAGCAATCAATATGCTTTCATGAGTGGCAAAATAATGAAGTCCAGCTCTAATTCATGGTGCTGGAAATAGTGATCTTGGGAGATCCCTTTAATGTAGAGATGTGGGCTTAATGGCCATGATACTATGAAACTGATCCTGTTTCAGATCAGTAGATCTTTAAAAGATCCCAAGTAGATCTTTAAAGTTTGCTACCTACCTAGCTAGCTTGCTTGCTTATCTATCTATCTATCTATCTATCTATCTATCTATCTATCTATCTATCATTCTATCTATCTAGATTTTTATCCCACCTTTATTATTTTATGAGTAAATCAAGGTGGCGAATATGTATCATGTTCCTTCTTCCTCCTATTTCCCGCACAGCAGCAACACTGTAAGATGAGTTGAGGGTTTTGTGCCTAAGGTGGGACTAGAACTCACTGTCTCCTGGTGATCGGTCCAAAGTCACCCAGATGGTTTTCATGCCTAAGGTGGGACTACAATTCACAGTCTCCTGGTGATTGGTCCAAAGTCAACCAGATGACTTTCAGGCTAAGGCAAGCTTAAAAGTCACAGTTTTCTGGTTTCTAGCCTGGTACCTTAACCACTAACTAGACCAAATGGGCTCTCCAATATATCAAACCCTTGCCAGCTTTACCTAGAGGTCAAATGTCACACAGATGCCCCTTTGCAGGAGAACCATTTACAGCCTAAGTCATGTTTCCTCACCTAGCACTTACCAAACATCTATCACTAGCTGGAAACTCAGTTGGTTCCAGTTCCAAGGTTTCTGGGCATCCTCTTGCCCTCAGAGAAATCCTCACCCAGCCGAGCACCCCAAGTTTGGTTTTAAAGCCCTCCACTCTTTCTCCCAATGCCATTCTCTTCACTTTTTAATATCACATTTCCTGGCAAGCATGATTCATTTTGATCACCAGAAACAGTGCAGCGCATAAAGAGGCGGAAGCTATTCATTTGTGAAAAATGATACCGAGCGTGACTGAGAAGATAAATTCTTCATGTAAAGAGAGGAGGGGGGTGGTGTGCAGGAAAGATCTGTTACAACTTTCCGTGTCATGCATATCTCCTCATTGTACACGGCGTTCAGCTGCAAAGCTGGGAGCCGGTATTCGAGTTAAGTGCCGGGCACAGATGGCTGGTCCAAATCTCTGTTTGAGTTGAACTAATGGTTGTGCTAGTTCCCCCAGAATGGCTTTGGAATGGAGGTTGTCAAAAGCATGTCATGCATCTTTTCCGTGAAAGCCAGAAAGAAAGCTTGAAACAAAGGGTGTGTCAGGCAGGGATGGGCTTCAATCATTTCAGCAACAGGTTCTCTGCCCAGTTGCTGGGTGAGTGTGGCCATGGTGGCCATGGCCTAGTTGGCCTCCTGCACCACAGTGAGGGTGGGGGCATGTTTTCCCCTTTCCCAGACTCCGGAGGCTTTCCCCAAGCCTCTTGGACAGAGGTGGTATTCAGCAGGTCCTGACCAGTTCTGGAGAACTGGTAGCGGAAATTTTGAGTAGTTTGGAGAATCCTCAAATACCACCTCTGACTGGCTCCACCCACATCTATTCTCTGCCTCCCATTGAGTCCCAGCTGATCAGCTGGGTCTTCTTTGGTTGCCCTGCACAGGAGAACGGAGCTGGAAAGCAGGTTAGTGGGGTGGGGAGGGGAGGAATGGGGATTTTGCAGTAACCTTCCTCTGCCACACCCACCAAGCCATGCCCACAGAAAACCGGTTGTAAAAAAAAAATTGAATCCCACCACTGCTCTGGGAGGCTGAAAACTGCCTACCCTGGGCTCCAAAGGCCCTTTGGAGGCAAGAAATGGGCTCGTTTCTGGACTTCCAGAACTTCTGGGAGGCCTGTTATTTCCCCTCCCCAAGAGGGATGGGATGGGATGGACCAGCCAGGGGTGGGATTTGGAGGTTTGCCAAACTAGCCATAACATTAGCTACAGGTCCACGTGAACCCAGGTGAACCTGTAGAAGTCCAACCCTAGTGTCAGGGTTCTGATAGTTTGCTCTCCCATCTCCCTTTCCCATGGCAACTTAAGAGCAGTTCAGGGATGCTTTGCGAATTGACATTTGGCTCCCCTCACTTTCTGAGGGTGTCTGTGGAGATTCTCAATTATCCAGGTCATCATTGTCCCAAAAGTGCTTTTTCAAGAGGCAACTGGGCTTTCTTGATTTCTTTTCCTTGAAAAAAAACTGCACTAGTAGAATTAATCATTTTTTTAATTGAGTTATAGAATACATTGTATTTTTTAAAAAAACTCTGCACTAATAGAATTATTACATTAATAGAGGAATAGTATCAAGATCACATGAAGTATTAATATCACTTAGTAAGACCATACAGTTGGAATTCTGCTTCCGGTTTTGGTCATCACAATATACAAAAAAAAGTGTTGAGACTCTGGAAAGAGTGGAGAGAAGAGCAACAAAGATGATGGAAGGGAAGGGTCTGGAGGCTAAAACATATGAAGAACAGTTGCAGGAATTGGGTTAACCTATTTTCCAAAGCACCAGAAGGCAAGATGAGAAACAATGCATGGAAACATTCTGGTGTTGCTTACAGAAACTGCCTCTCCGTTAACCCTTATTACATTCTTGGCAGGACTAGACTTCCTGTCTCAGGAATTTCTCTGGAGTTTTTTTCCTCTCCTTTGCTGGTACTTTGCTTGTGTGGAGTGACCATTCAAAGTTACAATGGCACTGAAAAAAGTGATTTATGACCATTTTTCACACTTACGACTGTTGCAGCATCCCCACAGTCATGAGAGGCCAGGCGAGGAGATGCATGCCTCGATGTGAGTGAGATTGCCACACCCAGCCAATAACATGACCACCAAGTCACGCTCACCAACTTAGCCATGCCCACAGAACCGGTTGTTAAAAAATTTGGAATCCCACCCCCGGATATAAATAAATACTACACATCTCAATAATAATACAAGAATGAGATCGGTTGATGCCTGATTTCCTCATAATCTGATTTTCTGGCTGTTAACCCAGAGTTGCTTTTGAAAACAACTCAGAAGGCCAATTGGTACCAAACACAGCAGCCCATCTGCTGATGGGGAGGAAAAGAATTAGTAGAATTAAATCTATCACTTGATGGATGCGTCCATTGCCAATAAGCTTTCTGAGCTCAATTCAAGATGCTGGCTTTAATTTAAAATGCCCTGCATGGCTCAGCATGCATGATGCTACTGGATCTGATCTATCCTTTCCAGCAGTTTTACTTGGTACTGCCTGTTCTATGTCTTGATGTCTCTATATTAAGGCATTTAGCTCACAGTTTTACTGTGGAAAAATAAGGAGAATTGTTTCTAGTAGACAAAATACTGAGAAAGCTTGGAGTTCAGAATGAAGGACACAAATATTGCATTCAGACTTTGATGGTATGAAGGTTTAGAAAGCAGAATTATCACCTCTGGCTAGAAAGAAGCCAGCTTTGGGTTTGGAGTAGACACTTATGGGTTGGGTTGTAATGGGACACACAAAGAGGAACTGAATATGGAAACGCAAGGACATCAGAATAAGAGAATCACAGAATTGGAAAGGACCTTGTAGGTCATCTAGTCCAACCCCACACACACATACCCAAGCAGGAGACCCTACATCATTTCTGACAGATGGCAGTCCAGTCTCTTTTTGAAAGCCTCCACTGATGGAACCCCCACAACTTCCGAAGGCAACTTCTGTTCCATTGGTTGATAGTTCTCACTGTCAGAATGTTTCTCCTTATTTCCAGGTTAAATCTCTCCTTGATCAGTTTCCATCCATTATTCCTTGTCTGGCCTTCAGGTGCCTTGGAAAATAGCTTGACCCCTTCCTCTCTGTGGCAGCCCCTCAAATATTGGAAGACTGCTATCAAGTTTCCCCTGGTCCTTCTCTTCACTAGACTAGCCATGCCCAGTTCCTGTAACCGTTCTTCATATGTTTTAGCCTCCAGTCCCCTAATCATCCTGGTTGCTCTTCTCTGCACTCTTTCTAGAGTCTTGACCTCTTTTTTATAGTGTGATGTTGAAAACTAGATGCAGTACTCTAGGTGTGGCCTTACTAAGGCTTTATAGAGTGGTATTAGTACATCACTTGATCTTGATTGTATTCCTGTGTTAATGCAACTTAGGATTGCATTGGCTTTTTTGGCTGCTGCCACATACTGCTGGCTCATATTTAGCTGGTTGTCCACTAAGACTCCAGTATTCCTCTCACAGTTACTGCTATTAAGCCTGGTTTCTCCCAATCTATATTTATACATTAGCCTGGAAGCAAATGTAGTTTAGTTCACTCTACCATGTTCCTCATAGCTACCTATGTTTGGGAAACCTGGACCTTAAGAAATCAAGACAAGAAAAACATTGACTTGTTTGAGCTGCGGTACAGGAGATGGCTCCTGTATATTCCTTGGACAGCAAAAGTGACCAAGAAGCAAGTACTGGAGATCTTCATATTAAGCAGAGAGAGACAAGCAGGGAGAGAAAGAGAGAGACTATTAAGAAGGCAGAGAGGACTGCAGGTTTGAGAGAGGGGTCAAAGAAGCCATCTAGGTCAAAATTGAACAGCCCTCCCTCAACAGAGGGGGAGGGATACGGCATCCTCTATCTCCTGTTTACAACACAGGCCTTTCAACAGTTCCAAGAAGGCTCCACACTCATTTGTACCACTCAGGTGACTCTGAGGGCGCAGATAAACCATCAAGTGGCCCAGGGGTGGGCTTCAAAAATGTTAGCAATGGGTTCCCTGCACGGTTGCTGAGTGGGTGTGGCCATGGTGGGCGTGGTCTAGCCAGCCACCTGCACCACGGTGGGGAGGGGGGGTGATTTTGCTCTCCCCGGGCTCTGGAGGCTCTCTGGAAGCTGGAAACAGGCCCATTTCCAGATTTCCCAGACTTCCAGGAGGCCCATTTTTCACCTTCCCTGAGCCTCCATGCGTGCCCTGCACTTACCTGCATCCAAAACGGGCCATGTGGGGACTCCTGGGAGGGGAGGGGCAGGGTGGGTGGGGCCAGCCAGGAGTGGGATTTGGGTGTTCTCTGAACTGCACAGAATCTTAGCTAGGGGCTCTCCCGAACTCCTGCAAACCCCCAGCAGCCCATCCCTGAAGTGGCCTCAACGACTCTCTAAAAGGATGCAAATGACCAGCTCTCTGCAAGGAGTATAAATCCTTCCCTTCCCCACCACCCGGTCAGAGCTGAAGAAGCTTCTTGGATGAGAAGCAAAATGTCTTCAAAAAAAAAACCCAAGGAAGTCCAGTTGCCTCTTGAAAAAAGCATGTTTGGGTCAGCCATGATGAACGAGAATCTCCATCGACATTTTATATGAAGCGATTCGTTTAAGACTGAAATAAATACTTTGATATCAGTTGCAACTGTTCTTTCTTTTTCTTTTGGAATTATACAGGTAGCCTTCGAATTAGGACTATTTGTTTGGACCCAACAAGAACATTCAATGACTCAGGGAAGGGAGGAAAGAAATGTACAAAAACTGGTTAATCAGACCAACTCACAACTTTGTCTGTTTTTTTTTCTCTGCATGGTTGTGGTCCTGCCTGCACCTGATTATGAAAGTTGAGTCCACACTTGTTGTATTATTTCAGAGTCAAAAGGGGGGAAAAAACAGACACGTTTGCAAATTCAGTGAAACCAAAGGTTAAACTATGTAGGTTAATTATGCTTTTCATTTCATGTAATGCTTTCTAATAATGCATAATGATATGGGAGGATGGGAGGGGAGAAGCATTTTCAGCTTTTGTAGCTGTTAGAAGAGCAAAAACCAATATGGGTAGGACAAAATCAGATCTTCAGTTCTGTCCTGTTCTGTTCTGTCAAAGAGAGGAAAAAAAGTTGCACTGAAATTCAAGCAATTATATAGCAGTCCACACTACAGGTGGTCCTTGATTTGCGACCACAATTGTGACCAAAATTTATGTCACTAAGTCAGACATTTGTTAAGTGAATTTTGCCCCCTTTTGGGGAGTTCCACCGTAAGTTCCAATGGTCCTTAGATGAACCATTGTAAGTCAAGGACTGCCTGTACTAAAACCACCGCTGATTAGCATTCAATCTTAACAATGAAGCTGGCAAATTTTCAGCGCTGCACACAGCCAGAATCTTGTTCTATTTGTGAACCGGTTGGATATCAAATATTTGTTGATTGTCTGCATTAAGTTTTGATCTGCGCACGGCATATAATAAATTTCATCCGCCACTCTGGAGTGTCTCGTTTTATCTCCTGGCTGTTGCGATCCCTGCATTTTAAGCTCACTGTTTGCCCACACACGCTTGCTGTTCTCCGACCTGCTTCTCTTTGATTGATTCACCAAATCTCTTCCTGGGATTGAAGTGTGCGCAGAGCTATAAAACAAACAACAACAACAAAATCAGCAGAAAGATGGCATGTCATATACTGTCTGCACCAAGAAGGAACAAAAGCAGAGGTGGCCTTCAGCAGGTTCTGACCAGTTCTGGAGAACTGGTAGCGGAAATTTTGAGTAGTTCAGAGAACTGGCGAATCCCACTCTGACTGGCTGCGCCCCCATCTATTCTCTGTCTCCTGAGTCCCAGCTGATTGGTTGGGTCTTCTTTTGTTGCCCTGCACAGGAGAACGGAGCTGGAAATCAGGTTAGTGGGGTGGGGAGGGAATGGGGATTTTGCAGTATCCTTCCCCCAGGAGTGGGGTGGGAATGGAGATTTTAGAGTATCTTTCCCCTGCCACGCCCACCAAGCCACACCCATCAAGCCATGCCACATCCAGCAAGCCACAGAACCAGTAGTAAAAGTTTTTGAATCCCATCACTAATCAAAAGATCTCAGAACCATAGCATCAACTTTCTAAGTAACAACCTCCAAATTAAAAGACTCCGAGACTGTCATCTTCTCAAAGATCCATTTGATTAGAAATGTCATATTGGTGCTTCTGGGAAACCCAAATCTGAGAGTCCTGGGTTTTCCCTAGCCCAAAGAGAATCCAAAATCCAACCCCTGCACCCAATAGTCCATCACATGGTCCAATCATTACTTAGTTCCAACTGGAGACTATCCCCAGGCACTGCCCTCCAGGTGCAGAGTAACATGTCCTTGACTCTCTGAGAAAGGAATGTTGTTGTGGCTAATCTTCCACCACTCCTTGAAGTCCCACCTCCCAAATTCCCAGGCACTTAATGTAGCAGCCCAGAGCCGCAAAGAAAAATGGCATCCAAGCTGACACATGGTTGAAAAGTTGGGAAGAACAATAGTCTTGCTAAGTTACTTAATGTATCATGAGACCATCTGGAATGTGAGGATTTGGGTACTGCCTCCATTCTTGCTCTCTTGGACCTCCAAACCTTCAGTGCTACTGACCAGGGTATCCTTGGGGGACAACTGAGGTTTTTGGGGTTGGGAGACACAGTCTTGGACTGGTTTGGCTTCTTTGTCCAAGACTGGTACTAGTCGGGATAGATAGAGAGTGAAAAGTCCAGTCCATTGACATTCCTTTGTGGGTGCCACAGGGTTTGGGGTTCCCTTAGACTCATGACTCCTGTTCAAAGAGCATGTGGGAGTCATGGCTAGGGAACCTTCATCCTAACCCTCCATTCTTTCTTTCCTTCCTTCCTTCCTCTCCCCCACCTTCCTTCCTTCCCTCCTTTCCCTTCCTTCCTCTCCCCCACCTTCCTTCCCTCCTTCCCTCCTTTCCCTCTTCTCTTTTTTTGTTTCTTTCTTCATCTCTTTTTTGATTTCTTTCTCTCTCTTTCTTTCTCTCTCTTTCTTTCTTTCTTTCTTCTTTCTTCTTTCTTTCCAAATACAACCATAAAATCATGTAAACTGAACTCAAATAAAGTTTTTCTTTCTTCAATACATTTAAATTTAAAGTAAATTTATGGCTACCTTTATCCTGACCCAGCCTGGGTTTTTTCAGACTGACACTTTTAGTATGCTGGTCTTATTCCAGAAAAATGTGATATAGCCTCTTCTACCCAGAAAACAAATGATACTTGTCTTGTTGGATTTGCCTAGGAAAAAAAAAAGATTGAGACTCAAAGAGAAATGCTCCAATATCTCAAAGAAACAGGACCTGCAGTTTATGAATTTTAAATTCTTTAATTGGTGTCTATCAGGTTTTTTTTAAATAAACTGTTGTCCATATAATTCAGCAAATGGCTGGACAATGTGCAAAAAGAAAGCCTGAACAAAGTTTTCAACATTAGCAGCATCAGAAAGGTATACAGGTAGTTCACGGCTTACAGCCTTTGGTTAAGTAACCATTCGAAGTTACAACATCGCTGAAAAAGTGACTTATGACCATTTTTCACAACTTACGATGTTTGCATTGTCCCCATGGTCATGTGAACAGCAATAGCGCTTAGACTTATATACCATTTCATGGTGTTTTACAGCCCTTTCTAAGCTATTTACAGAGTCAACATATTGTCTCCAGGTATGGGATTCAAAATTTTTAACAACCGGTTCTGTGGGCACAGCTTAGGTGGTGGGCGTGGCTTGGTGGTCATGTGACTGGGTAGACATGGCTTGGTGGTCATGTTATTGGCTGGGTGTGGCCAACTCAATATCACTCACATTGAGGCACATCTCTGGCCTCTCATGACTGTGAGGATGCTGCAACAGTCGTAAGTGTGAAAAATGGTCATGAGTCACTTTTTTCAGTGCCATTGTAACTTTGAATGGTCACTCCACACAAGCAAAGTACCAGCAAAGGAGGGGGAAAACTCCAGAGAAACACCAGAATGTTTCCTTCCTGCCTTCCTTACAGGATTAGCCAGTAATTTCTTCTAACAACAGGTTCTCTGAACTGCTTAGAATGTTAACAACCAGTTCTAGAGAATAAGTGCGAACTGGTAGAATCCCACCCCTGATTGCCTTCAACAATATGGGTCCTCATTTTACCCATCTCAAAAGGATGGAAGGCTGAGTCAACCTTGGATCGGTCAGGATCAAACTCATGGCAGTGGGCAGAGTTGGCCTGCAATACACTGTACCACCAGGAAGGAAGGAAGGGAGGGAGGGAGGGAGGGAGAGAGGGAGGGGGGAAATAAAGAAGGCAATAGCACTTAAACTTATATACCACTTCATAGTACTTTACAGCCCTCTCTAAGTGGTTTATAGAGTCAGCATATTTCCCCCAACAATCTGGGTCCTCATTTTACCCACTGGAAGTTTGGAAAGGCAAGAAATGGGCCTGTTTCTGGCGGAAGGCCTCTGGAGCCCCGGGAGGGCAAAAATGCCCCCCACCATGGTCATGAGTCACTTTTTTCAGTGCCATTGTAACTTTAAATGGTCCACCCCACAAGCAAAGTACCAGCAAAGGAGGGGGGGGAAACTCCAGAGACGTTCCTGAGACAGGAAGTCTAGTCCTGCCAAGAATGTAATAAGGGTTAATGGAGATGCAGTTTCTGTAAGCAACACCAGAATGTTTCCTTCCTGCCTTCCTTACAGGATTAGGCCAGTAATTTCTTCTAAAAACTGGTTCTCTGAACTGCTTAGAATGTTAACAACCAGTTCTAGAGAATAAGTGCGAACTGGTAGAATCCCACCCCTGATTGCCTTCAACAATATGGGTCCTCATTTTACCCATCTCAAAAGGATGGAAGGCTGAGTCAACCTTGGATCGGTCAGGATCAAACTCGTGGCAGTGGGCAGAGTTGGCCTGCAATACACTGTACCACCAGGAAGGAAGGAAGGAGGAGGGGGAGGAGGGAGGAGGAGGGAGGGAAATAAAGAAGGCAATAGCATTTAAACTTATATACCACTTCATAGTACTTTACAGCCCTCTCTAAGTGGTTTATAGAGTCAGCATATTTCCCCCAACAATCTGGGTCCTCATTTTACCCACTGGAAGTTTGGAAAGGCAAGAAATGGGCCTGTTTCTGAAGCCCTGGAGCCGGAGGGCAAAATGCCCCCACCATGGTGCGGAGGCTGACTAGGCCACGCCCACTCAGCAACCAAGCAGAGAACGCTGTGCTAAAATTTTTGAAGCCCGTCCCTGCCTAGGGTAGATTATGTAGGGATGTTTCTTCCTCCAGTTTTAAAAACAGACACCTCTTTCTTTTTCCAATCCGGCCTCCTGTTTTATTCCCATTATTTCTGCTGGCCTCACACGAGCAGGTTTCAGAGCCCATTTATTAAGCAATGCTTATAGTACCCTCGAGGCATACCTTCTCTCTTTGCCATGTTTGCTCTTTGCAGTGGGAACACCCACCGAGGTCCAGATGGCCTGACCACACTCCCCTTTAACACATCCTTAAAGGCCTGCTTGTTCCCACAGGCGCTGGACAGGATGATATGTGGATCGGCTACGGGAAGTTTAATTATTAATCAAGTCTCCTTTTTTTCCTTCCAGCACAGCTTATGCTTCTTCTTCTTCTTCTTCTTCTTTTTCTCAACATGCTTTTGAACCCTCGGCAAGATGCCCAGCATCAGCAGAGAGCCGACAGCCTTAGAAATCTATCTATCTATAAAAGCGAAAGACACTCACACATCATCACGAAATCTCCAGAACTGCAAAGCCTACAAACTTGAAATTTGGCACGTATGTTCCTCTTGGCTTCTAGGTGCTCACTAAGAAAGGATTTTTCAAAATGACCATCAGAGCATTAGTATTTCCTATATTATTATTAACACGCTCTGATGCTAAGGAGTTCTACTCTCCCCCTGAAAAGAAATCTCTTCCAAATGCAAAACACAAGCAGAGGGAGGAGTTTCAGTTTCAGTTTTAGTCTCACAGCACCATGCAGCTTTAGTATCAAAAAGTTGAGCTAAGCCACATCCAGGCTCTTCACTGTCTCCTTCTTGCTCACACAGCAAATACTGCTTCAGTTTCCAAACAGCCCTCAACTCTCTCACACACTGGCAGGATGCTAGCCAGATGAATACTGATGGATGCTGGTAGGCAGAGGCAGAATTTTCCCCTCATTTTCCTTCCCCAAAACAAAGCCCAATCACATAGTTTCATAGTGAAGCACAGGTATCAAGCTAGTTGAAAATATAAATAAACAAACTTGCTTTGAATAGAATAGAATTAGAATTATTTATTGGCCAAGTGTGATTGGACACACAAGGAATTTGTCTTGGTGCAAAAGCTGTCAGTGTACATAAAAGAAAAGATACATTCATCAAGAGTCAAGAAGCATAAGGTACAACACTTAATAATAGTCATAGGTTACAATAAGCAATCAAATCATACTAGGAAACAGTCAATATAAATCATAAGGATACAAGCGACAAAGTTACAGTCATACAGTCACAAGTGTCAGGGGATGGGTGAAAGAAAGTGTTAAGTTTGCATGAAGAGACAGACGCGGAGTGCTTCAAGCTCTTTGTTTATTAGTGACTACAGCTCAGAACGAACCCACTTTGGCTGGGCTGCGGCTGCTACTTATAGCCAGCAGCGCGGTTGCCAATCAGAGTGCAGGGTTTTCCACTTTTTAAACCAATCATTTCTTACATTTTTCAAGAACAGTTCAAACTAAACCAATGACTTCAAACCTACATACATAACACCCCTCCCCACTAGGTTCAGTCCATACTCAAACCCCAGCCTATCTAATGTATTCTTTTAAATAGGTGGGGCTCTTACGTGTCACGTTGAGACCTCATTGGTTCAGGTGTTTTAAGGTTCTCACCTTGTGAGGGAGGAAATGTGTCTGCTGACATTTCCTTAGTAGGACTTACAGTAATGGTAGAACCTGTTTGGTTACTACAACCTGGTCTCTTCTCCCAATCCATCTCCAACCCAATGTCAGCACCTAAATCAGGTAGTGATGTGCAATCTTCCATTTGTGAAAATGGTTGTTGGTATTGTCACAGGTTTTGGGATGGTTCCTGTCATGTTAGCTCATTACATATGGGGTTATTTGCTTAGCAGAGTGATGACGTTCGGGAAAAAACTGTCCTTGTGTCTAGTTGCTCTGGTGTGCAGTGCTCTATAGCCTCGTTTTGAGGGAAGAAGTTGAAACAGTTTATGTCCGGGATGTGAAAGGTCTGTAAACATTTTCACAGCCCTCTTTTTGACTCATGCTGTATTGGGGAACAAGATAACCAATGGTTAAGAAAAAAAAATTATGTCATAGCTCTCATCTCTGGCCCCTGTTGAAATTTGCTTATGATTGCCGGGAGCAGTTTAAAATTAAATCAAAATTGCTCAGAAGGTTTTTCAGTTCTCCTGCAATTTTAACGGAAGAGAATTTGCTTTGAAAATGGACTTTCCATTGAGCAGGTGATGGGTTTTTTTTTGTTGTTTCTCCTAAATGGAATGGGATGTCCTTGCATTCTTAGACTGGTAGTCCTTGACTTACGATCACAATTGAGCCCAGAATTTCTGTCGCTGAGCAAAACATTTGTGAAGTCAGCTATGTCCTATTTAATGACCTTTCTGGCCCCAGTTGTTAAGCGAATCATTGCAGTTGTTAAGTTAGGACACGGTCATTAAATGAATCTGGCTTCCCCCTTGACTTTGCTTCTCACAAAAGGGGAATCACACGACCCTGGGACATGGGAATCGTCAGTTGCCAAGCACCTGAATTTTGATCACACGACCATGAGGATGCTGCAATGAATTATAATTGACTTAATCAAACATATAATTGACTTCAAATCAATTATAATTATTTTAATTATTTTTAAATGGCAAGGAGGTGGAGAGGGTTGGTAGTTTTAAATTTCTGGGCACTTATATCTCAGAGGACCTCTCATGGACTATGAACGCTAACATGCGTGTGAAGAAGGCACAGAAGGGGCTGTACTTCCTGAGAATGCCCAGGAAGATCAATCTATCTCAGCATCTACTTCTGTCCTACTATAGCAGCACCATTGAGAGTCTCCTGACATAGGGCATTCTTGGATGGTATGGGAGCAGCTCTGTAGTGGACAAAAAAGCTGTACAGAGCATGATTAAAACTGCCCAGAATATCATCGGACTCCAGCTACCAGCCCTGGATGACATCTTCACATCTCGCTATTTGAAGAAGTCGTGCAATATGCTCAGAGACTCTTCCCATCCTGCTCACAATCTTTATGAACTGTTGCCTTCTGGCAGAAGATACAGAGCAATTAAAACTCGGACCACACATTTTCTGAACAGTTTTTATCCCAGGGCTATAATTGCACTTAACAATGAACTTAAGGACCACCATCAGTGAGCTGTTGGACAGTATTACTTGGTCTGTTGTGTGGAGGCTTGTGTGTTTTTAGGGGCGGGGGCATGTTTGGGGATTGTCATGTATGTGTGTGCGTATGTTGAGTCTGGTCTCTGGGTGTTATATGAATTTTGTTGTATGTATACATTTATTTTTTTATTTTTTTTAATTCATATTTTATATCCTGCCCTTCTCCGGCGACTCAGGGCGGCTTACAATTTTTGGGGGGATACAACCCAATGTGCTCAGCAATAGCCTTCATTCCATTGTATATGCCTGCTTATTACTAAGCGGCATTTTTACAAAGTCAGCTTATTGCCCCCAAGAATCTTGGGTCCTCAATTTACCTACCCCGAGAGGATGGAAGGCTGAGTCAACCTTGAGCCTGGTGAGGATTCGAGCCTGCAGTAATTACAGGTAGCTAGAACTAACTGCTAGGCTATTAGCAGCCTGCACCACCAAGGCCCTTGGGCCCTTGTACATGTACAATGACAATAAAGAATTCAATTCAATTCAAAAATGGTCATAAGTTACTTTTTTCAGTGCTGTTGTAACTTCGATCAGTCACTAAAGGAACGGCTGTAAGTTGAGGACTTGCTATACCAGAAAATAAATCCACAGGGCTGCCCTGTTGCTCTCTCCCACCACAGCTGAAAAAAACCAACCCAGAGAAATTCAATGATAAATTCTTAGACATTCTATAAAGAAACCTGACAGGCTTTTCAATCAAAGGAGAAGGAAAATTGCTGTCTTCCTTTTTGGAGCCAAAGAAGAAATGCTCAGCGGAGGCCCCTGGTGGTTTGCCTAAGAATCCTCTGAAGGGGGTGATCATATCAGTGGTGGTATTCTACCGGTTCAGCCCGGTTTTGACAAGCCGGTAGCGCCAAAGATCAGCAGAGACCAAACCGGTTCTCTCCGCTGCTCTGCTGTTAGGCCCACCTGCCCACCTGGGCTCCCATACTAACCTTTATGTCCTGCTTTTGAAGCGCAGCTGCTTTGTGTGGCACAGCAGAGTGTTGCGTGGCAGCTGCTGAAGCGACCGGGAGAGTGCAGGCTTGCAGGAGGTGAGTCGGGATGCCTCTGTGCCTGCACAAAATGCACATTTGGTACATGCGCACACACAAAGTGTGTGTGCATGTGCAAAGCGTGCACACCAAGCCATGCCCACCGAACCGGTGGTAAAATTTTTTGAAACCGTCCAGGGGATCATATAGCCAAAGATTGAATAAAAGCTCTTTAAAGCCCAGAGGCATAAATCTTGGATAAGACATCACATGACGGATCAAAAAGTTGTTGAGACTTTGGGAAAAAATGAAGAGAAAACCAACAAGGATGATTAAATGCCTGGAGACATGAAGAACAGTTGCAGGATTTGGTTATGGCCAGTCTAGACAAAAGAAAGA
Source organism: Naja naja (assembly GCA_009733165.1). Taxonomy (NCBI): domain Eukaryota; kingdom Metazoa; phylum Chordata; class Lepidosauria; order Squamata; family Elapidae; genus Naja; species Naja naja. The sequence goes on from CM019149.1 coordinate 301,936,065, forward strand.
GTAGGTGGGATGTAATAACAATATTCCAGTATTTGAGGGACTGCCACAAAGAGGAGGGAGTCAAGCTATTCTCCAAAGCAGCTGAAGGCAGGACAAGAAGCAATGGGTGGAAACTAATCCAGCAGAGAAGCAACCTAGAACTAAGGGAAAACTTCCTAAGAGTGAGGACGATTAACCAGGTGCTTGCCTTTCTAGAGTGCCTTCAGACTCTAGAAAAAGTACAGAGAAGAACAACCAGGAAGATTAAGGGACTGGAGGCTAAAACATACAATGAACAGTTGCAGGAACTGGGCTTGGCTAGTCTAGTGAAGAGAAGGACCAGGGGAGACAGGACAGCAGTCTTCCAATATTTGAGGGGCTGCCACAGAGAGCAGGGGGTCAAGCTATTTTCCAAGGCACCTGAAGGCCAGATAAGGAATAATGGATGGAAACTGACCAAGGAGAGATTCAACCTGGAAATAAGGAGAAATTTTCTGACAGTGAGAGCAATCAACCCATGGAACAGAAGTTGCCTTTGGAAGTTGTGGGAGCTTCATCAGTGGAAGCTTTCAAGAAGAGACTGGACTGCCATCTGTCAGAAATGGTGGAGTGTTTGCTTGGGGGGGGGGTTGGACTAGAAGACCTCCAAGGTCCCTTCCAGCTCTATTCTGATTGATTGACTGATTGACATTCTTGATTTTTTTTCCCTTGAAAATGTTTCACTTCTCATCCAAGAAGCTTCTTCAGTTCTGAACTGAACTGAACTGATCATTAAAGAAGGATCCAATCTAGAACTAAGGGCAAATTCCTTAACCATGAGAATAATCAACCAGTGGAACATCTTGCCTCCAGAAGTTGTTGATGCTCCAACACTGGAAGGTTTTTAAGAAGAGATTGGACAACCATTTGTCTGAAATGGTATAGGGCAGGGGTGTCAAACTCAAGGTGTGGCCTCTCCGGCCTCCATTTTTGCTGGCAGAGGACTGCAGGAGGCTGTCATGGCCAAAAACAGAGCCCTGATGAGTGACGTTGAGCTGGCTGTGTCCACGCCAGCCAGGCCCACCACGTGTTCAAAGTTTTGCAGCATTAATTCAGCACCAGAAAAATAAACACAGACGGCTGATGCTCCATTTAATGCCTTTATAAACATAATAAGTAGATTTTACAAACCAGTTGTAGATTTCTCCAACATGGAGCAAACTCGAACAGAAATAAACAGGTTGCAAGTAACTTCAACAGACAAGCAAGTTAGTTTCTCTTTTACTTTAGTTCAGCAGGCAAGCAAGAGGAGAGAAGCAGTTTCATTTTCAGTGGACAGACTCAGAGCTCAACATAGCTTCAGAGCTGCAGAGCTTAATACAGAGCCATGCCTAGGCTACTTCTAGTTTCAGTTTCCAGCCTAGGCTACTTCTAGTTTCAGTTTCCAGCCTAGGCTACTTCTAGTTTCAGTTTCCAAACTGTCCTCATTGGCTGACTTAGTTGCTATGCCTATTCATTGGCTGACCTTGTTAACAAGCTCTATTCCAGTTCATGAATATACTCTGACAAAACACAACCCTGACGTGGCCCTCAATGAAAGGAGAACTATCCTTTTACTGTTCTGGACCTTACAACCATCATAAGCTGATTATAAAGCAGACAGATAACTCCACAAAGCATCCATACAAAGTCTTTTTATTGGTTCATCAGGCATCCTCAGGGTAACTCATGGTTACATCGAGATTCATCTCAATGCCCAACTCTTTGCATAGCTGACTTTCTGGTGTAAAAGGATAGTTCTCCTTTCATTCTGATAATGGTGGAGCAAGGGGGTGAAGCAGCAGCATGATGCTGGGTTCAGGAAAGAGTGAAGGAGCCTCCCCCAACCCACCAAGGGTCAATTCAGTGACCAATCAGGATTACAGATGTGGCCACATGACATGAACTACATTTCCCAGGACACCTTAACTACATTTACCATGATGCATTCCCTTAAGGGACAGCTGTCAATTCCTAACTAACTATCCCAATTCCCCATTAACTATATACTGTCTGGACAGCACAACACAACCCTGGTACAGGGTTTCCTGCCTGAGCAGGGGGTTGGACTAGAAGACCTTCAAGGTCCCTTCCAGTTCTATTCCGATCAGAAAGCGATCAACAAGGCTGTCTCAACTCTGGGTTGATCAGATTCCTTGCTGAGTGGCAAGAAACTGGCAACCCCAAGTTGGTTCAGCAACCACACATTTTCTCCACTCCTTAATAAGCCAGCTCAACTCCCTTTTTTCCCCCTTCTTCCCCTCTCTCCCTGCTGCAATTAATTTTTATAGGGCTGAATTTATAGCCAGGGAGCACATAAACGAAGCCATATATCAAACCACCATGCTGTATCGCTGACAACAAAATAATTTAACAGTAAAATATCAAATCTCCTTTTAAACACTTTTTAAAAGAATGCCAGAGGTGACTTTGAAACGGGTCTTGCAAACAAACCGGTCTTCCCTCATTTTGCGGCAAAGGTGGGCTAGGCTGGAGCAGAATACCTGGGAACTGGTGGAGGTTTGTGTTGGATCATCTCCAGGTCGGTCTTAATCATCCTTCAGCTGTTCCTGTGCTAAGCAGAAGGTCAGTAAATAGCTCATACGTTAACCTAACTTTCTCTCCAGCAAATTGAATCCTGTTGGCTTCTGCTGCTGGAATATGGTAAGTACAGGAATTCTGGGGTGCTTGGTGCTCTCTGAGCATAGTTGTTTCCTTGCAGACATTTCATTACCCTACTAGGTGACATCATCAATGCTAGTGTCAGGTTTCCAAGTGATGAAATCCACTTGAAAAGAATAAAACAAAGTCCACCTTCCAAGACAATTTCTTTTATTTAGGAAAGCATCAAATTGGCAAAGTCCATGGTAATTCCAGATCTGACACAACACGGAATTACCCCACAATATTAAAAGTTAGAAACAACCCCCAAAAGTCACATTCTGCAACAGAAATAATTCAATGTTGCTTGATGTCATAAATCTCCACCTCAAGGGGCCTGAACACAGTTAGCTCATTTTCCCATGGGAAGAAGAATCACCTAGCCTAAACAACTCTCCCTATCTCCACTCCTCCCCGCTTAGGAATGTGGCAAGCCTGAAACCCTTCCCCCCACAACAGCAACAGAGAAAGTAAAAAAGAAAAGAATATATGCTAAGCCTAACTGAAATGGCTACACATATGTCAATTTTGGGCTTGACAGCTAGAAGGGAGTGGGATTTTTCTCTCATTTTATATTCTAGAGCAGTGATGGTGAACCTTTTTGGTACCGAGTGTCCAAAGCATGTACACATGTGTGTGTATGTGTGTGCATGGATGTCCACATGCATACACACATGCGGCATACCCAAAATGCAACACATGCATATGTCCCACACATTCATGCCTCCATGCATGTATGTGCCCCCACACATGCGTGTGTGCCCTGCACATGTGCATGCACCCCACCCTCACATTCTCCCACATGCGGCCCCTCCCCTGTGCATGCATGGCAGAGGCCTGAAGACCAGCTGGCCGACGGGAGGTCTGCATGCATGCACGGTGGAGCTGAGCTGGGGCAATGGCGCACATGCCCACCCAGAGGGCTCTGCACAGGGGTAGGATTCAGCTGGTTCAGACCGGTTTGAATGAACTGGATGTTAAGTTTACATTTGGTTTGCAGAACCGGAACTGATCGGCTGGCCATGCCCACCCCACCCTACCCCTCCCAGGAGTCTCCATGCAGCCCATTTTGGATGCAGGTAAGTGCAGGGTCCACACAGAGGATCTGAGAGGGTGAAAACTGGGCCTTCTGGAAGTCCAGAAATGGGCCTGTTTCCAGCCTCTGGACCCCAGGGGAGCCTGTTTTCGCCCTCCCAGAGGCCTGAGGGAAGCCTCCTGACCCTGGGGAAGGTGAGAAATTGCCCCCCCCCAATGTTCCAATAGGCCATGCCCACCATGGCCGCACCCACCCAGCAAACAGGCAGTGAACCAGTTGCTGGGATTTTTGAATCCCACCCCTGGCTCTGCATGCCACCTGTGGCACACATGCCCTAAGTTCACCACTACAGTTCTAGAGGGTTGCTGTGTCAGTCTTGATGGCAGTGGTTTTGGTAGTTCCTTGATTAGTCTGTGGCTTACAGTGAGGTTCTTTGGCAGTTCTGCTGTTTGCTTCTCAATTGTTGGTTTGATATTAATCAGGGTTAATCTGTGAGTGTTGATGATTGGTAATAAGGTGTTTGGTCTTTTTGGCTTTTTGATTGCCTCTTTTGGAGTGGTATGTAGATGTGGTCTTTCTCAACCTAGAACTAAGGAGAAATTTCCTGACAGTTAGAACAATGAATCAGTGGAACAACTTGCCTCCAGAACTTGTGAATGCTCCAGTACTGGAAGACATTGGATAACATTTGTCTGAAATGATATATAAGGTTTCCTGCCTAAACAGGGGGTTGGGCTAGAAGACCTCCAAGGTCCCTTCCAACTCTGTTGTTCTATAATTCTATAATTCTGTACATGCTAGATGATTTGTCTGAGTGCCAGACTTCCAGGAATTCTCTAGTATTTGAGGCCTTGGATTGCTCTAGCATGCTCACAGTTTCCTGGTTGAAACTATGGTTAAGTCTGTCTATGAGTTGTGAAATTAAGAAGTTGATAAGTAAGATCAGTTGTCCTAGTGGACAATCACCTCAATATGAGCCAGCAATGTGTGGCAGCAGCCAAAAAAAGCTACTACAATCCTTGGTTGTATAAACAGACATAGAATCAAAAGCACATGAAGTATCAGTATCACTTTATAAAAACTTAATAAGGCCACTCTTGGAATACTGCATCCAATTTTGGTCACAACATTAGAGAAAATATGTTGAAATTTTGGAAAAAGTGCAAAGAAGAGCAATTAAGATGGTTACAGGCTTGGAGAGATGAACAAGGAGAGATTTAACCTGCAAATAAGGAGAAATTTTCTGACAGTGAGAAAAATCAACCAATGGAACAGAAGTTGCCTTCAGAAGTTGTGGGAGCTTCATCACTGGAGGCTTTCAAGAAGAGACTGAACTGCCATCTGTCAGTGATGGTGTAGGGTCTGCTTGGGTATAGGGTTGGACTAGATGACCTTCAAGGTCTTTTCCAACTCTGTTAATCTGTATCTGAATCAAATGCCCACTTTTATAGGACTATTTTATCCTGTTTTCCTCTTACCTCATCCAACCATAATGAATGCAACCCATGAGACACTAAGACACATTCGCAGCTCATTCTTATTTCAGTCAAGCGTTAGATATTTAGCTTTTAAAATCAAACATCCAGAAAGGAATTTCATTCCAAAAGTGAATTTATTTTATTTTATTGGAATTTCAGCTAAGTCTGGATTTAAAGGTGAGTGGTTTGGAGCTCAGGGCATGGAAAATACAGGAGACAGAGGACTAACCTAGCATGAACATAATGGCAAGATCCAAGTCTCTCTGAGTCAGTGGTGGTATTCTACTGATTCGGCCCAGTTTTGGTGAACCAGTAATAAAAAATGCTACCATTCAGCAGAACCGGTAGTAAAAAAAACAGCTACCGGTTCAGCTGAACCAATATTACTTTTTTTCTCCCAACAATCAGCTGTTTTGATTATCAGCTGTTCCAGGATCCCCCTTTGCTGTCTTACTGCTCAACCCAGGAGGCTTCCCTGAGGCCCAGGAGGCCAAAAAACAGAGTGTGGGGTGTGGGGTGATGGTGGGGTGCAGCAAAAGAAGAAGAAGAAGCCACACTCACCCAGTCACATGGCAACACTCACCTAGCCACGCCACCTGAACTGGTAGTAAAAATATTTGGATCCCACCCCTGCTCTGAGTCACATGTTTATTTAGATCTGGACAAAGGTGGCTTCACCCATAAGGATGGGAAGAAGCCCAAATGATTTATTCAACATGCTTTTATACAGTATTTGGCTACACCAGCAAATACAACCAGTTGCATGAAAGAAGATAAAAGGAGAAGTCAATGATGTCATTGCTCACCAAGTACATTTAGAGAAAAGCGTATTTAGCAAATCCATTGTGCCATTTCTGTGGTTTCCTGTCATGCGTCCTCTGAGCTATGGAAAGTTATATGTTATTAACAATTCATTTTTCCTCTTTAATTCAGGCATTTCAATGCAAGGATCTTGATCATCATAATCACGATCAACAATATGTGATGACCCGGGGTGTGGCTCAAAAGCAACACTGTCAGATAACCAGTAAGAGTCCCTTAATTAGCTCCAACTTTGCTCCCAAGGTCCTGGTTACCTTCTGAGCTGGAGAAAAAATCTCCCAGGAACAGCCTTTGGCTGCAGAGAATCAAGTCCAAAATGTCATCAACAAAAACTGTAACTATAAGTCCAAACAAGGCAAGATGAGGTAATTAGTCCGGCAGGGCAAGAGAAGGAATTCCAGATGTGAAGGAATGGTAGTAATTCAACACGGTTGGGAGGATGCCAGGAATGCAGATAACCAAAGTCAATGCAAGATAAACTTATGTTTGTTCAAGTGGCCAGTTTTAAGTTTCTGGGTGTTGCCATCAAAGAGGACCTGACTTGGGGTGTTCACATTGCAGCCCTGGTCAAAATGGCCCAGCAGAGATTATACTACCTGAAACTTCTCAGAAAACAACAACTGAATGAAAAACTGCTGGTGACCTTCTACCGCTGCACCATAGAGAGTATCTTAACTTACTGCACCTTTGTATGGTTTGCCAATTGCACAGTAGCAGATAGGACAGCACTCCAGAGGGTTAACGTCATTTCCCAGAAGATCATGGGCTGCCCTCTCCCCTCTTTGGAAGAGCTTTATAGCTCCCACTGCCTTAAGAAAGTTCAAAACATTCTCAAAGATCCATCTCATCCTGGGAACCCTTTTTTTGAACTATTACCATCTGGCAGGCGGTACAGAATAATAAAAACAGGGACAAATAGGCTGAAAAACAGCTTCTATCCCAGGGCAGTAGCTCTGTTGAATTCTACTGTATAGTGCAGTGTTGGTGCAGTAGTGGGGGGTTTCGGTTCAATGTGTGGAGTGTGAAGGATGTGTGTTTGTGTTTATTTTCACGGACGGTCATGATGTGCCCTGAAGATGGTGTTTGATTTTGTTGTATGAGGTGCAATGACAATAAAGTAAACTAACTTCTTCTTCTGCCTTCCATCTTTCCCAACATCAAGATCTTTTCCAACTGTAGAAAGTTAGCACCCACCCTGCTCCTAGAAGAATGAAATATTCTAGGAAATATTAAAAAGGCAGAATATTTCCCTTAAAAGAGAAATGGAAATCTTAAGGGAGGCAGAAACTCAGAGCCTCAGCTCCCTGCACCCAGCAGATATTTGGTGCCCATTGAGCAGGACTAGGCCACCCTATCTACAAGACAATTAGACCTTCAGCTCCAGGGTGATGGGATTAAGACATGACCCTCAAGGACATTAAGGATTATCTAGCAGCAGAGCCCACTGCATTACAAAACCACCTGGGGACATTACATCAGCCCAAAGTTCAACCAAACTTCATTCAGACAAACATGACTCCACGTGGGAGTCTGACTACAGCCAATAGAATATATATTCTTGCACAGGAACAGGAAGCTCAAGTTCAAAGCCTGAGAGAGGGTATAAATACCTCTCACTCTCCATTCTATGTGGTCAGCTGCCCAGGACCTCAAACTTACGTGGTCGTGTTCATCGATAAATCCTCTTTCCAATCAGCCTTCATGTTTCCAGTGTCTTTCTCCACACTTGGAACTGAACCAGATGGATATTTCTTCCAACACAAGGAATTCTCTCTTCTCATTTGGTGGCCAAAGTGAGCTCCAGCTTCAGGATCTGTCCTTCCAAAGAACAGTCAGGGTTGATTCCCTTTAGGATCAGCTGATTGGATCTCCTTGGGCCTCTCAAGAGTCTTCTCCAGCACCACAATTTGAAAGTGTCAATTCTTCAGTGCTCAGCCTTCCTTATGGTCCAACTCTCCCAGCTAGTCATTATGACTGGGAAAACCATAGCTTTGACTATACAGAGCTTTGTAGTCAAGGTGATGTCTCTGTTTTTTTAATATGGTGTCTAGGTTTGCCATAGCTTTCCTCACAAGAAACAAGGGCCTTTTGATTTCATGGATGGAATCGCCGTCTGCAGTGATCTTGGAGCCCAAGAACATAAAATCTGTCACTCTTTCCATTTCTTCCCCTTCTAGTTGCCAGGAAGAGATGGAACAGGATGCCAGGATCTTAGCCTTTTTTTTAACATTGACTATTGATTGATTGAGTATTGATTTTTTTTAATTCACATTTATATCCTTCCCTTCTCTGGAGACTCAGGGCAGCTTACAATCTTTTGAAGCACAATCTAATGTGCTCAGCAATAGCCTTCATTCTATTGTATATGCCTGCTTATTACTAGGGCTTTTTTGGCCCGCCCCAAGTGGCATTTTTACAAAGTCAGCTTATTGCCCCCAACAATCTTGGGTCCTCAATTTACCTACCCCGAGAGGATGGAAGGCTGAGTCAACCTTGAGCCTGGTGGGATTCGAGCCTGCACTAATTGCAGGCAGCTGGAGTTAAGTGCTAGGTGTTTAACAGCCTGCACCACCAAGGCTCTTTTGATAAGGGACATGGTGGCTCAGTGGATAAGACGCTGAGCTTTTCGATCAGAAAGGTCAGCAGTTCAGCGGTTCAAATCCCTAGCGCCGCATGATGGAGTGAGCTCCCGTTACTTATCCCAGCTTCTGCCAACCTAGCAGTTTGAAAGCATGTAAAAATGCAAGTAGAAAAATAGGGACCACTTTGGTGGGAAGGTAACAGCGTTCCATGCGCCTTTGGCATTTAGTCATGCCGGCCACATGACCACAGAGACGTCTTCGGACAGCGCTGGCTCTTTGGCTTGTAACTGAGATGAATACCACCCCCTAGAGCTGGAAATGACTAGCACGTATGTGCGAGGGGATCCGTTACCTTTACCTTATTGATTGATGAGGATCACTTTAAGTAGAGGAAAGTTGAAAGATTCTGGTAAGGGCCAAGTTCAAATCTGCAAGGTGGGTAGATCCTTACTTGTGGTGTGTCTCAGCTGAGAACCTGTCTGGCAGCTGTTCACCAGTTCTCCTTGTGTCTGGTCCAGTCTGACCTTTCTCAGGCCGTGGGCTGCTGAATCAGACCTAAAGTTCTCTGTTGAGTAATTTAATTAGTTTTCTTTTGACAAGGAGGCATGAGCAGGTGATTGATTTTGCAAAGGTTAATATTTCACACTGCCGTGTCATCAGATCTCTTAATAACCATCTCATGTTCCATTTGGACTGTTTAAGAAATCCTCCTTTTCAGGACTGCAAATTACATATTTAGGAAGCAGAACCTATCCATCTTGGAATGAAAAAAATAAAGAGGGGGAGCTTGATGCAAATCGTGTGCCATTCAGCAACGCTTAAAAAAAAAGTTGGTTATTTGGCCCACCGAAAGGTCAATGACTTGCCTTCATAATTGCAGATGCCTATGGCTGCTTGGAGCTTTTCAAAATAAAGAGTTCAATTAGAATTCAGGTGATGATCTGATCTGTATGTAAAGATGGGCCCCTGTTGGTGGTAACCAGGTGTGTGTGTGTAAAGTCCAGCCCCTGACATTCAAAACCAAATCAATACTTATTGCAGAACATTTAACCATCTCAGATATTATTGCCAGCTCCCAGTAATTTGCGTCACGGATAACATTCTAATTAGAGATGCAATTGAAACAGGAGCAGCTCTATCTGTAGTATCTTGGCTGCACTTCCTCCCGACTCCATCACTTCCTGCAACACATCACAAAGGTGCTTTTTTTTCCCCCAAGAGACAACTGGACTTTCGTGCTTTCCTTTGAAGTTGTTTTGCTTCTCATCCAAGAAGCTTCTTCAGCTGTGACTGGAATGTGGAGAATGGAAGGATTTATACTCCTTGGCATGAAACAACGTAGGAAAACAAATCCATCAGGACTAGATTCAGCAGTCCGTCTGCATTTAAAAGATGAAGGCCACTCTTTTGAAGACAGAAAAGTCCACACTTTGGACAGAGAGGACTGCTAATTTGAAAGAGGGGTCAGAACTGAACAGCCCTCCCTCAACAGAGGGGGAGGGATACAACATCATCTATCTGCAGTCCACAACACAGACCTTTCAGCAGTTCCAAGAAGGCTCCATACCCATTTGCACCACTCCGGTGACCCTGAGGACACAGATAAAACTCCTAGTGGCCTCAATGACTCTCTAAAAGACTGCAGATGACCAGCTGTCTGCAAGGGGTATAAATCCTTCCATTCCCCACCATCCAGTCAGAGCTGAAGAAGCTTTTTGGATGAGAAGAGAAACATCTTCAAAGAAAAACCAGAAAGTCCACTTGTCTCTTGAAAAAAAGCACACTTTGGGACAACCGTGACCTGGATGACTGAGAATCTCCATAGATATCCTGCAACAAATGCTTCTCTCTCTCTCTCTTCTCTCTGTCTCTCTCTCTTTGTGTTTCCTTTTCTAGATTTGACAAACAATTGGGCAATTTTGCTCTGGTTTCCAACCAGCGTCAAGCAGTGAAGTCCTCCAGGGTAAAGATCTAGGGGAAAGGAACAGTGAAAAGAACTGGATTAGGTCTGAACTATTCTTTTAGTGACAATTTGAAGTTACAACAGAATTTCAAACAAAGGAGATGGTGTTAGACTTTTGGAAGAAGAGAGAGGAACCCGCCCCACTTTACATCTAGGGGGGCTGTGTGGAGAGAGATTCCTCCTTTAAATTCCTGGGAGTCTACCTCAGCGAAGATCTCACCTGGAAAATCAACACAACCCAGGTGGTCAAAAAGGCCCAACAGAGACTCCATTTCCTTAGGATCTTGCAAAAGAATAAAGTGGAACAACGACCGATGACCTTCTTTTATCGGTCCACAATAGAAAGCGTCCTCACATATTGCATTATGGTATGGTATGCTGGTTTGACAGCCATGGATAGAAAGACATTACAGAGGGTGGTGAACACAGCACAAAACATCGTGGGCTGTTCCCTGATACCACTAGATGACATCACTAGGGCTTGGTGCCTTAGAAGAGCAAGGAGAATCCTCAGGGATGACTCACATCCCGGTTAGCACTTCTTCACTCTCCTACCATCAAGTAGGAGATATAGTAGCATAGACAGCCGTATCAACAGGCTGAAGAACAATTTCTACCCGTGGGCTGTCAGACTCCTGAATGGAAAATAACTTTATGTCAACATAGTATGATAGACTTGCGGGGCCGGCACGTTGTGCAACAAGGTCACATAGTGTAATAAGATTGGGATGGGTTAGGGACTTCTGTCCTCACTGTGAGTTGTGTTTGTGGGGGTGCATGAAGGGTGGCTCAGCCAATCTCATTGTACATATGTTGTACTCTGACAATAAAGGTAATAATAATAATAAAAACAATAGATGGATATATGAATATAGAAGGATGGATAGATGGATGGATGATGGATAGTTGGATGGATGGATAAATATAGAAGGATAGATAGATGGATGGATGATGGATAGATAGATGGATAGATGGATAGATAGATGGATGAACAAATATAGGATGGATGGATGGATGGATGGATAAATATAGGATAGATGGATGGATGGACAAATGAATATAGAAGGATAGTTACATGAAGAGGGCCTTGGGTGGCTCAGGCTGTTAATTGCCTGCACTTAAGTTCCAGCTGCCTACAACTGCTGTAGGCTCGAATCCCACCAGGCTCAAGGTTGACTCAGCCTTCCATCCTCTCGGGGTAGGTAAATTGAGGACCCAAGATTGTTGGGGGCAATTAGCTGACCTTGTAAAAATGCTGCTTAGTAATAAGCAGGCATATACAATGGAATGAAGGCTATTGCTGAGCACACTGGGTTGTATCCCAAAAATTGTAAGCCGCCCTGAGTCTTCGGAGAAGGGCAGCATATAAATGTAATTAAAAAAAAGAGTGTAATAAGATTGGGACTGGGTTAGGGACTTCTGTACTCACTGTGAGTTGTGTTTGGGGTGGGGTGCACAAAGGGAGGCTCAGCCAATCTCATTGTACATATGTTGTACTCTGACAATAAAGGTAATAATAATAATAAAAAGAATAGATGGATATATGAATATAAAAGGATGGATAGATGGATGGATGGATGGATAGATAAATATAGAAGGATAGATAGATGGATGGATGATGGATAGATAGATGGATAGATGGATGGATAGATGGATGAATGGACAAATATAGGATAGATGGATGGATGGATGGATAAATATAGGATAGATGGATGGATGGACAAATGAATATAGAAGGATAGTTACATGAAAAGTAATAAGATTGGGACTGGGTTAGGGACTTCTGTCCTCACTGTGAGTTGTGTTGGGGGAGGTGTGCATGAAGGGAGGCTCAGCCAATCTCATTGTACATATGTTGTACTCTGAAAATAAAGGTAATAATAGTAATAATAAACTGGAAAGTGAAGTATGTCCATTTTTCACCCTTAGGGCCATTGAAGCATCCCCATGGTCACATGATCAAAATTCAGATGCCTGACAACTGGTTCATATTTATGGTGGTTGTACTATCCAGGGGTCATGTGTTCATCTTTTGAGACCTTCTGATGAGCAAAATCAATGGGGAAGCCAGATTCAGAACAGCAGTGTCACTAACTTAACAGCTGCAATGATTCACCGAACAGCTGTGTCAAGAAAGATTTCAGTAAGGCCAAAGAACTTGAAACAATACAATAAATTTTGTAAATAAAAATATTGATAACTCACAAAGATGACTAGGTGCAAATAGAAATACCAAGGGCCTTGGTGGTGCAGGCTGTTAAATGCCTAGCACTTAAGTTCCAGCTGCCTGCAATTACTGAAGGCTCGAATCCCACCAGGCTCAAGGTTGACTCAGCCTTCCATCCTCTCGGGGTAGGTAAATTGAGGACCCAAGATTGTTGGGGGCAATAAGCTGACTTTGTAAAAATGCCGCTTAGTAATAAGCAGGCATATACAATGGAATGAAGGCTATTGCTGAGCACATTGGGTTGTATCCCAAAAATTGTAAGCTGCCCTGAGTCTTCGGAGAAGGGCGGCATATAAATGTAATTAAAAAAAATACCACATGATTTCCATAGCAAGGAAGATAAAGCAGGAATGGTTAAATTTAAGACTTTATTTGAAGAGGAAAATATGTTCTTATTTGGATATCCATTCTGGAATAGAATAGAACAAAATAGAATAGAATAAGGAATAGAATAAAATAGAATAGAATTCTTTATTGGCCAAATGTGATTAGACACACAAGGAATTGTCTTGGTGCAAATACTTTCAGTATACATAAAAGAGTAGATACATTTGTCAAGAATCATCAGGTACAACACTTAATGATAGTCATAGGGTACAATAAGCAATCAAATCATACTAGGAAACAGTCAATATAAATCGCATGGATTTGTGCTTGTGAAATAAAAAAAATGAAACTTTGATCTTGGTTTCGTTGATTAGAAACATTTGGTATTATACAAATGGCTAGTTATATATTAATGTGTAAAAGCAAAAAGTTGAGGTTGGAGTGTGTTTATCTTGTGCTGTGCCAGGAAGAGTTGGAAATCAATGCCCCCTTTTTTTCTTTTCTCTTCCCCTTTGTATTTCACACCCCTTTTCCCCTGTTCCCTGTGCCTCCCTTAATTTCCTATTTTCTTTTCAACTTGTGGCCTGTCAGCCACTCAGAGAAGGAGGAGGAGGTGTGGGAGTCAGGATCAGCATCAGGGAAACCTGACAGCTCTGAGCAGGAAGAGGGAGTGGAGCTGGCAGAGAGACAGAGAGAGAGGGAGGGAGGGAGGGAGGGAGAGAGAGAGAGAGAGAGAGAGAGAGCACCTGGGCTGTCCGTCAGCCCTCAGATGGAAAGTCAATAGTCCCCAGGTCTGGAGGTGACTGATGAGGAAAAGGTGGAATCTCTGGGTCCAGTGCCTGATGCGTGGCTGCAAAGAAGGCAGAGGAGAGGAGTGCAATGGAAATCTATGGGCCGGTACTTGTGACAGAAGAACTACTGCTGCTAGCAAAGCCCCACCCTAGCTCTGGGGATGAAAGGCAGGGGGTGGAGATGAATAGGTGTGGCAGACAACTATTCGTCTTCTGGCCGGATGGACTTGTTAGCCGTCATTGAGAGAGAACCTTTTTTGCAAGGGCTGCTGGCATCTTTTGTGTTCACGTCAGAGGGTTTGTCATATTTTAGTTGTGAGCCGGCCCGAGTCCTCTTTGGAGAGGGGGAGGCATACAAGTCAAATTAAATAAATAAATAAATAAATAAATAAATAAATAAATAAATAAATATTTGGGGAGCTGAGTCAGAACAGAAAGATCCTAAAATGGGACACAACTCTCGCTTAGCCACAGAAATTTTTGGGCTCCATGGTGGCCATAAGTCAAGTGGTGTTTTAAGGGAATAAGGTTGGCATTTTCAAACTTTTGCTTGCCTTTAAAATGCAGGGAGGCATTTCATGTGTTTACACCATAAAGCTTCCCCCTGCCCTTTTCAAGATGCTTTGCACAGCAACCCTTTATCTCTCCTGAACTGTGCAGAATTTATCGTTTGCAAAGGTTTCCCTTCTTTTCGCTTTTCTTGTTGTACTCGCAATATTAACAAATCACTTAAGTGTAATCCCTGTAGCCAGTGCACTTTACAAAATAATAGTGCAATATAAGACAGCCAGCCCATCTCGGTAAGCCAACACAAATTAGAGAAAACACCGTCAACTGACTTTACCAACCAAGCAGCTGGAATGGCTAATCTAGTGAAGAGAAGGACCAGGGGAGGCAGGATAGCAGTCTTCCAATACTTGAGGGGCTGCCCCAGAGAGGAGGAAGGGGTCAATCTATTTTCCAAAGCCCCTGAAGGCCAGACAAGGAATAATGGATGGAAACTGAACAAGGAGAGATTCAACCTGGAAATAAGGAGAAACTTTCTGACAGTGAGAACAATCAACCAATGGAACAGCTTTCCCTTGGAAGTTGTGGGGATGCCATCACTTGAGTCCTTCAAGAAGAGATTAGACTGCCATTTGTCAGAAATGGTATAGGGTCTCCCTCTTGGGAGGAGGGTTGGACTAGATGACCTATAAGGTCCCTTCCAACTCTGATTATTTGTTATCTGTTTTAAGAAGACCTAAGACTCATTGTTATTTCTCTTCCAAAGGGAATGCCTAGAAAGAGAGGTGAGAAAATATATAGCTATTTATTAAGTCTTAAAATGGAGGATGAACAAGTGAAAGAAACAATGATAGCATAGGCAATATTTTTGGGGATGTACTAGATAAATAGCAACTTTGGGATAGAAATTATAAATTGACAATGGCAATTATGTACAAGGAAAACCTGTGTAAAATGTTTTATAGGTGGCAAGGTTAGCAAAGACGTTCCAAAACATGTTCGCCAAATGTTGGAAATGCAATCAGATACCGGGTTCGTATTACCATATGTGGTGGACATGCTCAAAAAAGGAAAAAAATGAACAAAAATACATACATGGTTAGAGAAATTGATAAAGCAACACATAGATTTAAAGCCAGAAATATTTTTGTCAGGTATATTGCCAGAAAAATATGACAAAGGGAAGGTATATTTAATATTACATGCTTTGACAGCAGTGAGAATTGTATTTGCACAACATTGGAAAAATGAGGAAACTCCTACAGATGGAAATATAATTGGAAAAATATTAGACTGTGCGGAAATGGATAGGTTAACATTAAAGATTAAGGACAAAGAAGAAAGAGGCCAAATGTTTTTTAACTTGGGATTTGTTTTATCAATGGTTATATAATAATGGTAGAAATTAGAAACTGGAAGAATACTATTATATACAAGTAAAGAATATTATTATTGCTATTATTATGTATATGTAGAATGACCCAGACAGTACAATGTTTACTAAATACTTATCTATATTAAAGAAAAATGTATAAACAAAATTAAAAAAAGAAAGAAAGAGAGGCCTGATTTGACATCTCTGGAAATATGAGAAGATTTGCTGGTTGGATTCACAGTTTTGGAAAATATGGACTTCGGGAGGAATATCCAGGCAATACAGATAGTGTGGTGCAGTGTGTGCAGGGGTGGGCTTCAAAAATTTCAGCAATGCATATTAAGAAGTTATTTTAGCGATTTACTAGGGGGGATACTTTAAAATATATACATTTTAAAATATGCAGTGGATTATTTAATGGATATTAGAAGTGTACAATGAGAGTATTTTATTATGATTAAAATAGGAGAATGAAAAATACCACGTGGATCCTAACTATATTGACTTTATTTTACTTTTAGTCTTTTCAGATTGTTTATTATATATTGGCTTAGAGCAAATTAAGCATAATAATGTGTAATGTAAAATAAAATAGGTGGTAAGCTGAAAATGGAAATAATAGGGGATAAAGAATTGAAAACCTATGTGTGAATGAAATGATATTGATATTGAATTAATGAATTGAAATAGGAAATGCAAATTTATTTAAAGATGAGCAAAATGGATAATGATATGAGATGATATTATATAAGATTAATGGAAATGAAATTATGATTATGTACAAGTGTTAGAATCCGGAATCGTGTTGTTCACGTGAAGAGATGTGTAAAATTAAAAAAAATAAGAAACTTTTATATTAAAAAAAAAACTTCAGCAACAGGTTCTCTGCCCAGTTTCTGGTTGGGCATGGTCATGGTTGGCATGGCCTAGTCGGCCTCCTGCACCATGGCGGGAGGGGCAGTTTCACCTCCCCAGACTCTGAAGGCTTTCCTTGAGCCTCTAGAAGAGTGAAAATGGCCTCCCAGAACTTGTGGGAGGCCCATTTTTCGCCCTCCCTGAGCCTCCACACAAGCTCTGCACTTACCTCACATCCAAAACAGGTGTGGAGACCCCTGGGAGGGAAGGGACAGTGTGGGAAGAGCCAGCCAGGGGTAGGATTTGACGGTTCTCCGAACCAGCCTGTGATGACCCGGGGTGTGACCGAAAAATAACACAGTCACAAAAGTAGAATAAATTCCCTTTAATGGCTCCAACTTGGGCCCCAATGTCCAATTATCCTTGGCTTGATATCAAACTCTTCCAAAAACAGTCTATGAAGAGAGTAAATGCAGTCCAAACCAAAAGTAAAGATAATTAGAAATAAAAAAAACCCAACACAAACCACACTAGAGTCATTAACACGGCAGGCCAGGATGATAAATTGCAGACTTTCCACAAGATAATGCAGCAACCACAGTTGGGAAAATGCCAAAACCCAGATAAGCCTTCACCAAGATAATGCACGCTTTGCTTCCAGCAAAGAGCTATTTCAAATGCCTCACTTATATCCTGTTATCCCAGCTGCAACTAATGAAAGGGATCAGGGCCTTTTCCTCTCCCATAAGCCATGTTGCTCCCTTCTCCATTCCTCCCTGCATGCTCTAGGGTGAAAAAGGGATGGCCCTGGGTCTTCCTCTGAATGCCCAGTCGGACTGTGCTCTTCCCCCATTTCTTCCACAGCCACTAAAGTCACACTCCCACTCCCTGTCAGCTCCTCAATCTCCCCCTCAGAGACTCGAACAACATTATTACACAGCCATAACACCATTGACGGCTTCTCCTGAACCTGGGCAAACCTGAGCAGTCCACCTCTGTGTCAGGATTCTGGCAGTTACCCCCATTTAAATCATGAGTCTCGAGCTAAACTTCCAAAATTTAAAAAGGATTTATTGGGAGTTAACATGTCCGGCACTGCCTGGGTGTAATTCATATTCTCCAATGGGACAAATCCATAGCCCAGAGTCATCATGCTCTCCAGTTAGAATTTTGCATGGCAGAAACTTCAGTCACCTAGTTACTATCTTTGAAAACAATTATAGAATGCAGTTTCGGTTTTGCAAGCTGCTGCACTGCTCCCCCTTCCCTTTCTGTTGGCAACTCTAAAAAGACCACAGAAATATTTTATGAGTTGACACCCTGAGTGTGTGTACAGCAGTGGTGGGATTCAAATTTTTTTACTACCAGTTCTGTGGGCATGGCTTGGTGGACGTGGCAGGGGAAGGATACTGTAAAATCTCCAGTCAGAGGTGGGATTTGCCAGTTCTCTGAAATGCTCAAAATTTCTGCTACTGGTTCTCCAGAACTGGTCAGAACCTGCTGAATACCACCTTTGGTGTACAGGTAATTCTTGACTTACAACAATTCATTTAGTGACCACTTGAAGTTAGAACAGCACTGGGAAAAATGACTTATGATCATTTTTGACACGTACAACCATTGTAGCATTCCTATGGACACCTGATGAAAATTCAGACACTTGCCAACTGTCTCATATTTATGATGGTTGCAACATTCCGAGATCATGTGACCTTCAGACAAGCTTAGTCAATGGGGATGTCAGATTCACTTAACAATCATGTTACTAAATGAACAACTGCAGCTTTCACTTAACAAACTGTGGCAAGAAAGGACATAAAATGGGAGGGAAACTAATTTAACCTCTGTGTCAGCAACGGAAATGGCGGGCTCAGTTGTGGTTGTAAGTGGAGGGGTCGCTATACTGTAATATGTCTGGGTGTGTTTACAGGCTCTGCACTGTTAGCATTTCGAATAAATCTGCCCTATCATTCTGTCCAGGAGGTTCTATCCAAGATACTTATTTATTTATTGAATTTATATTGCCGCCTATTCACCCATGGTGACTCGAGGTGGCTTACAGAATGTAAAACCATATTTAAATTAAAAAACAATAAAAACTAACAAAAAGAATCAAATAAATTAGTAAAGAACAAAATCTGAAAAAAATAAAAATAAAAAATCACCTCCCAACTCCCATCCCCTGCCCCGACGACAGCAGATCACATGAGCCATTTAATGGGGCACCATCTCGCTTTGGGTTCCTCAAGCCCACTGGCAGAACCAGGTCTTCAGTGCCTTTCGGAAGAGTGCTAGAGTGGGGGCCATTCTAATCTCTGGGGGAATGATATTCCAGAGAGAGGGAGCCACCACAGAGAAGGCCCGTCTTCTGGGTCACACCAGGTGTATCTCCCTCAGGGATGGGACCCGCAACATTCCCTGCCTCCCTGCTCTGATGGGTTGGGTAGATGTGACTGGCAAGAGACAGTCCCTCAGATAACCTGGTCCCAAACCATGAAGGGCTTTAAAGGTGACAACCAGCACCTTGAATTGC
Source organism: Naja naja (assembly GCA_009733165.1). Taxonomy (NCBI): domain Eukaryota; kingdom Metazoa; phylum Chordata; class Lepidosauria; order Squamata; family Elapidae; genus Naja; species Naja naja. The sequence continues at coordinate 301,955,219 of CM019149.1, forward strand.
ACCCAGAAGCAAATTGGTAGCCAATGCAGCTCCCGCAGGAGAGGTGACACATGTACACACCGAGGTCTGCATAAAACCATGTGGGCCACTGCATTTTGCACCAACTGGAGCTTCCGGATGTTCTTCAAGGGTAGCCCCATGTAGAACACATTGCAGTAATCAAGATGGGAAGTGACTAGGGCATGAGTGACTGTGAGTAGGGACTGCTGGTCCAGGAAAGGGTGTAACTGGTGCACAACCTGCAGTTGCGCAAAAGCCCTCCTGGCCATGATCGCCACCTGCTCTTCAAGCAGAAGTTGTGAGTCCAGGAAAACCCCTAGATTATGCACAGGGTCTGTTTGGGGTAGTGCCACTCCATCCAAGACCAAAGGTGGCAATTCTCTCTGAGCCAACAAACCCCAAAACCAGAGCCACTCAGTTGATTTTCATTTGCCATCTGAATCTTTCTGAGATTTATCAACCGTTAGTTACAATTCTTGACTCTCAGAGAGAAGTAGAAAAGTCATTGAGGCCAGCCTTCTGATTTGTGTGGGGAATCAAATGAAAGCATCTCAGACAGATGGCTGACCAGCCTTTGCTTGGACACATCCTGTGAAGGGAGCCCACTACCTCTCTGGGTCATTGCTTCCATTGTCAAACTGTTCTTGAAGTGAAGAAGATTTCTCCTCCCCCAATTCTAAATCTATCTCTGTGCAAGTTAAATTCATATGTTCTTGTCAGGTGCGAAAGACCACAGCTGTGTGTGAATGTTCAATTAAATTGATTTATTCCTAAAGCTTATGCAGAGAAATCTTCTCAACTAATGGTCAACTCCTGGTTAGAGTTAGTTAGGGGTCAGCAACACTTGTTCTGTCCTCACTACATGTTAGTCTGTGTGCAGCTCAACATGCAGCAAAACCCGCCTATCCTCCAATAAAACAGACTGTGCTTGTAGATCTGGATGCTTTATTGAAAGAACAGGATATGGGGAAAATAGGAAAAATAGGGATACATATAATGAGAACCAAATACAAGATAAGCAATATTGGGTTATTGCTGAACGTAACGATTAATAAATAGAAGCAATCTAAATCACCAGTGATGCTCTATGTATGTGAGATGTGGGTTTGCATTTGGATGACCATGTGCCACAGATTAAGATGGATTCTTTTTTGTGCTTTCTAAACCCTGCTGCCCAGGACTGTCACTATATTGAAAGTGGGATTTTAAAAATGATTTTTAAAAATTTTTGTCTTCGGGAAAATCCAACCTTGGACGTTCTCCCAAAATGGCAGTGCGCCACATAGAAGATCTGCTAAATGTGAGAGACAACCAAAAGATTATCTCAGTGAATCAGGAAAACCATGCTTGATTTTTTCAAAAGAATGAATTGTGTTACTTTGCGATACCAACCCATCCCTCAAGAATCTTGTTTTTATACAGCAGACCAGGGGTGGGATTCTACCAGTTCTCACCTATTCACTAGAACCGGTTGTTAACATTCTAAGCAGTTTGGAGAACTGGTTGTTAGAAGAAATTACTGGCCTAATCCTGTAAGGAAGGCAGGAAGGAAACATTCTGGTGTTGCTTACAGAAACTGCCTCTCCGTTAACCCTTATTACATTCTTGGCAGGACTAGACTTCCTGTCTCAGGAACGTCTCTGGAGTTTTTTCCTCCTTTGCTGGTACTTTGCTTGTGTGGAGTGACCATTTAAAGTTACAATGGCACTGAAAAAGTGACTTATGACCATTTTTCACATTTACGACTGTTGCAGCATCCCCACAGTCATGAGAGGCCAGGCAAGGAAATGCTTGCCTCAATGTGAATGATATTGAGTTGGCCACACCCAGACAATAACATGACCACCAAGCCATGCCCACCACCTAAGCCATGCCCACAGAACCGGTTGTTAAAAAAATTGAATCCCACACCTGCAGCAGACTGAATCTCTATATAACTAATGCTCAATTGAAAATCCGTACTGGTAATCCTCAACATATGACTGTAATGGAGCCTATCCATTATGGACGTACTGTATGCCATCATGATCCTAAAATGAGTTGGGCACATGACTGACTCAATTTTATGCAGTGGTTGTGAAGTAAATGCCTGTGCTACTCCACTCAGTCACACATACATGTAAGTGTGTTTTAGAACAGTGGTCTCCAACCTTGGCAACATTACAACTTGTGGACTGGCTGAGGAATTCTGGGAGTTGAAGTCCACAAGTTGTAAAGTTGCCAAAGTTGGAGACCCCTGTTTTGGAGAGTTTATTAATGTTCCCCAGCAGTTCCCTTCACCCAGCCTCAGAATTTCCCGAAATAAAGCCAATAGTCCATAAAACAATGGAAAGTTGCTCCAACAAGTAAGTCCACCACACAAACTTAAAGCCACCAGGACTGTCACTATATTGAAAGTGGGATTTTTTTTAAAAAAATGATTATCATCATGGTGTAGGAAACACAACTTGTGCATCTCACATGGACTGGTATTTGTCACATTTTGCAGCATGCCACATTCACACCCCATGGTCTCATAATCACAGGTTGCAATTTTCAAAGCAATTTTCCACAAGTACCATTACAAGCCAGGTGGCCTCCATTGTAGCATTTTTGTGAGTTATGAAAAAAGTAAATGGAGGCAGGTGGAGAGGCAACCAAGGGAAATAGCAGGAATGAAAGGGAGGGAGGAGGGAGGGAGGGAGGGGAAGGGAGGGAAGGAAGGAAGGAAGGAAGGAAGGAAGGAAGGAAGGAAGGAAGGAAGGAAGGAAGAGCAATAGCCTTACACTAATATACCACTTCACAGTGCTTACAGCCACTCTAAGAGTTGGTTTACAGGTCAGCCCATTCCCCAACAGTCTGGGTCCTAATTTACCAACACAGAAGGATGGAAGGAACTGTTGAGCCAAGGTGGAAGCTCATGGAGTCATTCACACGTAAGAGAATGAAATAAACAGGAGGAGCTCAGCGAAAGAAGGTATGGAATTAGAATGAGGGAGAGGAGGGAGGAAGGAAGCAAGGAAGAAGAGAGAAAGAGGGAAGGAAGGAAAGGAGGGATGTGAGAAAGAAGGAGGGAGAGGAAGGGAGGGAGGTAGAGAGGAAGGGAGGGAGGAAGGAAGGAAGGAAGGAAGGAAGGAAGGAAGGAAGGAAGGAAGGAAGGAAGGAAGGAAGGAAGGAAGGAAGGAAGGATTTCCAATTCTTCTTTCAGCTTCCCACAAGGAATGCCATTGGGGAAGCCAGGAGGAAGCCAGAAGACACTCCTGCCCCCACTGCTAATTTTCCTGTCTGTGGTCATTCTGTTTCTCTATTGAAATAATGAAATATCTCTGAAACAATGACCCAATGGGTCGTGGATCATCTAGTATCATCAGTTATTTCTCAAAATGGATCAAAGGAACATTCTTTGGCTGTCGAGCCAATGTCAAGATTATCCCAAAGGACAAGATATTATTAAATGGATCCACTGTTTGCAGCCTTCAACTGTTTCAAGCAGAATTGGCTACATGGTGAGAGAAGTATACAAAGGATCTCTCAAGACTTCCCATCCTCATTCTGGATCCTCAGATTTTCCCAAGGAAAGATGAAAAGCTACTGGTTTCTCCCAGCTAAGAATTCACTATTAATAATGGGATATTTCCTCTTTTTTTCTCCATCTCCTACATTATCTTTTTTAGCTTTTCCACATTCCAGCAGCCATGAACCTCCAAACGTGGAATCAGCTCAGTCTGGGGAAGGGTCACCCTACCTACCTACCTACCTACCTACCTACCTACCTACAATAATTCCATTCCATTTCAACCATGTGTTGACTAGGTACATTTCTTGTGCTTATAATTATGATTAATACTTTTCTTACCAATATAACAATAATCACATTTTCTTATAAGTATTATCTAATATAGCTATTTCTATCTTGTTTTATTACTTTATGTATTGATCTTGTCCATTTTAGGGCCACCCGATCTGAAGTCCAGGATGAAGTATCCAGTGGTGAGTTTCAAATTTTTCCTACCGGTTCAGAGAGCTCACTTTGCATATGTGTGCACAGGGCTCAAACACTTCCCTCTGTATCAACGCTGGTGAATTGTGCAGGTGTACCTAATGCACGCTTCATGCATGTGTGTGCAGAGCTCAGAGATTGCCCTCTGCATCAATGCTGGTGAGCTGTGCTGTTTATTAGCTCAGCTGAGGTGCAGCAATCCACCCTCTGTGCAAATCAGCTGAGCTAATAAACAACAGAATAGAGGTAACAGCAGGGACGGGTAGGGGGCCAGCCAGAGGTGGTATTTGCCGGTTCTCCAAACCAGTCCAAATTTTCACTACTGGTATGCCAGAACCAGTCCGAACCAGCTGAATACCACCTCTGGAAGTATCCTATGGACCTCCAGGAACAAAAACCCATACCCACTCTGTCTTGCCAGGATTGAGTCAGACATGGTCCCTCCCCATTCAAACAGTTATAGCCTCCAGACACTTAGGACTGCCTCATCAGTAGACTTTAAGGTTAAAAATTCATTGAATTGTGAAATTGACGATGATGATATATCTTTTAAAAAATTATTAGTACAGTTATTATGCCTCCTTTTTTGGTCAACTGAAGGTGTCATACATATGTGTGGCATGTATACACGTGTATGCACACATCAATGGTGGTATTCTATCGGTTCGGCCCAGTTCTGCCGAGCCGGTAGTGCTGATGAGCAGTGGAGACTGAACCAGTTCTTTCTGCCACTCTGCTGCTGGGCCCACCCACCCATCCATGCTCCCATACTCACCTTTATTCCCTGCTTTTGAAGTGCAGCTACATTGCACGGCACAGCAGAGTGTTGCGCAGTAGCTGCTGAAGCAGCCGGGAGAGTGCACAAAGTGCATATTTGGTGTGTGCCCGCAAGCAAAGTGTGTGCACATGCACAAAGTGCTCCAACCAAGCCACACCCACCGAACTGGTGGTAAAACTTTTTGAATCCCACCACTGGCACACACACACACACACACACATATTGTATCACATCCATGGATCAGAGCCAATTCATGAGGATTTCCACAGAAGAAAGAGAAGAAGAAAGAGAAGGAGAAAGGGGAGGGAGGATGAGAAGGAAGGGAGGAGGAGAAGGAAGGAGGAGAGGTGGAGGAAGAGGAAAAGGAGGAGGAGGAAGAGGAGATAATTTCCTTATGAAAAAGCAGCCAGATTTAGCCTCTCTGGCACTCATGTCCAACCTGCAGACCCTATGCAGCCCTGGGCAGCTAGTAACATGGCCCCACAAAGCTTTATTTTATTAAAATTTATGTAATTTCATTATGTAATTTTATAGTATAAAACTAAATTCTATGTCTTACGCGTGGCCCAAGATGATTCCTCTTTACTCAGCATGCCCAGGCATGCCAAAGAGTTGGACACCCATGCCCTAGAGCAGGGGTGGCGAACAAGTTCGACACAAAGAGCCAAAATTTTAAACTGTGAGAGTCAGAGAGCCACACCACGCAGTGACCTGCTAAAATGACGCTGAAGATTTGAAGCCTTAAAATGTGATATCATAGTATTGCATATTAAACACAGCGCTTTCCCATTCCGTTCAATAAAGAAGAAAGCATCTTCCCATTCTTCCAAAAATGTCCTGTGTTCATCTTCATATTTTCGTTTAGCTTTGCATTTGCCATTTTGAGTGAGGGTAAAATCCTGCAGTGATGGTGAGGGTGTGCTGCATCCTCCACACTAAGAACAAACGGCAAGATGTGGCACACACAACATGTGACACATGTGTCCCCCACCGCTGGCCCGTGCAGTTGTTTCGAGGGATGGGAGACGGATGACGCAGCCTGGGGGGGGACTATGCTCGGAAATCTCTCCTCAGAGGTCCCTCCTCAGAAGCAGCATAACAAAATCCAAACTTGGCAAAGAGCCACAGTATACAAAATAATGATAAGAGGCAAAGAGCCGCATTCATTTTGGCGGGAGCATGCGGCTCGAGAGCCGCGTGTTCGCCACCCCTGCCATAGAGTATTGATAGTTTTAAACTTCAGAGTTGTGGTGTGGGAGAAGACTTCTGAGAATACCATGGACAACCAAGAAAACAAACAAAGGGAATATCAAACAAATCAGCTCAGAGTTCTAATTCGAGGCACAAATGATCCTACTTCGGAAGCATTATGCCAAGGCTAGTTCTCTAGAGAAGGCTTTCATGGAAGGAAAGAGGAGAAGAGGATGAAACAGTAACCTGGATGAACTCAGTGACAGTGGTGAGGAGTGCACTCTTGGAAACCTGGAAAGAACAAATTATGGACTGATTGCAGTGGGGAGAAAAACTTGGTGGTTGCTGAGTGTTGACACCCACTTGATTGCACAGAATCAACCCATCGGTCTCTCCATCCTTCTTTCTTGGATTTATGCCATGATTTTATACTTCATTTCATTTCATTTCATTTCATTTGATTTATCTGCCGCCCCATCTCCCGAAGGACTCAGGGCGGCTCACATAAAAATATAACATACAAATATTAAGAAAGTATTAAACCCAATCCAAATAAACGATAAAATCCCACATTAAAAGTACCCAATTAAAAACCCCAATCCCCCTCAATCCAGGCCGGCCTGCAAAAACAGCCAGGTCTTTAGTTCACGGCGGAAGGAATGCAGGTCAGGGGCCAACCGCAACCCCAGGGGCAGCTGGTTCCACAGGGTGGGCGCTCCCACAGAGAAGGCCCTACCCCTGGGGGTCGCCAGCTGACATTGTCTGGCTGATGGCACCCCAAGGAGGCCCTGCTGGTGGGAGCGCACTGGGCGACTGGAGTTCGATGGTGGCAGAAGACGCTCCTGCAAGTACCCTGGACCCAAGCCATGTAGGGCTTTATAGGTCAATACTTGTGGAAGAAACATGGGAGAAATAGAACAACAGAATAACAGAGTTGGAAGGGATCCAGAAAGTCTTCTAGTTCAACCCCTGCTCAAGCACAAAACACTATACCAGGGGTGTCAAACTCAGTTTCATTAAGGGCTGCATCAGGGCTGTGGTTGATGTCGGGGGATGGCTGGATGTGGCTGACTGGGTGGGCGTGGCTGACTGGGTGGGTGTGGCCAGCTTGACACCACTCACTGGGCATGGCCAACTGGGTGGGCGTGGCTGACTTGGTGGGCTTGACACCACTCCCCAAACTGCTGTCATGTTTCCTCTTCGTACTGGGTAGACTGGGCTGAAGCCATGCTGGCCCAATGTTTCTTGTGTTGTGGTTCACCAGCAGCAGGTGCGGACAGCTGAGGTCTCAGAGAGCGAGGACTCAGATGAGGGGCGCGCGTATGATGCAGGGATGGGGCCAGGACCATCAAGAAGTGGAGTGCTGCCTTCAGAGATTGTGCAGGCTGGCGGCAGTGATGAAGAGGTCCCTGAGGAGCCCATGCCCAGTGCGCGTGCACACAGGGTTGCTCGAAGGAAAGAGCAGCTGCAGCAGCATGGGCGACTTAGGAGTAAGGCTGCAAGGTAATGGCCCCTCCCTGAGGAGATAAAAGCCAGCTGAGAAACCAGAGTTCTTTGCAGGAAGCAAAGAAGTTTTTGCACTCAAGCCTTGTGGATGTTCAAAATATCTTGGTTGGTGTTTGGAGACAGTTTGTTTATTTATTTATTTATTTATTTATTTATTTATTTATTTATTTATTTTATTTGTCAATCGCTTACAAAATAATAAGTATAAGGATAAACATAGTTATAAATACATGAAATGAATACATATAAGAAAAATAAAAGAAACAATAGGGCAGGGATGGTAGGCACATTGGTGCGCTTATGCACGCCCACTACAGACCTCTTAGGAAAGGGGTGAGGTCAATGGTAGAAAGTCTAAGGTTAAAGTTTTGGGGGTTTGGGGAAGAAACCACGGAGTCAGGTAGAGTGTTTGAAATATTTCTTAGGAAGTTTATCTAGTGTTCTTGGCAGCCTTGCACAACCTTGGCAAGACTCGTTCTTATCAGAGACAATTAGTTTTGATAGACTTTTAACCGTGAATTAATGGAATTTGCAGAGAAGCATTAAAAGGTTTTGCTTTTATCTCTGTTTGGTGTTTGTTTAGTTGGATGGTTTGGGTCAGAACACCTCTTCACATTGGGTAGACAGGGCTGAAGCAACACAGGCTGGCCTCTTGCATTTTTCAGGACAGCCCCGCGAGACAGATCCGATCACATCGCCGGCTGGATCCGGCCCGCAGACCTTGTGTTTGACACCCCCCTGCCCTCTATCATTCCAGACAAATGGTTTTCCAATCTCTTCTTAACAACAGAACTAAGTGGAAGCACAGCATACTCACTGAAGGCCATTTGAAACGTGAAAGGAGACGATTGTCTGCACACAATTCTTTGCTTGTGCCCATTCTCCTAAATTTAGGGCAGTGCATCTATTCGATTGTTAACATCTGTCTTCCTTCCTGACACCCTCTCAAGTTAAAGCTGTCGAGAAGAAAATAGCGGTATACTTCGTTGAATCAAGATTTGTATACCTTGAAGCCTTGTGGTTTCAAAGTCAGATTAAGCCCAAATGATGCATCTTCCTCTCCACAAATTTATTGTCCAATTCCCACCAACTGGAAGACAATTCTTCTGATTCAACAATTCCAAATGTTACAGAGTGGTATATAGGCCAGGTAATCAATACATTGAATAGGCCAGTTGATGGATCTCTAGGGGAAGTTTACAATATAGAACTAAATCAAAGTTGATGCTCTTAGTTTTGCTGTGGAATCAAGACATTGATTAAGACAAGGAGCCTATCTCAAAATTGGGAGTGAGCTGTCAGTGATCCTTCTCCCTAAGTCCCATCTTAACCTTCAGAAAACTCCGGAAAACAACTGTTGCCCTAAGATGCATTGGATGGTCCTTGCCCCACCCCCATCTATTCTCTGCCTCCCAAGTCCCAGCTGATTGGCTGGGTCTTCTTTTGTTGCCCTGTGTAGGAGAATGGAGCTGGAAAGCAGATTAGTGGGGTGGGGAGGGAATGGGGATTTTGCAGTATCCTTCCCCTTCCATGCCCATAAAGCCATGCCCATCAAGCCACACCTACAGAACCGGTAGTAAATTTTTGAATCCCACCACTGTTGGGGACCCCTGTTTTATAAGATGGTGAATTGAAGTAGCCTTTATTCACATGCCACTTCTGTTCTGTCTATAACCTGAGCAGCCCTGAAGAGACAATTGCTTGACTTCCTCCCTCTCTGCAGAGAGGGAGGTTTGATTGCAAATAATAAAAAAAAAACATGAACATTATAGCTTTCATAAAGCCATCATCAAAACACAAACATAGATGGCATATTAATAAGAACAGCTTACAGCAGGTCATGTCCTTCTGATAGCAAAGAATTGGCTTTAATGCCTCCAATTTTGAAGTATGATGAAGAAGTATTTGAGAGAGTATCAAAAGAAATGCATTGGGCATTCTTGACTTGTTTTTTTTTCTTCTTCTCCCACATATGGAAATTATATCTCACGGCATTGAAAATGTATGAAACGAAGACATAAATCAAATATTATATGGAGCCCAAGTCTGCCCAGAGAAAGATTTGGAGCACCTGGAGATTATGTAGTTTATATTTCTCAGAACCCCTTTTTATGTTGCAAGCTTTAGAACTGATTTCTTCCTGCGTTGAGAGTCTGGGTTAAAATCAACTGAAGTTCTATGGCCTTAATGTTTGCCTGAAGTTAATTCACTCTGGGGTGCTGGTATTTCTGGTTTTAAAAGATCCTGGAGACCAGTAACTGAAGCTGGTAACTGAACAGTTTCATTGCAGGTGCACCTTCCAATTCGTAGCTTCCTTGGTTATTTGTTTGTGTCTTTGAATCATTCCTGACATTTGGAAATTGCTTGGAGAAATCCATATGGTTTTGGGGCAAGAGGTAGGAGAAGCACAGGCAATGCTTGGGGTTGGCATCAAGAGATCAATTAGCCTAGAGTCCTTACTTGCCCACAAATGGTCTAAATCCAACTCTTCTTCAATTCTGTTGACCCTTATCTACTGCTAATTTAGTGCTGTCTGTTAGTTGATTAGATTATTGTGTATATACATGAGGAATAAGTTATCTTAACTGAAGCTTAACATGCAAACCTAATTCTTCACACTGTACACAAGGTTTTCATACCCACATCAGCTCTGAGGTTGAACAGGGTAGATAAAGATTTTCTTATTCAATCAGACAACAAAATGCAATTTTGAAATCAATTCCCTCGCCATGGACAGTCGCACCACAGTTCATCCTGAAGTACATTCAAGTACCAGAAGTGTTAGATATATTTTGTGGGGAAACATAGCAGATACAAGAAGTACCAGATATATTCGCTGCCTCGAGTTGCAAGGCAGCAAACGTATTTTGAGAAGCAAAAGGAAAACAAAAACAAAAATGTCCAGTTGTCTTTTGAGAAAGGACCTCTTGTTCACTTAATTTGTCATTTACAGGTAGTTAGCCTGTCTCTCATGGAGGTAAGTTGTGACAGTTGTAAACAGGTTGGTCACATGACCAACTCAATTTTACATTATTATTTTTCTGGTGGCTGTTCAGAAAACACAGCAGTTGTGTAAAGCAGTCACTGTGATTGTTAAGTGAACACAGCAGTTGTTAAGTGAACCAGTGGTTTGCTATGGCGTGCTTTTTCCAAGAATTGATAGTCGATGCTGGTTTTAGCCAAAGCCAACATTAAATGCAGTCCTGTCACTGCAGGACACTGCAAACAGCTGCAAATGTGGCAAATGTCAACTCATAAATCATTCCTATGCCTGTTTCTGAGTTGCCATAAGAAGGAGGGGGGAAGGCCTGATGGAGCATTGCAACAGATGAAGACCAAAAGCACATTCCACACTTATCTTGTGGAGATTATAGCCTAGGCTACTGGATCTTCTGCCTGCAAAAATCTTTCATTGGAGAGTGTGATTGATGACCTGAATGTGTTTCATTGGAGAATCTGATATATTATTATTATTATTATTATTATTATTATTATTATTATTATTGTAATGAGATTCTATGCCCCCATTCCGAAGACTCAGGGCAGCTTACATTAAAAGAACAGTACAAAAATTAAAACAGAATTAAATTAAATAAGAAATCTCATTAGGCTAAGAACAAAGCTAACTACTAAAAATTCCCATCCCTCCATCAGTCTGGGTTGGCAATCTGGAAAAGCCATGTCTTTAGGCCATGGCAGAAAGATCGAAGGTCAGGGGCCACCAGAAGCTCCAGGGGAAGTTAATTCCAGAGGGTGGATGCTCCCACAGAGAAGGCCCTACCCCTGGGGGCCACCAGCTGACATTGTCTGGCTGATGGCACCCCAAGGAGGCCCTGCCTATGGGAGCGCACGGGACGCTGGGAAGCTGTTGCTGGCCACAGGACTCCCTGCAAATACCCTGGTCCTAAGCCATGAAGGGCTATGACACACACAGACGGTGGGATGGGGGAAAACAGGGTCATAGGTAAATTATGTGTCTCAGAGTTGGCTTCATATGGGTTAGTGCTGAACATGTTGCTCCTAATAAATCTTTTGAATTCTTTTGAAGCTTGGCTCAAGGCTTATGATTTAATTAGGGCAATCATTGGAGCACCTGACAGCAAGATTGCCAAACAACTGAAATTCAGTGGGAGAGCCCAACCATAGAAACTTCAAATCTAGACCATCGACAGCCCTCTGGTATGTTCATCATAAATCAAGGACTACCTGCATTTTTCTCCCTCTTCTTTAAGGTTGCCGAAGGACACCTATCTGGATGAGAGTAGAAACAGCAAGTTAATATGATGCTGCTGAGCCTTGTCATCCTCTCTGCAATTAATTGGAAAAGCAACCACAATTACAGTAGAGTCAGTCAACTGATGGTGATAGTTGTCAGTTGACGATGAATGGATAGAATGTGTGGAAAAATTCACTTTCCTTAGGATCACAGATGACTCAAAGTGGTGAATGCAGCACAGAAATAAAATGCTGGGTTGTACTGGGTTGCACAGAAATGATGAACATGAGCTGAATACGAAGAAGCAAGGACATTAGCCTGGCAACCAAATGTAGATTAGTTTGCTCTATTGTATTCCTCATAGCTGCCTATGGTTGTGTAAGTTGGACCTTAAAAAAGCAAGACAGGAAGAAAATTGACTCATTTGAGTTGTGGCGCTGGAAAAGGTTCATGCGTATTCCTTGGACAGCAAAGGTGACCAATGAGCAAGTATTGGAGAAAGATAGTAGAAGGCAAACATCACAAAACTGTGTCTCACTTATTTCGGTCATGTCATGCAGGGGAAGTAACTGGAGAAAGCAATTATGTTGGGAAGAGTTAGTGGTCAAAGGAAACCAGGTCACCCAAAAACACAATGGCTGGACACCATCAAAGCTGACCCCAGCCAGAGCATAAAACAACTCAAAGAAGCGGTGCAAGATCAGAAGATGTGGAGGCATCTGGCCCATAGAATCACTAAGAGTCAGAGTTGACTGAATGGATACCATCATCAATCATCATTGTGAGATGTACGACCCAAATTATCTAATACTCACAATACAGAAACAGGTCTGGTTCACAATTCAAAGGTTTATTAAAGAAAATAAGCATTTGCAAATGAGCCTTCAAGTTCCTCCCAAAGGGGATAGGGTACAAGAAGAGCAAGATCTAATGGTCAAACAATACATTTTATGCACTCTACACAATGCACACCATGCCTAAGAAGCCCCCCCCCCTATAACCCTTATTATCTCTAAGTCTTACTATAAGGTAAATGGTCGGCTTGACTGTTTCCTCCTAGGCACCGGAGATCTTATATTCTTTACTTGTAGCTTCACATTGGGCGGATGTCCCTATCTTATGTGCCTGTTTTATTGCCAGTGGCCTTGCCTGGGTGGATGTTCCTGTTTTCTAAGAAGCCTGCAACTATCCATCACATTTTGTTTAACTGAATATACTTTGTGTTTAGGATACAGCAAAAAGACAACGCAGCTTAATAATGCACTTAATATTTCTACTTCTATTATAAAAGAGTAACTTAATATTTCCATCATCATCATCATCATCACCACCACCACAACCATCACCATCAATCACCAGTCCTCCCCAGCATCAAAAAATTCTCTCCTGCACTCCGTATACCAGGTTTAACTAAAATGTCTTCCTGACTTTCTCAATGGTATCTTTAATTCTCAAATTAAAGGGAATTAAGGACTAAAGATGACATGATTGCAGTGTTCCAATATCTCAGG
>CM019149.1:302015020-302047143 GCA_009733165.1 Naja naja
ATGTGTGTGTATGTATGTGTGTATGTATGTATGTATGTATGTATGTATATGTATATGTATATTTGCCATCAAAAAAGGAACCAGGTCTTATTTTCGGGGGATGTCATCCACTGACTAACCTCACTTGTGCATGTCATCCCGGCCTCCTTTTTGCTGTCAGAATTGTTCAAAAACTTCTTCTGCAGCTGGCAAGGCTTTTCTGAAGGCCTCTCAATCCAGAGCTTTGTTATCAGCTACAGAGGCCTTCAGGAAAGCCTTGTCAGCCTTGCCGGCTGCAGAAGAAATGGGCCAGCAAGGCAGATGTTGTGGTGTGCGAGGCCTGGCTACAACTGTCCAAAGGTAAGTAGTAGGGCAGCTCCACCCCCACCACATCCCCACTCTAGCTTAATTTTTACCTGTGCACTCTGGAGTGGGTGGGATCTTAATTAGGGCTTTTTGGGGGGCAGGGCTTATATTGGGCGCAGGTGTAAAATGAAGCTAGGTCTTACTTTCAGGACAGGTCATATTTTTGAGGAAACGGTATTTTGTAGATATTTCTCTGGCTTTGAAGGGAGGAAAACCAATATTAAAATGAAATACAAGTAGCTCTTGACTTAGGAACCCAATTGAACCCAAAAGTTCTGCTGCTAAGCGAGACAATTGTTCAGTGAGTTTTGCCCCATCTTGCGACTGTTCTTGCCATAGTTCTTAAGTCAGGGGTGTCAAAATGAAGGCCTTTGGGCCAGATCTGACCCACAAGGTGCTTAGATCTGGCCCATGGGGCCGTCCTGGAAACAGTAAAGGACTGGCTCGCAGTGCCTCTGCCAGCAAAAACCGAGCTTGAGAGGACCATGTGCAGCTCTCCCAGGCTCTGTTTTTGGACATGATGGCCACCTGCAGCCCTCTGCCAGCAAAAATGGAGCCCAGTGAGGCCATCAGAGCCAAAAACAGAGCCCAGGAAGCCACACGTGGCCTCCCTGGGCTCTGTTTTCACTGGCAGAGGACTGCAGGAGGACGTTGCAGCAGAAAACAGAGCCTCAATGAGTGACGTTGAGCTGGCCATGCCCCCTGGCCATATCTACCCCAGCCATGCCCATCTCGGCCACGCCACCCCCCGGAGCTTAAACACAATCCTGATGTGGCTCTCAATGAATTCGAGTTTGACACCCCTGTCTTAAGAGAATCGCTGTGGTGATTAAGTTAGTAACATGGTTGTGAAGTGAATCTAGCTTCCCCATTGGCTTTGCTTGTCAGAAGGTCACAAAAGGAGATCATATGACCCTGCAGGACATTGCAACTGTCATAAATTCAAGTCAGTTGCCAAACTGTCTGAATTTTGATTGCACAACCATGGGGATGTTGCAATGGTTCTAAGTGTGGAAAATAGCAATAGCATTTAGCCTTATATACCACTTCACAGTGCTTTACAGCCCTCTCTAGGTGGTTTACAGAGTCAGCCTATCTGGATCCTCATTTTACTGACCTCAGCAGGATGGAAGGCTGAGTCAACCTTGAGCCACTGAGAATCAAACTCCTGGCTATGAGTAAGTTTGCCTGCAATGGCAATAGCACTTAGATTTATACACCACTTCACAGAACAGCCCTCTCTAAGCAGTTTACAGCCTATTGCCCCACAACAATCTGGGTCCTCATTTTACTGACCTCAGAAGGATGGAAGGCTGAGTCAGCCTTGAGCCTGGTGAGATTTGATCTGCCAAATTGCAGGCAGCTTGCTGCAGCAGAAGTAGCTTGCAGTACTGCATTCTAACCACTGCACCACTGAGGCTCATAAAGTCACTTTTTTCAGGCCTTTGTAACTTTGAATGGTCACTAAATAAATGATGGTAAATTAAGGGCTACCTGTATATCATAATTATCATCCATGCATTTTTTTAACAAAGAAGAACTTAGCATAACTAAGTTCATATTGAATTTTTGCAGCCAATGGATATAAACATGCAGAATCATAAACTAACTGAGGATGGACAAATTGGATCTTGTTTACCTCTAGGATGCCTGGCATTTACGCTAGATTGCATTTATCTCCTGATTTGCTTTGTTTTGTTGGAATGTGATAGATCATTTCTTAAAAAAATAATATCCTTATCTTGGCTCATTTCTATAGTTTTCATGTCTTTCCTTCTGTAAAAGAATGGTAAACTGAAATTCTAGGAGGAGAAGGTGAAGAAGAAGAGCAAGCGGAAGAAGAAGATGAGCAGCAGATACATCACATGAAGACATGACACCGCAAGTTTGACACCCCTGGAGTAAAGCCTCAGTTATGACATTACAAGATAGATCTCAGCATCCTGATGCCTAGCTATGAATGCTACTGACTCCATTTGAAGAACAGATACAACAGATGGAAACTAACCAAGGAGAGAAGCAACTTAGAACTAAGGAGAAATTTCCTAATGGTGAGAGCCATCGACCAGTGGAACAGCTTGCCTTCAGAAGTTGCTAGTGCTCCATCACTGGAGACTTTCAAAAAGAGACTGAAAAGCTATTTATCAGGAATAACATAAGGTCTCCTGCTTGATCAAGGGGTTGGACTAGAAGACCCCCAAGGTCCCTTCCAACTCTATTCTACATTCTGTGTTCTAACTACCGTGTTTCCCCGAAAATAAGACACGGTCTTATATTTTTTTTGGCTCCCAAAAACACACTAGGTCTTATTTTTGGGGTAGGTCTTATATATTTATGGTGCCAAATAGTGGGTGTGAGTGTGTAGGGGGGTGTTTGGCGGTGCACGGTTGCTCCCTGAAAAGTCTTCCTGGAACTGGAGATTTACACTAGGTCTTATTTTCGGGGTAGGTCTTATATTAGGGCAGGTTTAGAAAATAGTGCTAGGTCTTACTTTCGGGGTAGGTCTTATTTTCGGGGAAACACGGTAGACAAGTTGATGGGAAAAAAAGAACAAATTGGAGGAAGCAAAGAAGAGATAAAGAGTAAAACTCTGAATGGACTGGTTGCTGTTTTTTTTTTAAGTTAACTGAATCAGGTCAGAAAATGGTGGTCAGGATACAAATACAAGAAATCACAGGCATATAGAATAACAAAGTTGGAAGGGACCTTGGAGGTCTTCTAGCCCAACCCCCTGCCTAGGCATGAAACCCTATACCACTTCAGACAAATGGTTATCCAACATCTTTTTTTAAAACTTCCAGTGTTGGAGCATTCACAACTTCTGGAGGTAAATTGTTCCACTGATTAATTGTTTTTAACTGTCAGGAAATTTCTCCTTAGTTCTGAGTTGCTTCTCTCCTTGATCAGCTTCCACCCATTGCTTCTTGTCCTGCCTTCAGGTGCTTTGGAGAATAGCTTGACTCCCTCTTCTTTGGGGCAGCCCCTGAGATATTGGAACACTGCTATTATGTCTCCCCTAGTCCTTCTTTTTCATTAGACCAAAAAGGGATGGAGCTTTGACAGTTGGGTTATGTCCACCATGATCATTTTTTTGACTTTCTTCAGAAGTCCCTGGTGACCTTTGGTGCTTGTTAAAGTAGAAATGTAGGGAATGAACTAGACAAATGAAGACAATACCAAATGTCCCAATTCAGTGAATAGAACGTGATGTTCTTTCCTTGCTACCTTAACAAGCAATTTGGGGTAAAAGGAAACTTGCTTTCCCCAGCAGGAGTTGAATAACTTATAAGCTTGCCGAAACATTCACTATAAAATCTCAACATTAATTTCGGAAGTGTGGTCTTAAATTGAGCACTGGTGACTTTGGGATAGAGATTAAACCTTGATTGCTGCCTGTTGGGGATTGAGTTTATTGAATTGTTTCCTTGCACAGCTTCTTAGCACTTTTTTAGCTTTATGTCCTCGTGATCTTGTCTTCTGTCCTGAGAGATACAGAAAGCTTCGGTCAAAATTAAGTCTACTTTAAACGGTTGGGAGATAATCTATGTTAAAAGTGGGATTGGCAGTCAGGACGACTGGTTGAAAAATATTGAAATACCTCTTGATAATTTCTTTTACAAATAGATAGTAAGGGAATAGAATTCTTTCAGGAAGTTTTGCATGAATTCATACTTGTAGATAAAACCAAGAATTGTCCCAGTGCACAGAAAGTATCAAAAATGAAAAAGTGCCTGATCATTCAACCCACTGCCGCACAACCAACACAAGCTATGACAAGGATAAAACTGTCATGCATTAAAAACATTATCAGAAACAATCAACAGATTATTACAACCATATGGCATCAACATCACGCACAATCCAACTGAAGCCCTTCAAAACATCTTAAGTAACTAAAACACACCCAGTAAGCCAGGAAGAAAAAACCAAGAGTTATCTACAACATATAGTGGAAGGCCCAAAGTAGCCACTATGTAGGACAAACAGGTCAAAGTCTAGCAGAACATATCTATGAACATTAACTAGCAGCCAGAAGACACAATGAAAGCTCCTGGATTGCACAACACATAGACAAACCTAGCTCTAGCAATAGCACTTAGACTTCTGTACCACAATAGAATAGAATTAGAATAGAATAGAATAGAATAGAATAGAATAGAATAGAATAGAATAGACCCACTGCAAAAATGACCATCTAGGCCAGGGTCTTCAAACTTGACAGCTTTAAGACTGGTGGACTTCAACTTCCAGAATTCCTCCTCCAGTCATAATAGCTCAGGAGTTCTGGGAGTTGAAGTCCACAAGTCTTAAACTTGCCAAGGTTGAAGACCCTTGGACTAGAGTCTTCAAACTTGACAGAAGTCTTTAAGACTTGTGGACTTCAACTCCCAGAATTCCTCCTCCAGTCATGTTAGCTCAGAATTCTGGGGTTAAAGTCCACAAGTCTTAAACTTGCCAAATTTGAAGACCCTTGGACATTCAATGTTCAGGTCAATTGTTACCATATAGTGTTTCAGAAGATCCTGGATTGTATCTTGTTTTTGGTAGACCTTCAGAGGATAATGAGGCAAAGTAAAAAAAAAAAATCAAGGTGCCACCTTCAAATCTCCTACTTTTTCCCTTTTAAAAAAAATCTGCCTTGCAATTGTCATCCTGAGCCTTTTTTCAAGCACACCATTGAAAACCCCTGAGTGTCAATTTAGGCTTAAACTCAGCAGGGAGGGAAGGCGAGGCAATAAAACGCAACAATTACTATGGATTTATCTCTTCTCTAACAGTGGCATAATGGCATGTGAAACGGTATATGGCCTTTTATCACACCTCCCATTTATTACAGCGCTATCGTTTCACAGATATGCAATCCATAATATATACACACAGAATGAAAGAAAGCCAGCCCATAAATCTCAAAATTCAACCATTGGGGGGGGGAGAGAAAAAGATAGGCATTTGTTCCTTGCCTTTCTTCTGTTTACTACAGTTCAAGGCCAAATGTTGTTTAAAAAAGTATTTGCAATATCTGAGATATGTAGCTTTTTTCAGGCCCAGGTCTGCCCTTGGCCTAAAAGAGCAAGAATTAAATTTGACTCCATTTTCATTTCTATTTACATTTAATTAAACTTACATAACACTGGTGCCCTCCAGGCCTGGTGCTTAATAATGTTCTTTTCGATCACACTTAACGATAAAAAAGAGCTAACAGCTGGAAGTCTAAATACATGTAGGTAGCAGATAATAGAATAACAGAGTTGGAAGGGACCTTGGAGGTCTTCTAGTCCAACCCCCTCTTCAAGCAGGAGACCCTATATCACTCCAGACAACTGGCTGTCCTGTCTGTCTCAGTGATGGAGCACCCACAACTTCTGGAGGCAACTTCTGTTCCACTGGTTAATTGTCCTCACTGTTAGGAAGTTTCTCCTTAATTCCAGGTTGCTTTCTCTCCTTGATGAGTTTCCATCCATTGTTTCTTCTCCTGCCCTCTGGTGCTTTGGAAAATAGGTTGATCCCCTTCTCTTTGTGGCAGCCCCTCAAATATTGGAAGACAGCTATCACATCACCCTTGGTCCTTCTTTTCACTTGACCAAACATACCCAATTCATGCAACCGTTCTTATGTTCTACCCTCTGTCCCCTTAATTATCTTTGCTGCTCTTTTCTGCACTCTTTTCAGAATCTCACCATCTTTTTCATGGTCACCAAAATTGGATGCAGCATTCTAAATCATGGTCCTACTAAGGATTTATAAAGCGGTACTATGATACCCATGTGTCATGCCCCTGTTGGAATGTGATTCCGAGGGAGAGGTGGAACAGCTGACAGGGAGTGGGAGTGTGGCTCCAGTGGCTGTGGAGGAAACTAGGGAAGGGCACAGTCCATCTGGGCCTTCAGAGGAAGACCCAGGCCCAACCGCCTCTTCATCCTAGGGCATGCAGGGAGGAACAGATAAGGGAGCAACATGAGTTGTGTGGTTTATGGGGGAGAAAAGGGCCCTGATCCCCTTCATTGGCTGCAGCTGGGAAAACTGTTTAAAAAGGCAAACTACGCACAGAAAAGTTGCTGGAAGCAAAGCGTGAATTATTTCGGTTTGTCAAGTCTTATCTGGGTTCTGGCGTCCTCCCAACTGTGTGTGTTTTGTTATCTTTTGAAGTCTTCAGTTCCTTATCCTTCCCTGTCTCGTCAATTGCTGCAGTGTGGTTTGTGTTGGTTTTTATTTATAATTTATATGTACTTTGGGTTCAGATGGAATTTCTTCCCTTTAAAAACTGTTCTTGGGGGAGTTTTTTTTTTCTCCAGCCAATGATAACTGGACATTGGGGGCCAAGTTGGAGGTATTAAAGGGACTTTACCTATTTTTGTGACTTTGTTGCTTTTGTTCCATGCCCCGGATGATCACACCATGATAGTTTCAAGCTGCTGATTATCTATCTAGATGATCTAGAAACTCTTTGAGATAGTCCAAACAAGGAAGGCAAAACCATGAGTACTATCTATGGAGACCCTCAATCATCCAAGTCACGATTGTCACGATTGTCCCAAAGGTGATTTTTCCAAAAGGCAACTGGACTTGGGTTTTTCTTTCCCCTTGAAAATGTTTCACTTCTCATTCAAGAAGCTTCTTTAGTTCTGAAATGAACTGAAGAAGAACTGAACTGAAGAAGCTTCTTCAGAATAACGGAATAAAGATTTGGGAGGGACCTTGGAGGCCTTCTAGTCCAAACCTCTGCTCAAAGAGGAGACCCCATATAGCATTTCAGATAGGTGGTGGCTATCCAGTTTTTGTCTCCAGGCCTTTAATTATTAGTTGCTCTTCTTTGCACTTTTTTTTTTCAAAGTCTCAACATCTTTTTTTGTAATGTGGTGACATTACAAAAAAAAAGTGACAGTCCAGTGATGTGATGTGTGATGAGTTTTATTAGTGTTGCCTATCTGTGATTGCATGTCCTCTATAGATGCCATACATACTGTCAACTAAAGAAATACTCATTTGGTCTTTTTAGTTGCCAGCAGAAAGGGAGTGGGGGAAAGCAGTGCATTCCTTAAATGCTTCAGATAATTGCTAGGCAGCCGAAGCTGTTGGCATGCAAGATTATTACTGGAGATCATGATTTGATAACCCTTGGCTATGGATGTGTCCCATTGGAGTATATACATCCAGGGGGTGGGGTCAAGGGGGAAATGAATGATGTATTTTAGTGTCAGCTGCACCCAGCTAACGCCGACATAGTCACTCCTAATAAATCATTTTTTTTTACTCTGAGAGATGCGGCTAGAGACTTATGATTTGAATGGGGGTGGATTTGTTGGAGCTCTGGCACATACACTAAATAAATAAATAAATTAGAACAAATGGCCAAAAAATGTTAAAATACTCTATTCAATCGCTTCTTGGCCTTTTGGCTAAGATCAAGTGTAGTATCTGTTCTATTCAATCTTCAAGGATCACACAACTGAATGACTTTGGCAACTGAATGAATCCATTTTCCAAATGCATGCTCTATACTCCACCATTAAATGATGAAATGATCTGGGTTTACATAGCAAACCAACCAAGTTGGATAAAGGTTTTAATGGATGATAAACTTGGTTAGAGTTAACTGTGAGGGTTTTCTCTTTTCTGTGACTTCGAGGGCTGTGCAAACTTAGTCTGCTTACTTTACAATGCTTTGTATCTGAACCCAGAAAATAGGTTAATTCAATAACCAGGTTAAGCACCTTGGGAGAATAGAAATATCTACAGGGGACTAATTTGCAAATCCTCTGGAGATCATTTATAGTGTTATCTCTGCCTTTGTTTAATACATGGAACTAAACACGGATCTATCTGTAAACATTCCTGGTCCAATTTGATAATTACTTCTGCTGATACCCAGTAAGGTTGGGAAATATTTACTTGAGCTTCTTTTCTATTGAAAGAAAGAAAGCAAAAACTGGGGACCAGAAACTCCACATAAGTGTAAGATGGGAAAGAAATCAATATCTATTATTTAATACAAAGTATGTTTAATTAGCCACCAGGCAATCAGCTCCATAAGAAGAAAATGACATTTTCCATCAGTTACTCTGCTCTTTTGTGGTCCTTAATTTGAGAGAATCTGTCCGCTACCATTTCTTAGTTGAATATGATGATTTTTTTTTTACAGAACAAACTGAAAAGAAGGACTAGGGGTGACATGATAGCAGTTTTCCAATATCTAAGGGGCTGCCACAAAGAAGAGGGGGTCAAGCTATACTCCAAAAAACCTGAGGGCAGGACAAGAAACAATGGATGGAAATTAATCAAGGAAAGAAGCAACCTAGAACTAAGGAGAAATTAGTCACTGTTGGAAGAAATCTGGTTCAGTTCCAAACAAGGAGAAAGACACTAGAAACATGGAGGCTGATTGAAAAGAGGGTTTAATGGTGAACAGGACCACCAAGCACATGGTCCTGTCCGCATGGAGCTGAGAATGAGGGTCATTTATACCTTTCTCCTGGCCATTGCTCTTGAGCTTCCTGTTCCTGTGCAAGAACATGTATTCTATTGGCTGTTGTAGGGGTCATAGCTAACCCTGTAGGTTGTCTGAGAAGTTCGGTTGAAGCTTGCTGGGTGATGCAATGTGGTGAGCTCTGCTGCTAAATAATCGTATTATGTCCTGGAAGGATCATGTCTTTTTTTAAAAATAATGTTTATTGAAAGTTTCAAAAAAAATAATATTTAAAAAAAAGAGAAATTAATAGTAATAGTAATGCAGACTTTGTAAATAGTTGGACAGTGTTGAGGGAATTATTTGTTTAGCAGAGTGATGGCGTTCGGGAAAAAACTGTCCTTGTGTCTAGTTGTTCTGGTATGTAGTACTCTATAGCATCATTTTGAGGGTAGGACTTGAAACAGTTTATGTCTGGGATGTGAGGGGTCTGTAAATATTTTCACAGTCCTCTTTTTAACCCGTGCAGTATACAGGTCCTCAACTGAAGACAGATTGGTAGTAATTGTTTTTTTCTGCAGTCCTAATTACTCTCTGAAGTCTGTGTCTGTCCTGTTGGGTTGCAGAACCAAACCAGACAGTTATAGAGATGCAGATGACAGGCTCAATAATTCCTCTGTAGAACTGGATCAGCAGCTACTCCTTGGGCAGTTTGAGCTTTCTGAGTTGGCGCAGAAAGAACATTCTTTGTTGTGCTTTTTTGATGACATTTTTGATGTTAGGTGTTCATTTTAGGTCTTGTGATATGATAGAACATAGAAATTTGAAGGTCTCTCCATGGTATCAGTCCTGACATGTTTTTTGTGACCCCATGCTTCTATTCAAGAATTGTAGCATCTTTGTGAGCGAACAACACTTAGTCTCTAATACAATCCAATATAAACTTTTCAGGTGTCCATGAAAGAAGCTCCCTAAGGAGAGAGCTGAGGCTGGGCTCTAAGATTACATTGACCATCAGATAGTTAAGGAGTCAGAGCAGGTCATAATGACTTTTTCTTTGAATAGTTCACCAAACACTTTCAAGGAAAGCAAAGAAACAGATTCAGCACCCCAGGATTTTTTCTCTCTCAGTTTCTTCTTGTTCTTCCTGTTTATAATATTGCTTTGCATGCAATAAGAAGGGGGAAACTATCTGGAGAGATCTGAAAGACTGGGGAAACATTAGCTTTACAGCTAATCTGATTAAGCATATTTTTACACAGACTTATGGGACGCTAGCGGCTCGTAAGGTATTTATTAGCAAAGTTTATGTGGCAACATCAAGGAAAAAGTTATAGAAGGCAAATTAGGAAGGGGGGGGAAATTGTAAGCATATAACCAACAGAAGAAGCAAGAGAAGACTCATGTTTTTTTCTCCTCTTCTTTGGAAGCTTCAATTGAAATCATAAGTGGAATGCAGGTAGACCTCAACCTACATAATAACAGTTGGAAGGGATCTTGGAAATCTTCTAGTCCAATCACACCCTTGTTGAAGTAGGAGACCTTATATCATTCCAGACAAATGGCTGCCCAGTCTTTTCTTGAAAGCTTCCAGTGATGAGCACCCACAATTTCTGAAGGTAAGCTTGGTTGGTTAATTGTTCTCACTAATGAGCATTTTTTCATTAGTGCTAGGTTGCTTCTCTCCTTGATAAGTTTCCATCCATTTTGTCTTGCTTCCTGGTGCTTTGGAGAATAGGTTGACCCCCAAATATTGGAACACTGCTATCATGTCATTCCTAGTCCTTCTTTTCACTAGATTAGTCAAATCCAATTTCTGCAACTATTCTTCATATGTTTTAGTCTCCAGGCCCTTAATCAACTTAGTTGCTCTTTTCTGTAGTCTTTCCAGAGTCTCAACGTCGTTTTTATACTACAGTGGTCTAAATTGGAAGCAGGATTCTATATGCATACTGGATGTATCCATGTAGATCCATATACAATACTGGATACAATAAGCTACATGGATATAGATGGATCCAGTAAACGTCCATAATGGAGCCTGCCCTTTATAGTCATATACTGTGACAGTTGTAAATCAAGTCGATCGTGTCCCCAAATTAATGTTATTTATTTATTTATTTATTTATTTATTTATTTATTTATTTATTCGACTTATATGCCGCCCCCTCTCCCAAAGGACTCGCGGCTCACAGATTAAAAGAAAAAACAACAATAAATTACCTAAAAAGTGTATTAAACAAACTAAGCTGAATTAACATTAAAACCCCCAAAGATTAAAATAAAAAAACCCAAGGGTCAGCATAGCCCAGATTGTAAAAACAGCCAGGTTTTTAACTCATGGCGGAAGGTACGGAGATCAGGAGCAAGCCGGAGCTCCAGTGGAAGGAGATTCCATAAAGTGGGGGCCGCCACAGAATAGGCTCTCCCCCGAGTCCCCGCCAAGCGACATTGAGTTGCGGACAGCACCCTGAGGAGGCCCTGCCTATGCGCCCATACCGGGTGGTTGGTACTTGAAACTGGGAGGAGTCGTTCAAATAAGTATCCTGGACCCATGCCATGTAGGACTTTGAATGTTAACACTAAAACCTTGAATCTCACCCGGAGGGCAACTGGAAGCCAATGCAAGTCGCGCAGGAGGGGTGTAACATGGGAGTATCGGGAGGCTCCCAACACTACCCGCGTTATGACCTTTTTGTGGTGATTATTAAAGTCATAAAACAAACACAAAACACAAAATTCCCCATCCAATGGGGAATTCTTGGAGTTGAGTTCAACATATCTTAATGTTGTGAAGGTTAAGAAACACTGATCCAATGCATTTGTCAGCTTTGGAAGCCATATTAGCACCAGAAGCTTCCACGCTGCCACATTCTTGTGCATAGGAAGTTGGGAGGGGGGATTTCATCGAGCATATGTGGTTAGACATAATAGCATTCTTCTGTTCTGACCCAACCGGGTTCCCAAAGAGCAAACACAGACAAAGGAAGCAGCCCCCATCTTTTAAGGTTTAATAATGAATTCTGTTCTGAAGGCTGCTTTCCACTAATTAGCTCAGACAAGAAAGAGCCTTGCCAAGTTGTTTGTCAAGGCTGCCAAAAACCCAGAGATAAGAACTAATTTACAAGATTCTCCAAACACGAACTAAGGTGTCCACCAGTTGAGCTTAAGAGCTTCTTTGCTGTCTGCAAAGAACGCTTTTCCAAACCTGGTTTTTATCCTCTTGAGGGAGGGGCCATTACCTTGCAACCTTACTCCCGAGTCGCCTGTGCTGCTATAATTGTTCTTTCCTCCGAGCAATCCTTCGTGAACGTGCACTTGGCACAGGCTCCTCAGGAACCTCCTCATCACTGCTGCCAGCCCCCACAATCTCTGAAGGCATCAGTCCACTCCCTGATGGTCCTGGCCCTTCATCAGAGTCCTCACTCTCCTCAGCCATCTGCACCTGCTGCTGGCTAACCCCAACATCTTCTTTAAAGTCAAGGTCATGTTATTCCTGCACCTGGCTGAGGAGTAGTAGAGGAGATGTCTCAAAGTAAGAGAGATGGTGATTGGAGCGTGTGATGGAATGATGGGTCTGGGGAGTGGATTTGTAATATTTTACTTACTGGAAGAAAACCCGGAACTTTCAGATTCAGGTTTTCCCAGATGTGCCAGTATAACTACTGTAATAAAAGGAAACTTTGAGAAAATGCCTGTCTCAGAGTTTTTAATTGGAGTTGGGTTTTTCTGGAACCCTGACAGCATCTTTATTGGAGAGAATTCTTATGTTCCTCAGATTGATTTGATTTAAACAAAGTCTCATTCAAATGTACATTAAGGACAGTAGAGACTGTACCTACACATATACACACTAAAATGCAAGAATGCAAGATATATAAAACACCTACCCCACCCCAAAACAAAGATAAGTAATAGATAACAGATAACAGAGTCAGAAGGGGCTTTGAGGGTCTTCTAGTCCAATTCCCTGCTCAAGCAGGAGTCCCTATACCACTTCAGACAAATGGCCATCCAGTCTCTTCTTAAAAGCCTCCAATGTTGGAGTACCCAAAACTTCTGGAAGCAAGTCATTGCACTGATTAATTGTTCTCACTGTCAGGAAATTTCTCCTTAGTTCTAGTTTACTTCTCTCCTTGATCAGTTTCCATCTGTTGTTTCTTCTCCTGCCTTCTTTGGTGCTTTGGAGAATAGGTTGATCTTCTTCTTTATGGCAGCTCTTCTAATATTGGAAGACTGCTATCATGTCACCCCAGTCCTTCTTTTTACTGCACTAGACATACCCAATTGTTCTTTGTTCTTTTTAAATTTCTAAATTTTGATTAAAATCAAAATTTTAATGTACTCATGACAGGCAAAACTTAGCCTGGCCTTTTAAGGATGTGTCCCTTAAAATGCACAGCATTTCAGATAATGACTCCATATTGTTGGAAAGTTAACCCACCAGCAGAAAAAAAAAGACATTTTCTCGAAAGACAGTGTAACCCGAACATGAAATTAGACGTTGTTTGGATAGGTTCCTGATAGGGATGTCTACATCAGATAAGGAACTGCACCTTTAAAAATAGAGATCATTCTATGCACTTTGATTAAATACATATCACTGTTTCAATTTTACTGTATACTGATTCATCTTCGACAGCTTTGCTGATTTAAAAATCGATAAAAATAATACATATTTACAAACAAAAAGAAAAGAGGATGATCCAATAAAGGTAATTTTTAAAAATTCATGATCCTGATCATTTTGCAGCTCATACAATGAGTTTTTATTGTTCAGACGTGTAATTTAATGGATTAGCGGAAAAGAATATGAACAACAAACAATACAGATATATATATATATATATATATATATATATATATATATATATATAAAAGTCTGCTCTGCATAACAAAGAAGAGTTTCAAAGGATTAGATATTTTAGCAGGGACGTCTCCTAGACAGGGTGTGTTGTTATACTGAATAACACACACACACACACATATATATGACAAAATTTTAATTTGCTGCACAAATTTGAATAACTCTCCAGAATGCAGATTGTCAAAAAGGGTTTTCAGTGTGTTGAACTACAGGTGAACAAATAACAACAGAGATCTTGTGCGATTTTCAAATGGTGTGAACGTTCAGCCTATTGGCGGGAGATTTCATCATAAAGAAAAAGTTTCACTCAAGATAGGATGCGAAAAATGCGACAGAGGTGTACAAAATTAACCGATGGCAAAGTGAAGAAAGGACATTGTCGGGGAAAAGCTCAACAGCTATCCAGATGAATTCGGACACACTACCACAAACTTGTAGTGTTTTATACATATAAATATAGTTAACATTCAAATTTATAGCAGTCTTTGTCATCATCCAAAAAGAGAAAACATAACGATAGTCAGGAACACAGAAACGTCATGAGGTAAATTAAATGGTATATAGGTCACACGCAAGAAAAAAGGCGGGGAGAAAGGGAAACACCTCCTTTATCCTTACAGCAACCAATCATAGCGTAGATTACCTCATGCATGAGTTAGCACTCTCTAAATTAACCAGCTACAACTATTATATCCAGACCTATTGCACATTTATTGTTCCCGCTAGTAAATTCAATATCCAAATAGAAACACCAGTTTCCTCTTTCCAAAATACTAAAAGCCACATAATTGAGTCCTAGAAAACTCAGGACAGATAAACAGAAGTTTGTGTTTTGTTTTATTCTGTTCTGTTCTGTTTTGTTGTTTACCCAACATGAATATCTGATTTATCCATATTGTTAAAAGGAGAGTGAGTTTTGGGTGTTAAATGCCATCGAAGTTTGATGGGGACATTTGAATGGATTCTTGCTGATTCTCTCTCTCTCTTTTGTGGACCGCTTCCATTTTATTTAATGGACTTCAAAGGGAGCCAAAGAAGATTCCAGTTTGCAATCTTTCGCCTCTCGATCAATAGTCTGTTCTGAGCATTTTTAGGAGCACCACATTTCTTGCATGGGTTACAAAACAGGCATTTTTATTTACCCGTGTCTGTGTGTGCTTGATTTATACCCAACCTTTCTAGACTTCAGTGAGCAATCAAGGCAGCTAACAAAATTGAAGAAGAAAAACAAACCGTAAAAAGTGAGAAACACAGACTGAAATGAACAAGCAGACATCGTGGTATTGAACAATTAAGAAACTAATAAAAGAAAGGAATCTTTGGTAGATTTCCTAGAGGAAATGAAAGAGAGAAGGGGAACATGTAACATGGAGGAAAGAACATTTTGTACTCTTTAGCAGAATCACCAACAAACTTGTACACCAGATAAGCAAAATTTTGATAGGGGGAGACAGGATATCTTCAAAGGGGCCTTTTCTATAAATCTTAACCAAACATAATCCTGTTCAGTTTGGGGCAAATTTTTTATTGAGTGATTGATTTGTATCCCATTTTAGAGATAATTCAAGATGGCAAATATATTCAACACATCTTCCTCCTCTTATTTTCTCTATAATAACAACCCTGTGAGGTGAGTTAGGCTGAGAAAGAAGGACTGGCCCTAAGTCACCCAGCTGGTGTTCTTGGCTAAGGCAGAACTAGAACTCACAGTCCCCTGGTGATTGGTCCAAAGTCATCCAGCTGGTTTTCATAACTAAGGAAGTGCTAGGTCTCACAGTCTCCTGGTTTCTAGCCTGGTGCTTTAATCACTAGACCAAATTGGCTCAATCCCTAAGCCTTTCACTGCATTAAAGCTCAACACCCAAACTTTAAATTTTAGAAGGGAGAACTAGAACTCACAGTCCCCTAGTGATTGGTCCAAAGTCACCCAGCTGGCTTTCATATCTAAGGCAGTATACTAAATTGGCTCAATCCCTAAGCCTTTCACTGCCTTAAAACTCAGCACCTAAACTTTAAATTCTTTGCTACAAACATCTCACCATCGATATTGATTTCTCAGTGAAAGAGAAATGACATGACCTATGTGCTTTGGTTCAGTTTGCAGCAGCTGCAATCATTTTTTAAGACAACACATAAAGTAAATATTAATCTAAAAAGCAGCTAAGATAGGTGAGGAAAATATTTTTTTTCCTACAGACCATAAACGTAAGAACCTAAGTTGCGTACTGTTGGATGAGACCCCCTGTCCCATCTAATCCAGCAACCTGTTCTCACAGTGGCCAAACAGCTGCAGAAGGAAGTCAGCTGATGGCCTTCAGAGGCACTCAAACTGAAGTCCTCATGCTGGCCACTTGACCAAATAGCCAACTAAGAGAAAAGGGGTCATTGATTCATTTAGTATGAACACATTAATTTCCCAAAGCTCAGAATTCATGTACAATTTTAAATTGCAACAGTTGGGGAAGCTGTTTGAAGGGGAGGCTGAGAGGGACCGAATTTTTCTGCTGGGGGAATCTACAGTGTAACATTCTGCTCTGTTTACACCTTCAAAGGCTTTAGTAATGATGCTACCACGTTAGGTGAAGGGTCAAGTCATTTCCAAATCCTCTGTTTTGGATGTAAGGTTAGGAACCTATAAATTAACAGAATAATTGAGTTGGAAAGTCTTCTAGTCCAACCCCTTGCTCAAGTAAGAGATCCTATGCCTTTTCAGACAAATGGTTGTCCAAACTCTTCTTAAAACCTCCAGTGTTGGAGTACCCACAACTTCTGGAGGCAAGTCATTCCACTGATTATTTGTTTTGTCAGGAAACTTCTCCTTAGTTCTAGGTTGCATCGCTCCTTGATTATTATCTTTATGGTTGGTTGCATAGTCAACCAGATTGAGGCCTTGTCAAGGACTTGGGATAGGCAGGTGTGGATGCTTGATGTGTTACAGGTATCATCATAGAATGTAAACTGTTCTGAGTAAAGCTGCCTCAGGCAATTGACTGATGGTGAAATTGTCAATGCCAATGGAGTTCAAGTAAAAATCAGATGTTTGGGGATTGAACCCAAGGTGAGTATTAATATTGATACTATCTTTGCATTTTTTTTTCACTGTCATTCTACTTCTACTTGCAGTTTTGTTTTGTTTTTGCCTTTTGTGACCTTCTCCGGTTTTTACTCTTCTATTCTGCTGTCTCCAGGTACTGCCACATCCACTATCCAGATGTTTTGTCAACAATTGTTAAGTCTCAGGGGTGGGCATTATTATTATGCTTGGTTGCTTAGTCAGCCAGGTATTAAGACCGGGTTTGGCATTTTATCCACCTGTCGAGTCCTTCCCAAAGACCTGAGATAGGCAGATATGGATGTTTGATGACGTTGTAAGCTGTTCCGTATTTTTACTATTATTTGCTTTAAGCCTTTTGAAAGCTTTCCCTTCAAACTTCTTCTCATCTCCAATGCAAAAGAATTATCTTCAAATTTCAGGGGCCCCAAAGAAGCTGGAGACCACAAATATTTCAGAACTGGTAAATCGCTCACTTACTATTCTTGATCCATTTTTCCCAGGAAGAATGAAAGATCAGCTGAAAAACATCAGGTGAAGGAATATTGTTGTAAGAGAGAAATCCTGGCTATCTGAGCAATGACACTAATGCCTATTTATACATCTTTTTTCAAACAAATAAAAAATGTTCACATCTGTGATTTCCTGGTCCAGCCGGCAGTTGTGATTTTCTTAGAAGTAAGATAAGTTCTTCCCATATGATGTACAGTTCTTCAAGTTTGCCATTAATCTTAGAGGTAAGAAATCTTTCCAAAGGCAATTTTGACCGTGTCAGAGTCCCAATCATTTTAAAACAGGGCATGGTGAAGTTTTACGAGTAACAAGGTCTTTGAAGGACACCACAACTATTTATTTTAGTTACAGCTGGCAATTTGTATTTTTATAGGCTTTATTCATATTATATACATCTTTTTGTATTGTTTTATTATTTTTAACATTGCGAGTCAACCAGAGTCATCTCGTGGTACGATGGTGGCAAACAAATTTAATAAATAAACTGTTCCTTTAAAAGATTTTGTCCTGAAAGATACACCTATACTAATTTAACTTCAATAATTTTAATCTAGAGGTTAGGGTTATATACAATAATATACAATCATGATTTTTTTCCCCATGTCTTTTTCCTCTTCTTTGCAAATTATTTTATCGACAGGACAATTTTCCTTCTTTTGTTTATTCTTTGGAATATGAAAAAGTAATCCATTTTACTTCTTTAATGTGGTCAGAACATAAGACAATATATTCCATCATCCTGAACCATCCACATTCTCATTGGTCCACTTGCAAATTCCGTTCATCTCATTCCCAACATTTGAGTATATTTTCTTTTTAAGAAATTCATGTATGCATGTATATAATTTGCATTTTAGTGAACATTTCTCCAAATCGGCATTGCAATTTCCTCCAAAGTACCCTTTTGTGCAAATTATTTTCCATTATATGACTGACTTTGGTTGCATTAAATACATGAATATATGTATTTTTGCAGCAAATTGTTCCTCGCACGTGTGATTTGGTGGTTTTCTTTTAAAAGGAAAAAAAAACCTACCTTACAAAATTCAGCCACAAGCAACTGTTCAAAGGATAACTCAGTTTTGATTTATTTAATCAGTGTTTTTTTTATTAAAAAAATAGATAAAGTTCAAAGGCATTCGTTTTCTTCCTGATTGGGGTGCAAATAGCTCTTTGAAGTTCTCCACCCTCTTTCCGCAGAGAGCAAATGGGTGGATCGTTTTCAACTCCTTCTCCAGGGGAAAAAGAGACATTCTCCAGCAATTTTTCAAAGACATAATTTTTATGTAGTAGCATCAATAGGCCAAATCATAGGGTGGAGGCCTGGAGGTTGTTTAATGGAAAGATAAAAACCCAGGAATTCATAAAATCTGCAAACTGTTAAAGAGAGGAAAGATACACCATTTCATCTCCTTTTGTCCTTGAGATAATTTAGAAAGAGGCTTTATTTTTTTTCAAGGTAATTTCAAACTGTTGTTAGTCCAGAAAAGTGCAGTGCTGGGAACAGCTGGGATAGCCATAGCAATAGCAATAGCACAATATATATCGCTTTACAGTGCTTTACAGCCTTCTCTAAGTGGTTTACAGAGTCAGCCTCTTGCCCCCAAC
The DNA here is from genome assembly GCA_009733165.1 of Naja naja. Classification (NCBI taxonomy): domain Eukaryota; kingdom Metazoa; phylum Chordata; class Lepidosauria; order Squamata; family Elapidae; genus Naja; species Naja naja. Next base: position 302,033,810 of record CM019149.1, read on the forward strand.
AATATGGGTCCTCATTTTACCCAACTTGGAAAGATGGAAGGCTGAGTTAACCTGGAGCCTGGTGAGATTCGAACAGCCAAATTGCAGGCAGATAGTAGAAATAACCTGCAGTACTGCACTCTAACCACTGTGCCACCGTGGCTCAGTGCACAGAACACTCAAACTCCCAATCTCTAGGGGAAGACCAAAGATTGAGGAATACACAACCCATCTATAAGGCTGAGAAGAAAAATTTTATATGAACTGTATATGCACTATATGTATATAGAAAAATGCATCAGTGTGAGAAATTTTGGGATTCTCTTGAGTTGCACATGTTCTAGCTGTACTGTACATGTACTGCATGACTTGCATTGGATGCCAGTTTGCTCTTGAGTCAAATTTGAGATATTAGTTATTACCTCTAAAGCCCTTCATGGCATGGGACCAGGTTACCTAGGAACAGAGGTGGTATTCAGCAGGTTCTGAGCAGTTCTGGAGAACTGGTAGCGGAAATTTTGAGTAGTTCGGAGAACTGGCAAATCCCACCTCTGACTGGCCCTGCCCCCATCTATTCTCTACCTCCTGAATCCCAGCTGATTGGCTGGGTCTTCTTTGGTAGCCCTGCATAGGAGAACGGAGCTGGAAAGCAGGTTAGTGGTGGGAGGGAATGGAGATTTTGCAGTATCCTTCCCCTGCCATGCCCACCAAGCTACGCCCACTGTAAAAGAAATTTCCACGGTTGCTGTGCTCTTTCCACTGGCTCAGGTTTGGAAGATTCAAATGAGCCAATCACAGCACAGCGGTAGCTTGAATTTCCCAGGCTTTTCTTAGCCCCACCTCACCTGGCTCAGGTGCATATAAGGAGCTACCTTGTGGGCAGCTAGCCAGTTCTGTTCCATTCCAGTTCTTTACTTTGCTAGCAAGCAGCAGCTTCCCAACTGGAAGTGCCTTGCTACCTCTTCCAAGGAAGGGACATTTGGAACTCCGGTCACATAGGTGATCGTTAAACGATATGGACTCTAAGGACTCTTAAAGAAGAACAGACTATTGGTATGTCTTTTGGAACTGTTTATTCCTTTTTGCTTTTGTACTGAATATAGAAGTTTTGGACTGAATCTTCTGGGCTCAACTTACTTTCAGATAGCTTCACGATAGAATAAGGTCACGAACCGTCGGTTTTTTTCCCCCTCGTTTCACACCCACAGAACCAGTAGTAACATTTTTTGAATCTCACCACTGCCTAGGAACCATCTCGCTCAAATTGCAATGTCCCACCCCAACTAGTCAGGAGGGATGTTATGTTGTGGGATCCAAATGGTTAAAGAATTATGAGTTGCAGGATCGAGGAGCATTAATACTAGACCAACGTTCAGTAAACAATATCCCAATCAAGGAACTACCAACACAAACAAACTAACAGTAAACAGCACTAATCAAGGAACCATCAAGAATACTCCCACCAACACGGATGAAGCAAGTCACTAGTATATAAACAGAGAGCAAACCCCATGCCCCACTAGCACTGATGATGTTACCTAGTTTGGTAATGAAACATCTGCAAGAAAGCAACCTAGCTCAGAGAGCACCAAGGATCCCATAGTCCTTCTCCTCTCCACAAACCCAGTGGTGGGATTCAAATAATTTAACCATCAGTTCTCTGCCCTAATGATTTCTTCCAGCAACCAGTTCACAAAACTGCTCAGAAACTTAACAACCGGTTCTTCTAAAGTGGTGCGAACTGTCTGAATCCCACCACTGATCAAACCTCACCCCTTTCTAGCACTGATGATGTTACCTAGTTGAGTAATGAAACATCTGCAAGAAAGCAACCAAGCTCAGAAAGCACCAAAGATAATCTCTTCCTCCTCCTCCTCCTCCTCCTCCTCCTCCTCCTCCTCCTCCTCCTCCTCCTCCTCCTCCTCCTCCTCCTCCTCCTCCTCCTCCTCTCCACAAACCCCACCCCTTTCTAGCACTGATGATGTTACCTAATTGAGTAATGAAACATCTGCAAAAAAGCAACCAAGGTCAGAAAGCACCAAGGACCACCTCTTCCACTTTCTCCAACCCCACCAACACTGATAATGTTACCTAGTTGGGAAATGAAACATCTGCAAGAAAAACAACCAAGCTCAGACAGCACCAAGGACCATCCAAAAGACCTATCTATGCTACTAACAGATAATATGCGCCGCTATTTATCTATGTTACTAATTGGCAGACACCAAGTTGATGGCACATAGTACATCAATCAAATGATGCATATCATCATCTGAGCATGTAGAGACCAAGAATGGCATTGGTGTGTCACAACTGTCCTTCCATCCCAATCTAAATTAGGAGGGAATTAAGTTTAATGAAACAGAGTTCAAATATCTGCCTATATATGGAAGCACCCTGGTTTTGGCATATATCCATGCTATGCCCTATTTCTAAACAATGATTTGTTTCTAGCTAGAAACCCTATTCCCAGTGCAGTATGTGAAATATTTCCAGGTGGCCTGAAGCAACAGAGGTGTTGTCCATACTGCATTTTCTCAGTCTACATTACCCACAGAATGGGGAATAAATTAATGCTCTCCAAGGCTTTCTACATATTGGCTGAAAAATACACAACATCTTCTTATGCTGTGCTAAATCCCTAAGCCTTCTTTGGAAGTATTTCCATAAACTGCGCACATTCTGTCCTTTTGAAGACAAATTATGGGTATATTTCCCCATGTGGACAATGCATTATCCCTCTTTCTGTCTCTCTATTCTTAAACACAAGCCAGCTTCATCCAGTTCATGAAATCCTAACAGTTAGTGTATCTAATTTATGTTTCCAGGGTTCTGCAAAGTTCTCCTTAATTTATTCCGTAAATTTCACATCCATTAGACAAGATGTATTGAATCCCAGCTACTTGGGTTTGATTGATCCCGGTACTAGGGGTAATATGTTATCTTGTTACAGCAATATCTGGCAGGCATTTATTATAGATTTTTTAAGGGCAATGAGGCTGCACACACAACAGCCACCAAGTTTGCAAAATCCCAAAAGGTCAGGAAGAAGAAGAAAAAGACTTTAAACATTCGATAAAGCTTGCTGGATGTAAAGAATGATTTGTGATAAATCCTTGATATTTGGAGCCAGAAGAAAAAAAGTGGGATTTAGATCTCAGAAAAGGCCAATCTGTTTCTGAGATCTGCAAAAAAATTCTCCTGGGTGGATTTCCAAAGAAGAAAGTCCTGTTCCATTAAAAAATCAACTTCTGGTCACTATGATACAATAAAAATATTGAGACCCTGGAACCTGTGCAGTGAAGACCAACAAGATGAACCATATGACAAACAGGGTGGAGTTAGGTATGTCTAGTCTATTGAAGAGAAGGATTAGGAACACCATGAGAGCAGTCTTCCAATATTTGAGGGACTATCAAGGAGAAGGGGAGATATACTTATTCTTCAAAGTACCAGAGGCCAAGAGCCTTGGTGGTGCAGGCTGTTAAATGCCTAGCACTAAAGTTCCAGCTGCCTGCAATTAGTGCAGGCTCGAATCCCACCAGGCTCAAGGTTGACTCAGCCTTCCACCCTCTCGGGGTAGGTAAATTGAGGACCCAAGATTGTTGGGGGCAATAAGCTGACTTTGTAAAAATGCCGCTTGGTAATAAGCAGGCATATACAATGGAATGAAGGCTATTTCTGAGCGCATTGTGTTATGTTTGCATGAAGAGTCAAACGCGGAGTGCTTCAGTGAAGAGTTTATTAGTGACTACAGCTCATAACAGACCCGCTTTGGCTGGGCTGCAGCTGCTACTTATAGCCAGCAGCCGCAGTTGCCAGCCAATCAGAGTGCAGGGTTTTCCCACACTTTTTAAACCAATCATTTCTAACATTTTACAAGAACAGTTCAAACTAAACCAATGACATTCAAACCTACATACATAACACCCCTCCCCACTAGGTTCAGTCCATACTCAAACCCCAACCTATCTAATGTATTCTTTTAAATAGGTGGGGCTCTTACGCGTCGTTGAGACCTTCGTGGTTCAGATGTTTTAATGTTCTCACCCAGTGAGAGAGGAAATGTGTCTGTTGACATTTCCATACTTGGACTTCTAGTAATAGAAGACCCTGTTTGATTGCTACAACCTGGTCTCTCCTCCCAACCCATCTCCAACCCAATGTCAGCACCTAAGTCAGGTAGTGATGTGCAATCTTCCACTTGTAAGGATGGATTTTGGCATTGTGACAGGTTTTGGAATGGTTCCTGTTGTAATGGCTCGTTACACATGGGGTTGATTCTTGCTTGCTGATTATCCTCATGCTCCTCCCCTTCCCCTAGAAGAAGTATTAGGTATGGGAACGAGAGAGAACAATTGCGATGTTCCTGGAATAATCTGGATCTAAGTTGATCAATGTGCCTGCTCCAGAGGACACCATCCTCTGTTTGTACCCTGTAAGATCGAGGGCCTGTGATTTGAGTTATTTCAGCAGGAATCCATAAGGGTTCACCCATAAGGTTCTTAGCATAAACAGAATCACCCACACTGAACGTGCGAACTTTGCTAGTGGAATCTAGTGGTGCGTTGGGTGCGTAAGTGGGATGAAGGCGGTCAAGGGAAGACCTGAGTTTCCTACCCATCAACAATTCTGCTGGGGATAAGTTAGTTGATGGGTTAGGAGTGATATGCTGGACACTAAGAAGTTTTTCAACTTTCTCAGTGATGTCCCCAGGACCCAATTGCTGAAGTTTTTCCTTGGTAAAACGTACCATGTGTTCAGCCCAGACGTTAGCCGAAGGGTGCCCAGGGGCTGTCAGGGCATGTCTGATACCCTGCTGTGCTAGATATGATTCAAAAAGGTTGGATGTAAATTGAGGACCATTGTCAGAAATGAGTACATCAGGTAACCTGTGAGTTACAAAAAGCTTTTTAAGCTGTTTGATGACAGCATCAGCTGTGGTGGATGCCATAGGGATGACCTCTAGCCATTTGGAATATGCATCTACTATAATAAGGAAAGTGTGCCCTCTGGTTGGGCCAGCAAAATCAATGTGAATCCTGGACCATGGGCCCCTAGGACATTCCCATTCCTGTGTGGGGGCAAGAGGTGGGGCAGGACTGACTACCTGACAGTTGGGACAAGATGCAACCCAGTTTTCAACCATTTTGTCAATATCTGGCCACCATACATAACTCCTGGCCAATCCCTTCATTCTGACAATACCTGGATGACCCTCATGTAACATTTCCAAAACCTCTTTTTGCAGTTTTGCAGGAATAACCACCCTGTTACCCCACAAAATACATCCTCTTAATACAGATAATTCAGTTTGCCTGGATTTAAAAGATTGGGCAAGTTGAGGTAGATCTTGAAGAGGCCAACCTTTCTTAATCCAGCCTATAACAGGAGCCAATAAAGTGTCTTTGGCAGTGTCTCTGGCAATTTCAGCAGTGTGTACTGGAAGCTTGGCAACAGTTTCTAGAAAAAAGGTGTAAGTCTCAGGTGCAAAGTCCTCAGTGTGAGAAGGAAGTGGGCAGCGACTCAAAGCATCTGCATGCCCAATGTCTTTGCCAGGCCTGTGGATGAGTTTGTATGAATAAGCAGCAAGAAATTCAGTCCACCTCAGCATTCTTGGTGACAAGATAGTGGGCGTAGGTTTGTCTTTAAGAGTCAGTGCTTGCTTCTGGAAATGCTTCTTCTGAATGTTTGGGAGTAGTCTGTGAATAGTGTCCCATGACACCATAGATAAATATGAGCCTGAGTGCACTTCCATTTGGCAAGGCCTTCCTTCAATCAGTACTTTCACGTGCACCTTTCTGCTTCTTAAAGGTGATGAATGACCAATGGTGACTGTTTGATGAGCTTCATTCTTCCCATTTGCTTCTGTGTTGTGCCCCATTTTCTCACTGAAGTTGTTAGGCTTGAATTCTTTGTCAGGAAACTTCCTTCTGTTGGGTGGAGTTCTGGATGATTTGCAGACTCTTGCTAGGTGCCCTCTTTTTCACAACGGAGGCAGATGGTATCTAGGAACTTGCATTCAGTCTTGGGGTGGCTTCCCCACAACCTCTGCAGTAGAAATCTTGCCTCTTTCTTCCCAGGTCTTTCCTTTTCTTCTCCATTCTGAGTCTATAAATTCCTTCCTCTACCTCACTACAGTCTGACTCAGAATCTATTTGCTCACAATGAGTTGTTGTGGACTTTTCCACATCAGGATGGCTTGTGGCCTTGTTGATTTTCTTCATGGCTGCTGCTGAGGACTTGGTGGCTTCTGCTGAAGAGGCCTCTTCTATTGCTTCCTTCAGTGTGATCTTAGGTTTCATTAATAACTTGCTCTGTAACACCTTGTCTTTAAGGCCTAGAACAAATCAATCCATGGCCTCTTCTAAGTTGTTAAATTGCATGCACCCCAATGTCCCTTAAGCGTGCCACGAAGTCATTTACGTTTTCACTTTCCCCTTGATCACGACGGTAAAACTCATGTCTCTTAATGAGGTCGATACTTGTGGCGTAATGGGCTCTTAACAGCTTTTCTAAGTCAGGCCAGACCATTACCTTCACATCTGCAGCTCCCGCCAATGCCTTCGCCATCTTGAAAACTGCGGACCGCAGTCGCGTGAGAAAGACGCCCTCTTCCGCTTCTCGGAAATGTTGGCAAGATTGTTTCCCTCCAAATACATTTGGAAGCGATCTGCTACACTCCCAGTCTTCTGCTGTTGGATCGAGGGGGGGTGGGGGTGTTCAGCGTAGCCATCTCGCTCTCCTGCTTGTTTTCCGCATCGTCTCTCTTCAGGGGAATCCCATCCTCGTCGCCAGTGTTAAGTTTGCATGAAGAGTCAGACGCGAAGAGCTTCAGTTAAGAGTTTATTAGTGACTACAGCTCAGAATGGACCCGCTTTGGCTGGGCTGCGGCTGCTACTTATAGCCAGCAGCCGCAGTTGCCAGCCAATCAGAGTGCAGGGTTTTCCCGCACTATTTAAACCAATCATTTCTAACATTTTACAAGAACAGTTCAAACTAAACCAATGACATTCAAACCTACATACGTAACACATTGGATTGTATCCCAAAAATTGTAAGCCGCCCTGAGTCTTCAGAGAAGGGCGGCATATAAATGTAATTTAAAAAAAAAGATGAAGTAATGGCTGAAAGCATAACAAAGAGAGATCCAACCTGGAGCTAAACAGAAATTTCCTGACAGAGAGAAGGATTAACCAGTGGAATGGGATACTTCCCAATGTAATACTGCAACCAGTTTTGGTCACCACATTACAAAAAAGATGTTGAAACTTTGAAAAAAGTGCAAAGAAGAGCAACTAAAATAACAAAAGGCTCAGAGACTAAAACATAACAGATATAACAGATAATCAGAATTGGAAGGTCATCTAGTCCACCCCCCTGCCCAAGCAGGAGTCCCTACACCATTTCAGACAAATGGCAGTCCAATCTCTTCTTGAAAGTCTCAAGTGATGGCTCCCACAACTTCGAGAGGCAACTTCTGTTTCATGGGTTGATTGTTCTCCCTGTCAGAAAGTTTCTCCTTATTTCCAGGTTGAATCTCTCCTTGTTCAGTTTCCATCCATTATTCCTTGTCTGGCCTACAGATGCTTGAGAAAATAGCTTGACCCCTTCCTCTCTGTGGCAGATGCTCAAATATTGGAAGTCTGCTAATGAAGAACATATGAAGAACGGTTGCAGGATTTGGGTTTAGCTAATCTAGAGAAGAGAAGGACCAGGGGTGACGTGATAGCAGTATTCCAGTATTTGAGATGCAGCCACAAAGAGGAGATGGGTCAACTTATTTTCCAAAGCACCAAAAGACAGGACAAGAAACAATGGATGGAGACTAATCAAGGAGAGAAGCAACCTGGGACTAAGGAGAAACTTCCTAACAGGGAGGACAATTAACCAGTGGAACAGATGGCCTTCAGAAGTTGTAGGTGCTTCATCACTGGAAGCTTTTAAGAAAAGACTGGACAGTCACTTATCTGAAATGGTACAGGATCTCCTGCTTCAGCAGGGGGTTAGACTGGAAGACCTCCAAGTTCTCTTCCAACTCTGTTATTCTGTTATTCCATTAAAAAAGGCCTTGGTGGCTCAGGCTGTTAAATGCCTGCTCTTAATCCAGCTGTCTACTGCAAGAGAGATCCCACCAGGCTCAGGTTGACTCAGCCTTCCATCCTCTGGGTAGGTAAAGGACCAGATTGTTGGGCAATTAGCTTACTTGTAAAAATGCTGCTTAGTAATAAGGCAGCATATACAATGGAATGAAGGCTATTGCTGGCGCGGGGTTGTCTCCAAGTAGCCGCCTGAGTCTTGGGAGAAGGGGCATATAAATTAAAAAAAAAAGTTAGAAAAGTGGAGAACTATCATTTGAAGAAAGGCATTAGGGGTCAGACAGTGGTGTTCATTTTTTACTAGTCACTGGGTGGCATTTTGTAGGTGTGGCAGGGGGTCATGTGACTGGGTGGCCAAGTCACGTCACTGACTTCTTTGCCCTAATGATGTACAAAAAGGATATACAAAAGGTAGTTTATTATTTTGTGAATTTACTACTTAAATAAGAATAAAATAAGTACAGAAAACAATGAAGAAGGTACACACAAGTGCTTACATAAGAGCAGATAAAAGTGCTGTGTGTCTTCAACGTCACTGACTTCTTTTAATAATAAATGACAGAAAGAAGAGATATTTTGTTAAGTTTTTTTTAATTTTGTGCATTTACTACTTAAATAAGAATAAAACAGATACACACAAACAATGAAGGAGGAGGTGAAATACATGAATGCAATCATCTCATGCAGATGGTATCTGAAAAAAGTACAATATTATCAATAATAGAGAAAACCTGTAGAGAGCAGAAACAGTCTACGTGACCTCCTCCTTACTACTACCACTAATTCATTAAATCGAATCCAATGAGCACTTAGTAATCAGAAAACCAGTAAGAGGTCAGTGCACGCTTTGTGATCTTTAAAGCTAGATAAAACCTTATCCAGGATCAAGAAAGGATAATGGAATTATTGTCAAGGTGGCTTATATGATTATTCAGATTAATTTTCAACAGTTTTAATCTGTCATTTATAAATGCATGCTTCAAAGGAGCTAAAATTAGCTTTAAGCCATTAGGGGAAGAAGAATAGAATCAAAGCCGGATTAGACATCAAAGGAACATCAGATCTAGATTATTAGAAAGGAAGCTTTTTCACACAGTTCGGATGGTTCTGATAGAAAATAACATTTAAAGCTCAGGGTTGAACTGTGGAGCCCTTGATGTTCTCTGAGCTTGGTTGTTTTCTTGCAGATGTTTCATTACCAACCAGGTAACATCATCAGTGCTAGAAGGGAGTGTGGTTTGTGGAGGAAGATGAAAAGAAGAAGGAAAAGAAGGAAAAGAAAAGGGGAGGAGGAGGGAGGAGAGGAGGAGGAGAGACTGTGGGGTCCTTGATGCTCTCTGAGTTTGCTTGTTTTCTTGCAGACCTTTCATCATCATCATCAGTGCTAAAAGGATTTATATACAATAGCTTGCCTGTCAGTCTTGGTGGACCATTGTTTTCTTCTTGGTGGTTCCTTAATTAGGCTGCTGTTTACTGTTGTTTGTGTGTCTGAGTTAGTAAATTCCTTGATTGGGGTATTGTTTACAACTTGGTTGTTGGTCTAGTATCAATCTTGGTGATGATCTTGGCTTATTTAGGTGTTGATTGCTGGTGAGGAGGTGTTTATGTCTTTTCTTTGATCCCTCAAAAGGAGACAAAAGACACAGATTTTAGCACAGTTTTTAATAATATTTTAATGCTGGTTTGTTTTAATCTTTTAATTATCTTTCATCTGTTTGATAATTTGTAAGCTGCCCAGGCGCATCTTGTTGGGGACATGGGCACAGAAAATTAATAAATAAATAGATATAAATAATTAGAGATTAACACCAAGGTTAAAATATGACCAGCAATGAGAAAGTACACAATATTTCAATGAAGGAACTGCCAGTTCAAAGAAGTTTACTGTGAACAACAGCTAATCACAGGAAACACTGGGAATCCTCCCAGCAACACTAACAGTATATAAACAGAGTAGGTCTCATTCTTTTCTAGCCCTGATGATGTTATGTGTTATGATGATGTTATGTATTTTCCCAAAATACAACCTACCTGAAAATAAGTCCTAGCTTGATTTTTACAGTGTACCCAATATAAGCTCTACCCCCAAAATAAGCTAATTAAGACCCAGCCCACTCCAGAGTGCAGGTAAAAATTGAATAGGGTGGGAATGGAGGGATGGAGCTGCCCTACTACCCTTTGGAGAGTTGTAGCCAGGTCTCACACACCCGACACCTGCCTTGCTGGCCCATTTCTTCTGCAGCCAGCAAGGCTGGCAAGGCTTTCCTGAAGGCCTCTGTAGCTGATAACAAAGCTCTGGATCGATCTGGAGGTCTGTTATGGGCTGCAGAGCCTTCAGCCTGCCGGCTGCTAGAAGAAGGGTTGCTGAAGGCCTCTGACAGCAAAAAGGGGAGGCTGAGGCGACACTTTTTAGTCAGTGGATGACATCAGAATAAGACCTGGTGGCTTTTTGGGTGGTAAAAAATATAAGCAGGGTCTTATTTTTGGGAAACACAGTAGGATAATGAAACATCTGCAAGAAATCACCCAAGATTTATCTTTTTACTGTTGTAAACCACCCAGAGTTTCCTTATCATTGAGAACTGCTCAGAGGTGAGGTGGGCTCATATAAATCTAATAAACAAATTGCTAGTGTGGAAGCCCACCCCTTCCTAGATTAAAATATTCTATTCTTAATATTAAAAGCAGGATAGAATATTTCAAAATAGAGATAGGTTTTGCCTCGAGTTTCTGGGCCAATCTATTCATAAACAAAACACACAGAAGGTTGCATCTGATAAAATTAAAATTTACATTCCCACCCAGCTCCAGGACAGGACAGGACCTTTAGGACATAATGGGATTAACCCACCACCACTGAAATAGTAAAAAGCCACAAAGCTCACTACATTGCACAACCCTGGAGCATCTCAATCACCATATAAAGATCTATCCACTCCTTTTGGCCATTTGGTCAGCACCCAGAAACATTTCTGCTGTCAGTGAAGTTTAGAAACCAAAATAAACCTTCTTTCCTTGCAGATGGTCAGCCACTATTTTATTTCCACTGCCTTTCTCCCAGTTTGGAACAGTTGGATTTTCTTCCTACAATAATGATCTAACCCAGCAGTCTCCCATCATTTTGGCTGCATGGACGGTGTGTGCAAAACCTAATCCCTCACATCCACAAATTTTCCAGCCCAAAATTGACATATGTGTAGCCATTTAATTTAGCTCTATATTCTACTCATATATTCCTTTTCTTTCTCTTTACTTGTTTGAGGGTGGGGGCATTTCTGGCTCGCCACATTCTTAAGGTGGGAGGAGTGAGTAGATATTGAGAACTGTTTTTAGCTAGGTGACTTTCCTTCCCATGGGAACAAGACTGTCCCTGCTGAGAACTGCAAGTGGGGTTTGAAGACACCAGGCAATGGTGATTTCATTTTATTAGGGAATGTGACTTTTTGTGGGTTGTTTCTAATTTACAATATTATAATGTGATATTGACACAAATGAAGTTTCATACACCCCTCTATCGCTTGCATGATCGGTTTTCAACAGGCCATGGACCAGTACCAGTCCATTTGGGGGACCCTGCTGTGTCGGTGAGATTTGATGCCTCCACAAAGCCAAGTCAGAGTGAGGGCCTTGTTGAGCGTATTGTGGCTGCGACATGCAATTTCATCATCTTTCTCCCAATGACCTCCAAACTAAGAGGGTGTATTTTGATAATTTCACTCTTTCTCTCTTTTACAAATAATCCTTCTGGATTCTTGCCTGTTTCTGCAAAAACTATGTTGAACAGGTGAAATGCTGTTAGGGATTTTCCAAATATGGTACACAATGGAAAAAAAAAATAAGCAAGGAGTATCTCTACCTTTCAGTAAAATTCACATCTTGATTCTCCTTCAGGAGGTTGAATAACCCAGATTTCATTCAAGTGAAGGGGAAAGGCTGATTTTCCATTTGACAGGGGCTTGGCTTCTTCCGCATGCACACACACACACAAATTGTGAGTCTGCTTAAGAACTGATTTCCAAGGAAAACCAGCCCAAACCTTCTTTGCTTTGCGTTGTCATCTGGTTGTCACAGTGATGGAATAGGGCACCCTCTGAGTCTGTAGGAGAGAGAAACAATAGGAAGATGGCCTTTGGTCTTCTCTCCACTGAGAGCTTAAGAAAGATCACAAAAAAACCTGTAACATGGGAAACAGCATCCCTCTTTAGAGGAATCAAACACAAGGAGGAGAAACTGGGTCAGACTTCATTTTGCACAGTGGGAGAGATGCCGTTGAGGATGTTGCTGGGTTCCCTTTGATGTCAACAGACATCAAAGAGATTTTGGCAGATGAAGGAAAAAAAATATTTCTGGGGCATTTTCTGCAAAACAGAAGTGGTTGGTATGTTACATTTCACTCTCTCTTTTTTACAAAAAAAATCCTTCTGGATTCTTGCCTGTTTCTGCAAAAACTATGTTGAACAGGTGAAAAGCTGTTGTTAGGGATTTTCCAAATACAGGTGAAACTCGAAAAATTAGAGTATAGTGCAAAAGTTCATTTATTTCAGTAGTGCAACTTAAAAGGTGAAACTAATATATGAGATAGACTCATTACATGCAAAGCAAGATAATTCAAGCCATGATTTGCCATAATTGTGATGATTATGGCTTACAGCTCATGAAAACCCCAAATCCACAATCTCAGAAAATTAGAATATTGTGAAAAGGTGCAATATTCTAGGCTCAACGTGTCCCACTCTAATCAGCTAATTAAGCCATAACACCTGCAAAAGGTTTCTGAGCCTGTAAATGGTCTTTCAGTCTGGTTCAGTAGGAATCACAATCATGGGAAAGACTGCTGACCTGACAGTTGTGCGAAAACCATCATTGACACCCTCCAGGGAGGAAAACCTCAAAAGTAATTGCAAAGAAGTTGGATGTTCCCAAAGTGCTCAAAGCACATTAATAAGAAAGTTATGTGGAAGAGGAAAGAATGTGGAAGAAAAGGTGCACAAGCAGCAGGGATGACAATGCAGCCTGGATTGGATTGTCAGGAAAAGGCCATTCAAAAGTGTTAAAAGGACTTTCACAAGGAGTGGACTGTGGAGCTGAGGCTGAGTCAGTGCATCAGAGCCACCACCACACACACAGACGGATCCTGGACATGGGCTTCAAATGTCATATTCCTCTTGTCAAGCCGCTCCTGAACAACAAACAATGTCAGAGGCGTCTTACCTGAGCTAAAAGAAAAATAGACCTGGTCTGTTGCTCAGTGGTCCA
>CM019149.1:302048143-302109628 GCA_009733165.1 Naja naja
CAACCCCACCAACACTGATAATGTTACCTAGTTGGGAAATGAAACATCTGCAAAAGAAAACAACCAGCTCAGACAGCACCAGGACCATCCAAAGACCCTCTATGCTACTAACAGATAATATCGCGCTATTTATCTATGTTACTAATTGGCAGACACCAAGTTGATGGCACATAGTACATCAATCAAATGATGCATATCATCATCTGAGCATGTAGAGACCAAGAATGGCATTGGTGTGTCACAACTGTCCTTCCATCCCAATCTAAATGGAGGAATTAAGTTTAATGAAACAGAGTTCAAATATCTGCCTATATATGGAAGCACCCTGGTTTTGGCATATATCCATGCCCCTATTTCTAAACAATGATTTGTTTCTGCTAGAAACCCTATTCCCAGTGCAGTATGTGAAATATTTCCAGGTGGCCTGAAGCAACAGAGGTGTTGTCCATACTGCATTTTCTCAGTCTACATTACCCACAGAATGGGGAATAAATTAATGCTCTCAAGGCTTTCTACATATTGGCTGAAAAATACACAACATCTTCTTATGCTGTGCTAAATCCCTAAGCCTTCTTTGGAAGTATTTCCATAAACTGCTACATTCTGTCCTTTTGAAGACAAATTATGGGTATATTTCCCCATGTGGACAATGCATTATCCCTCTTTCTGTCTCTCTATTCTTAAACACAAGCCAGCTTCATCCAGTTCATGAAATCCTAACAGTTAGTGTATCTAATTTATGTTTCCAGGGTTCTGCAAAGTTCTCCTTAATTTATTCCGTAAATTTCACATCCATTAGACAAGATGTATTGAATCCCAGCTACTTGGGTTTGATTGATCCCGGTACTAGGGGTAATATGTTATCTTGTTACAGCAATATCTGGCAGGCATTTATTATAGATTTTTTTAAGGGCAATGAGGCTGCACACACAACAGCCACCAAGTTTGCAAAATCCCAAAAGGTCAGGAAAGAAGAAGAAAAAAAGACTTTAAACATTCGATAAAGCTTGCTGGATGTAAAGAATGATTTGTGATAAATCCTTGATATTTGGAGCCAGAAGAAAAAAAAGTGGGATTTAGATCTCAGAAAAAGGCCAATCTGTTTCTGAGATCTGCAAAAAAAAATTCTCCTGGGTGGATTTCCAAAGAAGAAAGTCCTGTTCCATTAAAAAAATCAACTTCTGGTCACTATGATACAATAAAAATATTGAGACCCTGGAACCTGTGCAGTGAAGACCAACAAGATGAACCATATGACAAACAGGGTGGAGTTAGGTATGTCTAGTCTATTGAAGAGAAGGATTAGGAACACCATGAGAGCAGTCTTCCAATATTTGAGGGACTATCAAGAGAGGGGAGATATACTTATTCTTCAAAGTACCAGAGGCCAAGAGCCTTGGTGGTGCAGGCTGTTAAATGCCTAGCACTAAAGTTCCAGCTGCCTGCAATTAGTGCAGGCTCGAATCCCACCAGGCTCAAGGTTGACTCAGCCTTCCACCCTCTCGGGGTAGGTAAATTGAGGACCCAAGATTGTTGGGGGCAATAAGCTGACTTTGTAAAAATGCCGCTGGTAATAAGCAGGCATATACAATGGAATGAAGGCTATTTCTGAGCGCATTGTGTTATGTTTGCATGAAGAGTCAAACGCGGAGTGCTTCAGTGAAGAGTTTATTAGTGACTACAGCTCATAACAGACCCGTTTTGGCTGGGCTGCAGCTGCTACTTAGCCAGCAGCCGTTGCCAGCCAATCAGAGTGCAGGGTTTTCCACACTTTTTAAACCAATCATTTCTAACATTTTACAAGAACAGTTCAAACTAAACCAATGACATTCAAACCTACATACATAACACCCCTCCCCACTAGGTTCAGTCCATACTCAAACCCCAACCTATCTAATGTATTCTTTTAAATAGGTGGGGCTCTTACGTAATGCGTTGAGACCTTCGTGGTTCAGATGTTTTAATGTTCTCACCCAGTGAGAGAGGAAATGTGTCTGTTGACATTTCCATACTTGGACTTCTAGTAATAGAAGACCCTGTTTGATTGCTACAACCTGGTCTCTCCTCCCAACCCATCTCCAACCCAATGTCAGCACCTAAGTCAGGTAGTGATGTGCAATCTTCCACTTGTAAGGATGGATTTTGGCATTGTGACAGGTTTTGGAATGGTTCCTGTTGTAATGGCTCGTTACACATGGGGTTGATTCTTGCTTGCTGATTATCCTCATGCTCCTCCCCTTCCCCCCTAGAAGAAGTATTAGGTATGGGAACGAGAGAGGAACAATTGCGATGTTCCTGGAATAATCTGGATCTAAGTTGATCAATGTGCCTGCTCCAGAGGACACCATCCTCTGTTTGTACCCTGTAAGATCGAGGGCCTGTGATTTGAGTTATTTCAGCAGGAATCCATAAGGGTTCACCCATAAGGTTCTTAGCATAAACAGAATCACCCACACTGAACGTGCGAACTTTGCTAGTGGAATCTAGTGGTGCGTTGGGTGCGTAAGTGGGATGAAGGCGGTCAAGGGAAGACCTGAGTTTCCTACCCATCAACAACTTCTGCTGGGGATAAGTTAGTTGATGGGTTAGGAGATATGCTGGACACTAAGAAGTTTTTCAACTTTCTCAGTGATGTCCCCAGGACCCAATTGCTGAAGTTTTCCTTGGTAAACGTACCATGTGTTCAGCCCAGGCGTTAGCGAAGGTGCCCAGGGGCTGTCAGGGCATGTCTGATACCCTGCTGTGCTAGATATGATTCAAAAAGGTTGGATGTAAATTGAGGACCATTGTCAGAAATGAGTACATCAGGTAACCTGTGAGTTACAAAAAGCTTTTTAAGCTGTTTGATGACAGCATCAGCTGTGGTGGATGCCATAGGGATGACCTCTAGCCATTTGGAATATGCATCTACTATAATAAGGAAAGTGTGCCCTCTGGTTGGGCCAGCAAAATCAATGTGAATCCTGGACCATGGGCCCCTAGGACATTCCCATTCCTGTGTGGGGGCAAGAGGTGGGGCAGGACTGACTACCTGACAGTTGGGACAAGATGCAACCCAGTTTTCAACCATTTTGTCAATATCTGGCCACCATACATAACTCCTGGCCAATCCCTTCATTCTGACAATACCTGGATGACCCTCATGTAACATTTCCAAAACCTCTTTTGCAGTTTTGCAGGAATAACCACCCTGTTACCCCACAAAATACATCCTCTTAATACAGATAATTCAGTTTGCCTGGATTTAAAAGATTGGGCAAGTTGAGGTAGATCTTGAAGAGGCCAACCTTTCTTAATCCAGCCTATAACAGGAGCCAATAAAGTGTCTTTGGCAGTGTCTCTGGCAATTTCAGCAGTGTGTACTGGAAGCTTGGCAACAGTTTCTAGAAAAAGGTGTAAGTCTCAGGTGCAAAGTCCTCAGTGTGAGAAGGAAGTGGGCAGCGACTCAAAGCATCTGCATGCCCAATGTCTTTGCCAGGCCTGTGGATGAGTTTGTATGAATAAGCAGCAAGAAATTCAGTCCACCTCAGCATTCTTGGTGACAAGATAGTGGGTAGGTTTGTCTTTAAGAGTCAGTGCTTGCTTCTGGAAATGCTTCTTCTGAATGTTTGGGAGTAGTCTGTGAATAGTGTCCCATGACACCATAGATAAATATGAGCCTGAGTGCACTTCCATTTGGCAAGGCCTTCCTTCAATCAGTACTTTCACGTGCACCTTTCTGCTTCTTAAAGGTGATGAATGACCAATGGTGACTGTTTGATGAGCTTCATTCTTCCCATTTGCTTCTGTGTTGTGCCCCATTTTCTCACTGAAGTTGTTAGGCTTGAATTCTTTGTCAGGAAACTTCCTTCTGTTGGGTGGAGTTCTGGATGATTTGCAGACTCTTGCTAGGTGCCCTCTTTTTTCACAACGGAGGCAGATGGTATCTAGGAACTTGCATTCAGTGCGGGGGTGGCTTCCCCCACAACCTCTGCAGTAGAAATCTTGCCTCTTTCTTCCCAGGTCTTTCCTTTTCTTCTCCATTCTGAGTCTATAAATTCCTTCCTCTACCTCACTACAGTCTGACTCAGAATCTATTTGCTCACAATGAGTTGTTGTGGACTTTTCCACATCAGGATGGCTTGTGGCCTTGTTGATTTTCTTCATGGCTGCTGCTGAGGACTTGGTGGCTTCTGCTGAAGAGGCCTCTTCTATTGCTTCCTTCAGTGTGATCTTAGGTTTCATTAATAACTTGCTCTGTAACACCTTGTCTTTAAGGCCTAGAACAAATCAATCACGCATGGCCTCTTCTAAGTTGTTAAATTCGCATGCACCCCCAATGTCCCTTAAACGTGCCACGAAGTCATTTACGTTTTCACTTTCCCCTTGATCACGACGGTAAAACTCATGTCTCTTAATGAGGTACGATACTTGTGGCGCGTAATGGGCTCTTAACAGCTTTTCTAAGTCAGGCCAGACCATTACCTTCACATCTGCAGCTCCCGCCAATGCCTTCGCCATCTTGAAAACTGCCGGACCGCAGTGCGTGAGAAAGACCGCCCTCTTCCGCTTCTCGGAAATGTTGGCAAGATTGTTTCCCTCCAAATACATTTGGAAACGATCTGCATACGACTCCCAGTCTTCTGCTGTTGGATCGAACGGGGCTGGGGGGGTGTTCAGCGTAGCCATCTCGCTCTCCTGCTTGTTTTCCGCATCGTCTCTCTTCAGGGGAATCCCATCCTCGTCGCCAGTGTTAAGTTTGCATGAAGAGTCAGACGCGAAGAGCTTCAGTTAAGAGTTTATTAGTGACTACAGCTCAGAATGGACCCGCTTTGGCTGGGCTGCGGCTGCTACTTATAGCCAGCAGCCGTTGCCAGCCAATCAGAGTGCAGGGTTTTCCCGCACTATTTAAACCAATCATTTCTAACATTTTACAAGAACAGTTCAAACTAAACCAATGACATTCAAACCTACATACGTAACACATTGGATTGTATCCCAAAATTGTAAGCAGCCCTGAGTCTTCAGAGAAGGGCATATAAATGTAATTTAAAAAAAGATGAAGTAATGGCTGAAAGCATAACAAAGAGATCCAACCTGGAGCTAAACAGAAATTTCCTGACAGAGAAAGGATTAACCAGTGGAATGGGATACTTCCCAATGTAATACTGCAACCAGTTTTGGTCACCACATTACAAAAAAGATGTTGAAACTTTGAAAAAAGTGCAAAGAAGAGCAACTAAAATAACAAAAGGCTCAGAGACTAAAACATAACAGATATAACAGATAATCAGAATTGGAAGGTCATCTAGTCCACCCCCCTGCCCAAGCAGGAGTCCCTACACCATTTCAGACAAATGGCAGTCCAATCTCTTCTTGAAAGTCTCAAGTGATGGCGCTCCCACAACTTCCGAAGGCAACTTCTGTTTCATGGGTTGATTGTTCTCCCTGTCAGAAAGTTTCTCCTTATTTCCAGGTTGAATCTCTCCTTGTTCAGTTTCCATCCATTATTCCTTGTCTGGCCTACAGATGCTTGAGAAAATAGCTTGACCCCTTCCTCTCTGTGGCAGATGCTCAAATATTGGAAGTCTGCTAATGAAGAACATATGAAGAACGGTTGCAGGATTTGGGTTTAGCTAATCTAGAGAAGAGAAGGACCAGGGTGGCGTGATAGCAGTATTCCAGTATTTGAGATGCAGCCACAAAGAGGAGATGGGTCAACTTATTTTCCAAAGCACCAAAAGACAGGACAAGAAACAATGGATGGAGACTAATCAAGGAGAGAAGCAACCTGGGACTAAGGAGAAACTTCCTAACAGGGAGGACAATTAACCAGTGGAACAGATGGCCTTCAGAAGTTGTAGGTGCTTCATCACTGGAAGCTTTTAAGAAAAGACTGGACAGTCACTTATCTGAAATGGTACAGGATCTCCTGCTTCAGCAGGGGGTTAGACTGGAAGACCTCCAAGGTCCCTTCCAACTCTGTTATTCTGTTATTCCATTAAGTTGAGAAAGAGTGAGGAGAACTATCATTTGAAGAAAGGCATGGGGAGTTAGGAGCAGTGGTGGGATTCAATTTTTTTTACTACCGGTTCTGTGGGAGTGGCTTATTTTGTAGGTGTGGCTTAGGGGGGTCATGTGACTGACTGGGCATGGCCAAGTCAACGTCACTGACTTCTTTGCCCTAATGATGTACAAAAAGAAGATATACAAAAAGGTAGTTTATTATTTTGTGAATTTACTACTTAAATAAGAATAAAATAAGTACAGAAAACAATGAAGAAGGTACACACAAGTGCTTACATAAGAGCAATAAAAGTGCTGTGTGTCTTCAACGTCACTGACTTCTTTGGCCTAATAAATGACCTGCAGAAAGAAGATATTTTGTTAAGTTTTTTTTCTAATTTTGTGCATTTACTACTTAAATAAGAATAAAACAGATACACACAAACAATGAAGGAGGAGGTGAAATACATGAATGCAATCATCTCATGCAGATGGTATCTGACAAAAGTACTGCAATATTATCAATAATAGAGAAAACCTGTAGAGCAGAAACAGTCTAAGTCAGTGCACCTCATAACACTACCTTTTCATTAAGTGATCGAATCCAATGAGCACTTAGTAATCAGAAAACCAGTAAGAGGTCAGTGCTTCACGCTTTGTGATCTTTAAAAGCTAGATAAAACCTTATCCAGGATCAAGAAAGGATAATGGAATTATTGTCAAAGGTGGCTTAATATGATTATTCAGATTAATTTTCAACAGTTTTAATCTGTCATTTATAAATGCATGCTTCAAAGGGAGCTAAAATTAGCTTTAAGCCATTAGGGGAAAGAAGAATAGAATCAAAGCCGGGATTAGACATCAAAGGAACATCAGATCTAGATTATTATAACTGAAGAGAGGAATTGCTTTTCACACAGTTCGGATGGTTCTGATAGAAAATAACATTTGAAGCTCAGGGTTGAACTGTGGAGCCCTTGATGCTCTCTGAGCTTGGTTGTTTTCTTGCAGATGTTTCATTACCCAGCCAGGTAACATCATCAGTGCTAGAAGGGAGTGTGGTTTGTGGAGAGGAAGATAGAAAGGAAAGAAGGAAAGAAGGAAAGAAAGGGGAGGGGAGGAGGGGAGAGGAGGAGGAGGAGAACTGTGGGGTCCTTGATGCTCTCTGAGTTTGCTTGTTTTCTTGCAGACCTTTCATCATCATCATCAGTGCTAAAAGGATTTATATACAATAGCTTGCCTGTCAGTCTTGGTGGACCATTGTTTTCTTCTTGGTGGTTCCTTAATTAGGCTGCTGTTTACTGTTGTTTGTGTGTCTGAGTTAGTAAATTCCTTGATTGGGGTATTGTTTACAACTTGGTTGTTGGTCTAGTATCAATCTTGGTGATGATCTTGGCTTATTTAGGTGTTGATTGCTGGTGAGGAGGTGTTTATGTCTTTTTCTTTGATCCCACTCAAAAAGGAAACAAAAGACACAGATTTTAGCACAGTTTTTAATAATATTTTAATGCTGGTTTGTTTTAATCTTTTAATTATCTTTCATCTGTTTCGATAATTTGTAAGCTGCCCAGACGCATCTTGTTGGGGACATGGGCGGCACAGAAAATTAATAAATAAATAGATAATAAATAATTAGAGATTAACACCAAGGTTAAAATAAGACCAGCAATCAGAAAGTAAACAATATCTCAATGAAGGAACTGCCAATTCAGAGAAGTTTACTGTGAACAACAGGGAAACACAGGGAAACACTGGGAATCCTCCCAGCAACACTAACAGTATATAAACAGAGTAGGTCTCATTCTTTTCTAGCCCTGATGATGTTATGTGTTATGATGATGTTATGTATTTTCCCCGAAAATACAACCTACCCTGAAAATAAGTCCTAGCTTGATTTTTACAGTGTACCCAATATAAGCTCTACCCCCCCAAAATAAGCCCTAATTAAGACCCAGCCCACTCCAGAGTGCACGGGTAAAAATTAAGCTAGGGTGGGAATGGAGGGGATGGAGCTGCCCTACTACTTACCTTTGGAGAGTTGTAGCCAGGTCTCACACACCCCGACACCTGCCTTGCTGGCCCATTTCTTCTGCAGTCGGCAAGGCTGGCAAGGCTTTCCTGAAGGCCTCTGTAGCTGATAACAAAGAAGCTCTGGATCGATCTGGAGGTCTGTTATGGGCTGCAGAGGCCTTCAGGAAAGCCTTGCCGGCTGCAGAAGAAGAGGTTGCTGAAGGCCTCTGACAGCAAAAAGGAGGCTGGGGGCGACGCGCACAAGTGAGGTTAGTCAGTGGATGACATCCCCCCAGAATAAGACCTGGTGGCTTTTTTGGTGGTAAAAAAATATGAGCAGGGTCTTATTTTTGGGGAAACACGGTAGGATAATGAAACATCTGCGAGAAATCACCCAAGATTTATCTTTTTACTGTTTGTAAACCACCCAGAGTTTCCTTATCATTGAGAACTGCTCAGAGGTGAGGTGGGCTCATATAAATCTAATAAACAAATTGCTAGTGTAGGAAGCCCACCCCCTTCCTAGATTAAAATATTCTTTATTCTTAATATTAAAAGAGGCAGGATAGAATATTTCCCGAAAAGGAGAAATGGTGAAACATGTTCTTAAAAGGAGAGAGCAGTCTTCCTGCCGTAGTAAAACATCTTCAAGCAGTAGAGACTGGTTTTATAGAATGGAGGTTTTGTATCCATTCAGAAAGACTGGGCCAATCTATTCATAAACAAAACACACAGAAGGTTGCATCTGATAAGAATTAAGAATTTACATTCCCGCACCCAGCTCCAAGGTCAGGACAGGACCTTTAGGACATAATGGGATTAACCCACCACCACTGAAATAGTAAAAGACACAAGGCTCACTACATTGCACAACCCCCCTGGAGCATCTCAATCACCATATAAAGATCTATCCACTCACTCGGCCATTTGGTCAGCCACCCCAGAAACATTTCTGCTGTCAGTGAAGTTTCGAGAAACCAAAATAAACCTTCTTTCCTTGCAGATGGTCAGCCACTATTTTATTTCCACTGCCTTTCTCCCAGTTTGGAACCGGATTGGATTTTTCTTCCTACAATAATGATCTAACCCAGCAGTCTCCCATCATTTTGGCTGCATGGACCGGTGTGTGCAAAACCTAATCCCTCACATCCACAAATTTTCCAGCCCAAAATTGACATATGTGTAGCCATTTAATTTAGCTCTATATTCTACTCATATATTCCTTTTCTTTCTCTTTACTTGTTTGAGGGTGGGGGCATTTCTGGCTCGCCACATTCTTAAGGTGGGAGGAGTGAGTAGATATTGAGAACTGTTTTGGCTAGGTGACTTTCCTTCCCATGGGAACAGAGACTGTCCCTGCTGAGAACTGCAAGTGGGGTTTGAAGACACCAGGCAATGGTGATTTCATTTTATTAGGG
The DNA here is from genome assembly GCA_009733165.1 of Naja naja. Classification (NCBI taxonomy): domain Eukaryota; kingdom Metazoa; phylum Chordata; class Lepidosauria; order Squamata; family Elapidae; genus Naja; species Naja naja. Next base: position 302,057,557 of record CM019149.1, read on the forward strand.
AATGTGACTTTTGTGGGTTGTTTCTAATTTACAATATTATAATGTGATATTGACACAAATGAAGTTTCATACACCCTCCTATCGCTTGCATGATCCGGTTTTCAACAGGCCATGGACCAGTACCAGTCCATTTGGGGAACCCTGCTGTAATCGGTGAGATTTGATGCCTCCACAAAGCCAAGTCAGAGTGAGGGCCTTGTTGCGTATTGTGGCTGCGACGTACAATTTCATCATCTTTCTCCCAATGACCTCCAAACTAAGAGGGGTGTATTTTGATAATTTCACTCTTTCTCTCTTTTACAAATAATCCTTCTGGATTCTTGCCTGTTTCTGCAAAAACTATGTTGAACAGGTGAAATGCTGTTGTTAGGGATTTTCCAAATATGGTACACAATGGAAAAAAAAATAAGCAAAGGTATCTCTACCTTTCAGTAAAAGAATTCACATCTTGATTCTCCTTCAGGAGGTTGAATAACCCAGATTTCATTCAAGTGAAGGGGGGGAAAGGCTGATTTTCCATTTGACAGGGAGCTTGGCTTCTTCCACGCATGCACACACACACACACAAATTGTGAGTCTGCTTAAGAACTGATTTCCAAGGAAAACCAGCCCAAACCTTCTTTGCTTTGCGTTGTCATCTGGTTGTCACAGTGATGGAATAGGGCACCCTCTGAGTCTGTAGGAGAGAAACAATAGGAAGATGGCCTTTGGTCTTCTCTCCACTGAGAGCTTAAGAAAGATCCCACAAAAACCTGTAACATGGGGGAAACAGCATCCCCTCTTTAGAGGAATCAAACACAAGGAGGAGGAAACTGGGTCAGACTTCATTTTGCACAGTGGGAGAGATGCCGTTGAGGATGTTGCTGGGTTCCCTTTGATGTCAACAGACATCAAAGAGATTTTGGCAGATGAAGGGGAAAAAATATTTCTGGGGCATTTTCTGCAAAACAGAAGTGGTTGGTATGTTACATTTCACTCTCTCTTTTTTACAAAAAAAATCCTTCTGGATTCTTGCCTGTTTCTGCAAAAACTATGTTGAACAGGTGAAATGCTGTTGTTAGGGATTTTCCAAATACAGGTGAAACTCGAAAAAGTAGAGTATAGTGCAAAAGTTCATTTATTTCAGTAGTGCAACTTAAAAGGTGAAACTAATATATGAGATAGACTCATTACATGCAAAGCAAGATAGTTCAAGCCGTGATTTGCCATAATTGTGATGATTATGGCTTACAGCTCATGAAAACCCCAAATCCACAATCTCAGAAAATTAGAATATTGTGAAAGGTGCAATATTCTAGGCTCAAAGTGTCCCACTCTAATCAGCTAATTAAGCCATAACACCTGCAAAGGGTTCCTGAGCCTTTAAATGGTCTCAGTCTGGTTCAGTAGGAATCACAATCATGGGAAAGACTGCTGACATGACAGTTGTGCAGAAAACCATCATTGACACCCTCCATAAGGAGGGAAAACCTCAAAAGGTAATTGCAAAAGAAGTTGGATGTTCCCAAAGTGCTCAAAGCACATTAATAGAAAGTTATGTGGAAGAGGAAAGTGTGGAAGAAAAAGGTGCACAAGCAGCAGGGATGACCGCAGCCTGGAAAGGATTGTCAGGAAAAGACCATTCAAAAGAGCCTTGGTGGCTCAGGCTGTAAATGCCTGCTCTTAAGATCCAGCTGTCTACAATTACTGTAGGCTCGAATCCCACCAGGCTCAAGGTTGACTCAGCCTTCCATCCTCTCGGGTAGGTAATTGAGGACCCAAGATTGTTGGGGCAATTAGCTGACCTTGTAAAATGCCGCTTAGTAATAAGCAGGCATACAGTGGAATGAAGGCTATTGCTGAGCCATTGGGTTGTGCTCCAAATTGTAAGCCGCCCTGAGTCTTCAGAGAAGGGCAGGGATATAAATGTAATTAAAAAAAAAAAAGTGTTGGGGACTTTCACAAGGAGTGGACTGAGGCTGGAGTCAGTGCATCAAGAGCCACCACACACAGACGGATCCTGGACATGGGCTTCAAATGTCGTATTCCTCTTGTCAAGCCTCTGAACAACAAACAATGTCAGAAGCATCTTACCTGGGCTAAAGAAAAATAGACCTGGTCTGTTGCTCAGTGGTCCAAAGTCCTCTTTACTGATGAGAGCAACATTTGTATCTCATTTGGAAACCAAGGACCCAGAGTATGGAGGAAGAATAGAGAGGCACACACTGCAAGATGCTTGACGTCCAGTGTGAAGTTTCCACAGTCTGTGTTGATTTGGGGAGCCATGTCATCTGCTGGTGTTGGTCCACTGTGCTTCATTAAGTCCAGGGTCAACGCAGCCGTCTACCAGGAGATTTTGGAGCACTTCATGCTTCCTTCCACAGATGAGCTTTATGGGGATGCTGACTTCATTTTCCAGCAGGACTTGGCACCTGCCCACAATGCCAAAAGCACCAAAACCTGGTTCAATGACCATGGGATTACTGTGCTTGATTGGCCAGCAAACTCACCTGACTTGAACCCCATAGAGAATCTATGGGGCATTGCCAAGAGAAAGATGAGAGACATGAGACCGAACAATGCAGAAGAGCTGAAGGCCGCTATTGAAGCATCCTGGTCTTCCATAACACCTCAGAAGTGCCACAGGCTGATAGCTTCCATGCCATGCCACATTGAGGCAGTAATTGCTGCAAAAGGGGCCCAAACCAAGTACTGAGTACATATGCATGCTTCTACTTTTCAGAGGTCTGATATTGTTCTATGTACAATCCTTGTTTTATTGATTGCATGTAATATTCTAATTTTCTGAGATTGTGGATTTGGGGTTTTCATGAGCTGTAAGCCATGATAATCACAATTATGACAAATCACGGCTTGAACTATCCTGCGTTGCATGTAATGAGTCTTTCTCATATCATAGTTTCACCTTTTAAGTTGCATTACTGAAATAAATGAACTTTTGCACGATAGTCTAATTTTTCTAGTTTCACCTGGGAAAAACAAACAAACCCAAAGATTGTGTTTTTGTTTCCCCCACACAAACTGTTTTATTGCCCATCATTAAAATTCCTTATTCTGCTATCTTTCTATTGCCACAAACATAAAAGTTGCAGGAATTGGATGTGTCTAGTCTAATGAAAAAGAAGGACTATGGGAGACATGATAGCAGTTTTCCAATATCTCAGGGGCTGCCACAAAGAAGAGGGAGTCAAGCTATTCTCCAAAGCACCTGAAACATCTTCAAAAGAAAAAAACAAGAAAATCCAGTTGCCTTCTGAAAAAGTACATTCAGGACAACCATGACCTGTATGACTGAGAATCTCTACAGACTGTTATTCTGTTATCCCCCCACTTAGCAATTCTCTCCTATTGTCTCCAAGGTCAATTCTAAATTCCTTTATAGTGGTCTATCAGTAACCTGAAGCATTCCACAACTGTCTAGCCATATTTGCAGCTCGGTGCTCATTTAGAGTTCCCTGGGGTGCATTCAGTCATCATTTCAATGGCAGATGGATTCCTCACCTCATTCAGTAAAATATTAAAATACTCCTACTTCTATGCATAGGAAATAGCATCATTCCATGCATCTCATGGCACCATGAGTAGCAAGCACTTCGACAGGTGAGTCTATCACTCAGGCACAGGATTACATTCCCTGTCACTCCCAGGATGAAAAGAAATGCAAATGTTACCAGCACGCACACAACTGCAGGTAATCCTCAACTTACAACCACAATTCAGCCCAAAATTTGCCTTGCTAATTGAGACATTTGTTAATTGAATTTTGTCCCATTTTACCTCCTGCCTTGCCATTTATTGTTAAGTGAATAATTGCAGTTGCTAAGTTAGTAACATGGCTGTTAAGCAAATCTTAGCTATGTTTGTCAGAAATTCACCCTGTTGCACTGCATGGCCCTGAATGCTGGACAGAAACAACTAGGGACCAAAAGCTACCTCCATGCCATGGAAATGCGAAGGCTCCATTGGATATCGGGCATCTTCCTTCTTAACCACATCACAAATGACACCATTTGACAACATTTTGGTGTGGCACCAAATAGATAGAGAAGGTGAGAGAAGTCCAGCTGCACTAGTATGGACATGTCTTGAGAACAGCACCTTCCACTGTGGCCAAGACTGCCTACCAACTAGAAGTCAATGGCCAACAACCTCACGGGTGCCCAAAACAGAGATGGCAAGACACCATCAACAAAGATATGCAAGCCACAAGCCTGCTCCCTGAAGACAGCTGACCATGCAAAGTGATGCTCAATGATGTGAAAAGTGGACCCTGAACTTGTGGGAATATGCTAGGAAGGAGGAGGAGAAGGAGGAGGAGGAAGAAGAAGAAACTGTTGTTCACAAAAGCTTGTCACATCACCCAGGGACACCTCAAATGTCATAAATATGAGTCAGTTTCCCAGTGTTCAAATTTTGATGACATGATCAAAGAGATGCTGCAACACTGTGATCATAAGTCATTTTTTTCGGTACCATTTTAACTTTGAAAGGTCACTAAACTGCTGTAAGTCAAGGGCCACCTGTACACAATAGTGAGTTGCTATAGGAAAGGAACACCCATGGAAGTGTTTAAGTCACAGAGCTTGAAAGAAGTCCATAGCAGAATGTGGGCCTAGCCCACCGGTCTCCAAACTTGACAACTTTAAGATTTGTGGACCTCAACTCCCAGAATTTCAATGCTGACTGAGGAACTTTGGGAGTTGAAGTCCATAAGTCTTAAAGTTGCCAAGTTTGAAGACGTCTGGACTAGGAAAATGGTCATGATTTGGAATAAGAGTTAACCATCCAAGCCCAGATCTGGTCTATGGTAGACTTTCATAAGAACATAAATACAGATCCAGAGAGATCTAGTAGATAATCACTTAAGTACTAGCCAGTAGTGTGTTGCTGCTGTCAAAAAGTCCAACACAATCCTAGGTTGTATCAACAGAGAGATAGTATCAGTATCATGTGAATTGATAGTATTCCTTTATACTGCACTGTTGAGACCACACTTGGAATGCTGTGTCCAGTTTTGGTCACCATGATACAAATAAAGATGTTGAGACTCTAGAAAGAATGTAAAGAACAAAAAAGATGATCAGGGATCTGGAAGATAAAATGTAGGAGGAACAGTTGCAGGAAGTAGAAAGAACTAGTCTAAGGAAGAGAAGGACTAGAGGTGATTTGACTCAACATCTATAATCTAGAGATAACTTTGAGTCTTCAAGACCAAAAGCCCTCAATATGACTATCCTTTGTAAGTCTATCCAGCCTCCTTTCAAAGCCATTGTTATACCATCCCTGCATCCTGGGTTAGGATAGGTGACTTACATCATGGTTAATTATCCCACCAGATTGATTGATTGTTTTTCTGTAATTCCCACCTTTATTATTTTTATAAATAATTCAAGGTGGTGAACATACCTAATACTATTTCCTCCTCTTATTTTCCTCAAAACAGTAACCCACTGAGCTGGGTTGAGGTAGGGGTGTATGTGTGTGTGAGAGAGAGAGAGAGGGAGAGAGAGGGAGGGAGAGAGAGAGGGAGGGAGGGAGAGAGAGAGAGAGGGAGCAGAGGGAGAGGAAGAGGGAGGGAGAAAGAGAGAGAGAAAAGAGAGAGGGAGGGAGGGAAGGAAGGGAGAGAGAGGGGGGAGAGAATGGACCAAAGTCATCCAGCTGGCTTTCATGCCTAAAATGGAACTAGAACTCACAGTCTCCTGGTAATTGGCCCAAAGTCATTGAGCAGCATTTATGCTTCTCTCATGCCTAAAGCAGAACTAGAACTCACCATCTTCTGGTGATTGGCCCAAAGTCATCCAGCCACCTTTCACGACTAACGCAGACTAGAACTCCCAAACTCATCATTTCCAGGCCAACACCATAACCTCTAGGCCAGGGGTCTTCAAACTTGACAGCTTTAAGACTTGTGGACTTCAACTCCCAGAATTCTTCCTCCAGTCATGTTAGCTCAGGAATTCTGGGAGTTCAAGTCCACAAGTCTTAAACTTGCCAAGTTTGAAGACCCTTGACCTAGGCCCAAGTAGCACTCATTCAGGCAAATTTGTAAGTAACCAGTGTGGGTCTTCGACAGATTTTTCATGGAGCTGATAAACAATATAGATATGTGGACTTCTTTTATTGCAGCTCATAGCTCCATTTTGGGGACCCTTGAAAATTCCTGAGGTAACAGCCCGCCCACCCCACCCCAAGTCTGGGATAAAGCAACGATTCTATTTTTGTTGCAAAATAAAAGCAAGACTACAAACCATAAATGTGCTAGGCCTGCAATCACTTCATTGCATTTATTTTGCCCCTAAAAAGGAAATCATCAGCATCTAAAAAGATTGAAAATCTTTGACACCTCCTTTGGTGTCATCGTGATCCAGCACTACCTCTTTTGCAGCATTTAGAGGACAAATATTTAAATGGACCTCTGGTCCTAAAAGGTCCTTTTAAATATTTCAGATATTTCAGGACAAGAAACAATGGGTGGAAATTAATCAACAAGAGAAGCAACGTGGAACTAAGGAGAAGCTTCTAAGAGTGAGAACAATCAACCAGTGGAACTGCTTGCCACCAGAAGTTGTGGCTGCTCCATCCCTGGAGGGTTTCAAGAAGCAACTGGACAACCACTTGTCTGAGATGGAATAGAGTCTCCTGCTTGAGCCGGGGGCTGGACTAGAAGACCTCCAAGGTCCCTTCCAACTCTGTTATTCTGTCTCTTGAGGACACCCACCAAAATGAGCCTTGGTGGCTCAGGCTGTTAAACGCCTGCTCTTAAGATCCAGCTGTCTACAATTACTGTAGGCTCGAATCCCACCAGGCTCAAGGTTGACTCAGCCTTCCATCCTCTCGGGGTAGGTAAATTGAGGACCCAAGATTGTTGGGGGCAATTAGCTGACCTTGTAAAAATGCCGCTTAGTAATAAGCAGGCATATACAATGGAATGAAGGCTATTGCTGAGCACACTGGGTTGTATCCCAAAATTTGTAAGCCGCACTGAGTCTTCAGAGAAGGGCGGCATATAAATGTAATTTTTTTAAAAAAATGTCACGGTAAAGAACACGAGAAGACTATCATCCCCTAGAATCTTACCTCCTTGGCCCCGAACTTCAAAGAAAGCGAGAGCGAAGAAGAAATGGCCGCCGTTTTGAAAGGCTGGCCCTTACTTTGAAGCTCTTAAATTGTTTCCTCCTGCCCTCCATTATTAAAACTTCTCCAGAGAGAAGAAGGAAGATTATGAAAGTCTGGGTTTAAGGCCATAAACAAGGTCAGCCAAGAATCCAAGAGGGCTGTGCATCTTGGGGTTTATTTCCATTTAGATCTCCTGGAGATTGTAGCTTGAAAAGGTCACATAATTTATGAGATAAAGCTTGATTTGCATTATCTCCGAGGCGGGGAACCCAGTTATAAATAAGCTAAACAAAGCAACTTTGTACAATGGCAAAGAAGCCCACCTCCCTTCTCTCTCTCCCTCTCTCTCTCTCTCTCTGAGATCCATTTTAATAGCTTCCATTCATCTGACTTTTATTTTATTTTATTTTTTTCTATTCCTCCTGGGAATCTGGCCCGCTAATAAATTATACACAGGCATTACAAGGCCCACCATTTCAAATTTCCACATATTTTTTTCTTTCCTCCTCAGCTGTTCTATCCGGGGCAGCCAGACTAGCCCTAGGTAATAAGATTTATTTTCTGTGTGTGCCAGGGAGCCAATCTAACGACAGTGTTAATAGAAAAGGTCGCAGGCTGATAAACTGACATGCCTCAAACATTTTTGGGGGGTGGGGGAGAGGAGAAAAACCTGAGGAAAAGGGGATTGTTGTGATTTCCCAGCAGTTAGGGGGCATGAAGGCTAAACGTTACTGATAGAAGGGAACGGCAGGGAAATATGATTGGTCTGGCAAATAGCTTTCGGATGGAGTTGTGTCAATAATTTTCTCAAGCTAAGGGATATATTTTTTTTAACGGCAAGTGGACATTTCTACAAACGCAGCTGCGGAAAAATGTTGGCTGTTTTGAAAGAGGGGAAATTGAGGATTGAGAGGTCCTTGGTGCTCTGTGAGCTTGGTTGTTTTCTTGCAGACATTTCATTACCCAGCTAGGTAACATTATCAGTTCATCATCATTACCCTAGTTGGGTAATGAAATGTCTGCAAGAAAACAGCCAAGCTCAGAGAGCACCAAGGACCCCACAGTCATCCGCCTTCTCTTCTTCTCCACAAACCCACTTTCTTCTAGCACTGATGATGATACCTGATTGGGTAATGAAATATCTACAAGAAAATAACCAAGCTGAGAGAACACCAAGAACCCCACAGTTCTCTCTTCCTCTTCTTGTTCCTCTTCCTCCTCCTCCTCCTCCTCTCCACAAACTCCACTCTCTTTTATTACTGATGATGATACCTAGTTGGGTAATGAAACATCTTCAAGGGAAAAAAAATCAAACTCAGAGAACGCCAAGTTCCCAGAGTTTCCTTATTTCCTGAGCTACAAATATTCTCCCAAATTAAGGGTGGCTTTGGATAGAAAACAATCAAGAACTGCCTCTCCCCTGTTCAGAAATTTTGACATTTTAGAATTAATCTGTAGATTTCCAGATTGACATGGGTACAGAAGCTGCCTGGCACACCATGAGTTATGGAACAATCTCAGGATATGCTGGCTGGGCAATTCTGGGAGTTGAACTTCACAAGTCTTAAAGTTGTCAAGTCTGGAGATCCCTGACTTAAAGAGATCAAATTTTTCCCTCATTCAAATCTATCTCAAAGGGGAACATAAAAAAGAGGAAGACGGTTTTCTATATATTCTTTCTTGAGTTTCCAAAGAAATCCTTCTGGCATTGATGATGTTACCTAGTTGGGTCATGAAATGTCTGCAAGAAAACAAGCAAGCTCACAGAGCACCAAAGACTCCACAGTTAAACCCCGAGCTACAATATTATCTTCTAAATAAAACATCATGTACGTAAATAAGAAGCAAAATCCCACACTTGCTAGTATTAAGCTGGGTAATCAAACATTTGCAAGCAAAACAAATAAACAAACTCAGAGCAACAAGGACCTCACACTGCCTCGCTCCTCCACCTCTCCTCCTCTCTGCCAACTCCACTTCCTGATAAAGTTACCTAGCTGGGTAATGAAACATCTGCAAGAAAACAACCAAACTCAGAGAGCCCCAAAGACCTCCACTGCTCAACCCCAAGCTACAATTATTCTCTTTTACAACAAACAGTCATGCCATCAATCAAGTAAGAGTTCTTCTGAGCATCCATGGATGACGTTCTTCTCACCCTTGAGTAACTGTTGCCCACAAGTTGAATCAATTTGTTTCATCACCACGAGAAAATAAAAAGCAGCAGTTCATTTTTGTAAGCTGCCAACTACCTGTAAGAAGGCTCATGTTTTTTTTTCTTTTTTGAAATGCATGAAGTCTTAATCAAAATTAAGTAGAACGATTGTTCTCCTGGTAATGCGCTGTTCTGTGAAGCAACAGAGAAAAGGTCTGCTACATTCCTGGGGTGACAAATGTTCAAGCACTGAAGGATATTTTTTCCCACCCCCACAACCTTCTTCTCTACAAATTTTCACAACCGCTTTAATAAAGTCTATCCAGAACCTCATAAGCTTCGTGAGTATTGACAGAACTGATTCTTCTACAGCTTGTCCTCAATGTATGACCACCATCGATATCAGAATTTCTGTGGTGAATAAAAGCAGTCATTGTGAATTTTGCCCAATTTTCTGACTTTTTTTACTACATTCGTTAAGCCAGTCACTGCAGTTGTTAAGTGAAACATGTGGTCATTAAGCAGATCCACCTTCCCCCTTTGACTTGGCTTGTTGGATGCCAACTGAGAAGGTTGCAAATGGCATTTACATCACTGAAACCATTGCAAATACATGTCAGTTGCTAAGTGCCTGAATTTGACCATGATATCATATGATATTGCGATGGTCACAAGTGTACAGACTGGCTGTAAGTCAACTTTTTTTCAGAATTACAGAATAACAGAGTTGGAAGGGACCTTGGAGGTCTTCTAGTCCAACCCCCCGCTGAAGCAGGAGACCTTATATCTTTTCAGGCAAGTGGCTGTCCAGCCTCCTCTTAAAAACGTCCAAGTGACGAAGCACCCACAACTTCTGGAGGCAAACTGTTCCAGAAATTGTTGTCACTGACAGCTTTTGGTTGCTTCTCTCCTTGAATAGTTTCTGTTAAGTTTGCATGAAGAGTCAGACGCGAGGAGTTCCAGCAAAGACTTTATTAGTGACTACAGCTCGAATGGACCCGTCCTGGCTTGGCTACGGCTGCTTCTTATAGCCTGCAGCCGTAGCTGCCAGCCAATGGGAGTGCAGGGTTTCTTCCCGCACTATTTAAACCAATCCCATTTGACATTTTACAAGAACACTTCAAATAAACCACTAACATTCAAACCTACATACATAACACCCCTCCCCACTAGGTTCAGTCCATACCAAACCCCAACCTATCTAATATATTCCTTTAAATAGGTGGGGCTCTTACGTGTACGTTGAGACCTTCGTGGTTCAGAAGCTTTAACGTTCTCACCCAGTGAGAGGGGAAATGTGTCTGCTGACATTTCCCTGTTGGGACTTCCTGTGAAAGGAGACCCTGTTAGACTGTTAGAATCTGGTCTCTCCTCCCAACCCATCTCCATTCCAATGTCAGCACCCAAGTCAGGTAGTGATGTGCAATCTTCCACTTCTAAGGATGGATCTTGGCTTTGTGACAGGGTTCGGGATGGTTCCTGTCGCAATGGCTCGTTACACATGGGGTTGATTCCTGTTTGCTGATTTTCCTCCTGTTCCCCTCCTTCCCCTAGATGGAACATCAGGTGAAGGACCTAGAGAGGGACAGGGTTGATGTTCCTGAAGGAACCTGGATCTAAGTTGGTCAATGTGCCTGCTCCAGAGGAGGCCATCCTCCGTTTGTACCCTGTAAGAACGAGGGCCAGTGATGTGAGTTATTTCAGCAGGAATCCACAAAGGTTCACCTATAAGGTTCCTAGCATAGACAGAATCTCCCACACTAAAAGAACGAACTTTGGAAGTGGAATCCAGTGGTGCGTTGGGTGCATAAGTGGGATGAAGGCGGTCAAGGGGAGACCTAAGTTTCCTGCCCATCAACAACTCTGCTGGGGACAAGTTAGTTGATGGGCTAGGAGTGATGTGTTGAACACTAAGAAGCTTTTCAAGCTTCTCAGTGATGTCCCCAGGACCCAGCTGCTGAAGCTTCTCTTTGGTAAAGCGTGCGTTCAGCCCGGCCGTTGGCCGAAGGGTGCCCAGGGGCAGTGAGGGCATGTCTGATGCCCTGTTGAGCTAGAAAAGATTCAAAAATGTTAGATGTGAATTGAGGGCCATTGTCAGAGACAAGGACATCTGGTAACCCATGGGTTACAAACAATTTTCTGAGCTGCTTGATGACAGCCTCAGTTGTAGTGGATGTCATGGGAATTACCTCTAGCCATTTAGAGTATGCATCTACTATCACTAGAAAAGTGTGCCTGCAAAATCAATGTGGATTCTAGACCATGGCCCCCTAGGACATTCCCATTCCTGTGTGGGGCGTGAGGTGGGGCAGGCCTGACTACCTGGCAATTGGGACAAGATGCTACCCAGTTTTCAACCATTTTGTCAATACCTGGCCACCATACATAACTCCTGGCCAAACCTTTCATCCTTACAATCCCAGGATGACCCTCATGTAACATTTCCAAAACCTCCCTTTGCAGTTTTGCAGGAATAACCACCCTGTTACCCCACAAAATACATCCTCTTAATACAGATAATTCAGTTTGCCTGGACTTAAAAGGTTGGGCAAGGTGAGGTAGATCTTGAAGAGGCCAACCTTTTTAATCCAGCCCATAACAGGTGCTAATACAGCATCTTTGGTAGTTTCTCTGGCAATCTCAGCAGCATGGACTGGAAGCTTAGCAACGGTCTCCAGGAAAAAGGTGTGAGTTTCAAGTTCAAAGTCCTCCTTGTGGCAAGGTAGTGGGCAACGACTCAGTGCATCAGCATGTCCAATGTCCTTGCCAGGCCTGTGAATCAGTTTGTAGGAATAGGCTGCAAGAAATTCAGTCCACCTCAGCATTCTTGGTGACAGGATATTAGGTGTAAGTTTATCTCCTGCCACAATGCCAAGTAACGGTTTGTGATCTGTAACAATGGTGAATGACCTGCCATACAGATATTCATGAAATTTCTTAACAGCTGCAACAACTGCTAAAGCTTCCTTGTCCAATTTGCTATAATTCCTCTCTGCTTTGGACAGCGTCGAGAGTAAAATGCAATTGGGGCTTCCGTCCATTGGGAAGCCTGTGACTCAAACCCCCCGCACTCCAAAGGGGATGCATCACAAGTCAGAACAACAGGTAAATTCTCAGAGAATTGTATCAACACAGCATCAGACGTGATTAGTCTCTTAATACTGTTAAATGCTGACTGTTCCTTCCGCCCCCAGATCCAAACAGCATTCTTATCAAGTAGGCAATGTAAGGGCTCAGCAATAGATGCTTTGTGAGGTAGAAACATGTGATAAAAGTTAATAAGTCCAAGGAAGGCTTGCAAATCAGCCTTGCATCGAGGTTTAGGGGCTTCATTGATTGCTTTAACCTTGGCATCAGTAGGATGGATGCCCTGCTTGTCAATCATATACCCCAGGAACTCAACTCTGTCTGTTTTGAGTGTACATTTGTCTTCCTTGACTTTTAACCCCGCTTTTCTGAATCTGGTAAGGACTTCTCTGAGTCTCTCTTGAAGCTGAGTGTCGTTTCAGCAGAGATTAAAACATCATCAAAATAAGGCACTACCCCTGGCAGTCCTTGCAACATTCTTTCCATAAGGCTCTGAAAATGCCAGGTGCCACGCTTACTCCAAATTGTAGTCTTTTACATTTGAAGGCACCTCTATGGGTCACAATTGTTTGTGCCTCTGCAGTAGCATCATCAACTGTTAATTGTTGATATGCCTGAGCCAAATCCAGTTTAGCAAATACTGTACCCCTGCCAAGGGAATGGAGCAGATGATGCACAACTGGTACAGGATATGCGCTCTGCTGGCGCATGGTTAAGTGTCCCTTGTAGTCACCACAGATTCTCACTGACCCATCAGCCTTGACTGGTGTGACTATAGGTGTTTCCCATCTGGAGTGGTCAGTAGGCTCTAAAACCCCTTGAGCAATGAGTTTATCTAATTGTGCATCAATTTTTCCTTTAAAGCAAATGGAACCCTCCTGGGCTTTAAACGAATTGGGGGCACCTTGGGGTCTAGGCTGAAAGCAATAGGGGTCCCCATATACTTGCCCAGTCCTTCGCTGAAGACCTCTGGAAACTCAGACTTCAAGGACTCTTCCCAGTCAGAACTGCTCACGTGATGGATGCCAGTCACCTCGATGCCAAGTGGCTTGAACCACTCAAGTCCCAGCAAGCTTGGGCGATCCTTGTCCACGATGGTCAGGGGCAAACGTTTGGTGTGGCCTTTAAACTGCACGTTGAAATCTCTCGCTCCAACTACTGGAATCTTGTTCCCTTGGTAGTCTTTGAGAGTCAGTGCTTGCTTCTGGAAATGCTTTTTCTGAATTTTGGGAAAGAGTCTGTGGATAGTGTCCCATGACACCATAGATAAATAAGAGCCTGAGTCCACTTCCATTTGGCAAGGCCTTCCTTCAATAAACACCTTCACGTGTACTTTTCTGCTATTTAAGGGTGAAGAATGACCAATAGTGATTGTTTGGTGCGTTTCATTCTTGCCATTTGCTTCTAAATTTCGCCCCATTTTTTCAAGGCAATTGTTGGGCTTAAAGTCTCTATCAGGGAATTTCTTCCTAGCTGGTGGAGTTCTGGATGATTTGCAGACTCTGGCTATGTGACCCCGTTTCTCACAACGTAGGCAAATGGAGTCAAAGAACTTGCAATCAGTGCGGGGTGCCCCCACAGCCTCTGCAATAGAACCCTTGCCTGTTCTTCCCAGAGTCTTTTCTTTTCTTCTCCATTCTGAGTTTAAAAATCCCTCTTCTGCCTCACTGCCATCAGAATCAGAGTCTATTTGTTCGCAATGAGCTGTTGTGGATTTTTCCCCATCAGAATGGCTTGAGGCCTGGCTTGAGGCCTTGTTAATCTTTTCATGGCTGCAGCTGAGGACTTGGTGGCTTCCGCTGAAACAGCTTCTTCAATGGCCTCTTTAAACGTGATCTTAGGTTTCATTAATAGTTTGCTTTGTAAAACCTTATCCTTAAGGCCTAAAACAAACCGATCACGCATGGCCTCTTCTAAGTTGGTAAAGTCACAAGCACCCCCAATGTCCCTTAAACTTGCCACGAAGTCATTAACATTCTCGCTATCCCCTTGATCCCGACGGTAAAATTCGTGTCTCTTAATGAGGCACGATACTTGTGGGGCGTAATGGGCTCTCAAAAGTCTTTCTAATTCGGGCCATTCCATTACCTTCAGCTCTGCTGCTCCCGCCAACGCCTTCGCCATTTTGAAGACTGCCGGACCGCAGTGCGTGAGAAAGACCGCCCTCTTCCGTCTCTCGGGGATGCCGGCGAGATCGTTCCCCTCCAGGAACATGTGGAAACGATCCGCATACGATTCCCAGTCTTCCATCGCCGGATCGAACGGTGCTGGGGGGGTGTTCAGCGCAGCCATCTCGCTCAGTTGCTTGTTCGTCACGTCGTCTTCTCTTCAGGGAAATCCCACCTTCGTCGCCAGTGTTAAATTTGCATGAAGAGTCAGACGCGAGGAGTTCCAGCAAAGACTTTATTAGTGACTACAGCTCGAATGGACCCGTCCTGGCTTGGCTACGGCTGCTTCTTATAGCCTGCAGCCGTAGCTGCCAGCCAATGGGAGTGCAGGGTTTCTTCCCGCACTATTTAAACCAATACCATTTGACATTTTACAAGAACAGTTCAAATAAACCAATAACATTCAAACCTACATACATAACAGTTTCCATCCATTATTTCTTGTCCCATCTTGTCCCAATCCTATAGTAGAATTAGAATTAGAATTAGAATTAGAATTAGAATAGAATAGAATTAGAATTAGAATTAGAATTAGAATTAGAATTAGAATTAGAATTAGAATTAGAATTAGAATTAGAATTAGAATTAGAATTAGAATTAGAATAGAATAGAATAGAATAGAACAGGAATGGAATAGAACAGAACAGAATTAGAATAGAACAGAACAGAATTAGAATAGAATAGAATAGAATAGAATAGAATAGAATAGAATAGAATAGAATAGAATAGAATAGAATAGAATAGAATAGAATAGAAGGAAGGGACCTTGGAGGTCATCTAGTCCAAGCCCCTGCTTAGGCAGAAAACCCTCTACCAATTCAGACAAATGGTTGTCCAATCTCTTCTTAAAAACTCCCAGTGTTGGAGCATTCACAATTTCTGGAGGCAAGTTGTTCCACAGGTTAATGTTCTAACAGTCAGGAAATTTCTTCTAAGTTCTAGGTTGGTTTTCTCCTTGATTAGTTTCCATCCATTGCTTCTTGTCCTGCCTTCAGGTGCTTTGGAGAATAGCTTGACTCCCTCTTCTTTGTGGCAGCCCCTGAGATATGGGAACACTGCTATCATGTCACGCCTGGTCCTCCTTTTCACTAGACTAGACACACCCAATTCCTTCAACCGTTCTTCGTATGTTTTAGCCTCCAGCCCCCTAATCATCTTTGTTGCTCTTCTCTGCACTCTCTCCAGAGTCTCAACATCTTTTTTATATTGTGGTGACCAAAACTGGATGCAGTATTCCAGGTGTGGCCTTACCAAGGGATTATAAAGCAGTACTAACACTTTATGTAATCTTGATTCTATTCCTTTGTTAATACAGCCTAGGATTGTATTGGCTTTTTTGGCTGCCGCTGCACACTGCTGGCTCACATTTAAGTGATTGTCCACTACAACTCAAAGATCCCTCTTGCAGTTACTGCTATTGAGCAAGGTTTCACCTGTTTTGTACCTGTACATTTGGTTTGTAGAAAGTTAGCACCCAACTTTCTCCTAGAAGAATATATTTAGAGAAATATTCAAAAGGCAGAATATCATATTTTCCTGGATGAGGAGTGGAAAAACATGCTCTTGGAAAGCAGTCCCCATTGTTCTTAACAGCCCTAAACAGATGTCAGCACTTAAGATATAAAGAGATAGTTCTCTGTTCATAAGCAAATACTCTCACCCGACAAATGTAGGTTTAGCCCTCAGCCACAACAGGAATTGCCCAAAGCCCCTTCATTGCACCATCTCACTTGCACCACCCCCAGCAAGCTTCAACCAAACATAGCTCAGACAAATTCATAGGATTTATACATGGTCCCATGGGAGTCTGACAACAGCCAATAGAAGACATGTGCTTGCACAGGAATAGGAAGTCAAGTGCAAAGTCCTACAGAAGGTATAAATATCCCTCACTCTCAACTCCATTTTGTCAGCTGCCCAGATCCCATGTGGTTCCTGCTTCGTCAATAAATGGACTCTCTTTCCAATCAACCTCCAGCCTCCATTTTGTCTCCAGTGCCTTCTTCCCAGCTTGGAACCGAACCAGATGGATATTTCTTCAAACAGGTTTTTCTTGCCTAAGTGTACAACCTTCCTTTCCAGTGCCATTGTGACTTTGAATGGTCCCTAAACAAATAGTTGTAAGTTGAAGAAGACCTGTATTATGTACAGTAAAGAGAGCTCAAACTAGACAACTTTAGGTGATTTCTGAATTATGTTTCTTTAAGGATGTCAAGGACCATCGCTTCTGGTATTCCAGGAACCACGAAGAAAAATGAGAAGGATCTGGACAAAGACTGAAATTGATTTAATTGAATGTCCTATTTAAATTTAATGAAAATGACACCGGGCATCATTAAACACAAGTATTCACCATTCCGTAAAGAGTGTCTCCTTCTGGCTCATTAATGTTCATAATTTAGTACCAACATTTGGCTGGAGGTTGGAAGACAAGAGCAAGCTTTCTTTTGATATGTTTTCAAGGTATAAAATTCTGGGCATTTTAGAACTCAGTTTCAGCATTCCTGGAACTTCACAACATGTTAGCATTTCGCTTTCCACTTTTGCATTTAGTGTCATATCCACTGACCATTTATTTTTTATTATTGGGCTGTTTTCATGTTGGCTTGTTGCTGACTTGCATTACCAGGTTGGTTATCTTAGCTGCCCAGAGTCATCTATGTGTGAATTGGACAGCTATATAACAAAATAAAAGAATAACAGAGTTAGAAAAGACCTTGGAGGTCTTCTAGTCCACCCCTCTGCTCAAACAGGAACCCTATACCACTTCACCCACAATTTCTGGAGGCAAGCTATTCCACTGATTAATTGTTCTCACTGTCAGGAAATTTCTCCTTAGTTCTAGATGAAGGATCTCTCCTTCATTAGTTTCCATCCATTGCTTCTTATTCTACTTTCAGGTGCTTTGAAGAGTAGGTTGATCCCTCTTCTTTGTGGTAGACCCTCAAATATTGGAACACTGCTATCATGTCTTCCCTGAGTTGGGAGAGACCTTGTAGGTCATCTAGCCCAACTGCCCCCCACCCAAGCAGGAGACCCTATACTTTTTCTGACAGATGGCAGTCCGGTCTCTTCTTGAAAGCTTCCAGTGATGAAGCTCCCACAACCTCTGAAGGCAACTTCTGTTCCATCGGTTGATTGTTCTCACTGTCAGAAAATGTCTCCTTATTTCCAGGTTGAATCTCTCCTTGATCAGTTTCCATCCATTATTCCTTGTCTGGGCTTCAAGTGCCTTGGAAAATAGCTTGACCCTTTCCTCTCTGTGGCAGCCCCTCAAATATTGGAAGACTACTATCCTGTCTCCCCTGGTCCTTCTCTTCCCTAGACTAGGCATGCCCAGTTCCTGCAACCACGTTTCATGTGTTTTAGCCTTCAGTCCCCTCATCATCTTTGTTGCTCTTCTCTGCACTCTTTCTAGACTCTCAACATCTTTTTATAGGGTGGTGACCAAAACTGGATGCAGTAATCCAAATGTGCTCTTACCAAGGTCTTATAAAGCAGTATTAACACTTCATATTATCTTTGTCCTGCTTTTAATGAAACCTAGAACTGTATTGGCTTTTTTGGCAACAGCCACACACTGCTGGACTCAAAGATTCCTCCCGCAGTTACTATTCTTGAGCCAGGTACCACCTATTCTATACCTGTGCATTTGTTTTTTCTTGCCTAAATCAGTGGTGGGATTCAAATTTGTTTACTACCAGTTCTGTGGGCATGGTTTGGTGGGTGTGGCAGGGGAAGGATACTATAAAATCTCCAGTCATAGATGGTATTTGCCGGTTCTCTGAACTACTCAAAATTTCTGCTACTGGTTCTCCAGAACTGGTCAGAACCTGCTGAATACCACCTCTGGCCTAAATGTAGAACCTTACTTTTCTCACCGTTACATAAATCTGTTGAACAATTACAATAAACCATTTTTCCATGTTACTTAAAGAATTAAGTATATCCACAGGGTGAGGCTTTAGAGAACTCATGTGGGTGATCACAACTGTACAACTGAAACTTCAACCCTTCCTACAAACATGCATTGCATGTAAAAAAAGGGGGGGCAATCACATGTTCAGAGCTTCCATCTTGACAGTTTGACAGCTCCTTCTTTGCAAATGCCCCAACAGTAAACAACTATTGTTATTGCACCACTGAATAACACAAGAACTCAAAACATAAACCATACAGTGAACTAGGTCAGTCGTGACTCTGACTTAATATAAGGGCATCTAACTTTGGTAACTTTAAGACTTGTGGACTTCAACTCCCAGAATTCCTCAGTGAGCCAAGCTTGGGGGACTGTTCATAACTTCTGTACTCTGGTTACCAGGAAACAGAAGTAGAACAAGCTTGGCTGGTTGGGGAATTCTGGGAATTGAAGTCCACAAGTCTTAAAGTTAGCCCAGGTTGGGGACCTCTGGAATAGATGAGCTACTCAGAGCATGGCTGGCTGGGGAATATTGGGAATTGAAGTCTACAAGTCTTAAAATAGCCCAGATTGGAGATTCCTGGAGTAGATGAACTACTCAGAGCATGGCTGGATAAGAAATTCTGGGAGTTGAAGTCCACAAGTCTTAAAGTTAGCCCAGGTTGGAGTTTCCTGACGTAACATCTCTTCTATGTTTGTATGGAACCCCATAATGATGGCTTTAGGAATCCCCTTAGAAAAGACTTCCATATCTCCCAAATCTTTTCACAAAGAGACCCAGGAGAAAATATGGCCCTTTCTCCAGTGAGGTGTTTAAAACAGCCACCTTTTTCTCACACTTCCTCACAGGTTGGATTTTTTTTCCCCTGGGAGCTTGGAAGAATCACAGGTCTTTCATCTGTGAAATGAAGGTCTTTCAGGTGGAATTGCTTTCCAGCCTGACCCGTCTGTTCGAACAGATTAACTAAGCAAATGAACTCCACTTACCCGAAACAGCACAGCCTGCGTTTTTCTTGGCTGTTCTCGCAGCTTGTTCTATGTCTGTTTCTCGGTTCCAGTAATCAGAGCACAGCAGGTTATTAACAAAGACCCCACCTAGCCCCCCACCCCTTTCAAAACTTACTAGAAAGCCACACATCTAGAAACAAACGGTCAATTTATAGAAAGTGACTGTTAGAAGTTGCAATGGTAGTTAAAAGGAAGGAAGGAAGGAAGGAAGGAAGGAAGGAAGGAAGGAAGGAAGGAAGGAAGGAAGGAAGGAGGGAGGGAGGGAGGGGGGGAGGGAGGGAAGAAGGGAAGAAGGAAGGAAGGAAGGAGAAAGAGGTCAGGAGGGAAGGAAGGAAGGGGAAAGAGAGAGAGAGGGAAGGGAGAAAGGAAAGAAGGAAGGAAGGAGAAAGAGGGTAGGGGAGGAAGGAAGGAGAAAAGGAGGGAAGGAAGGAAGGAAGGAAGGAAGGAAGGAAGGAAGGAAGGGAAGGAAGGAAGGAAGGAAGGAAGGAAGGAAGGAAAGAAGGAAAAGTGAGGGAGGCAGGAAAGGAAGGAAGGAAAAGGGAGAGGGAAAGAGAAGGGGAAAAGGAGGGGAAGGAAGGAAAGGAAGGAAGGAAGGAAGGAAGGAAGGAAGGAAGGAGAAAGGGAGGAAGGAAGGATCCTCCCATCTTTCAAAACCACAACTTAAGTTGACCTCTTTAAATCAATCAATCGATACTATACAGCATAATCAAAAGGGAACAAGAGGTTCAGGGCTGTCCTTCTGTGGGAAGGTTCAACTTCTTTGGCATCATCATTTCCATCACCCATTTGCCTACTAAAAGAGAAGATAAAAGCCATGGAGAGAGGGACCAGTGAAAGATGTTGGTCCCAACTGGAACCCCATTGCAAAAAATAAATGATTGAAATACAGGCAGCCCTCCACTTACAACAGTTCGTTTAGGGACCATTTGAAGTTACAAAGACATTGAAGAAAGGGACTTACTCTGACCACTTTTCCACACAACTGTTGCAGCATCCCACAGTCACATGGTCAAAATGCTGACGCTTGGAAACGGCCATGTGTTTATGATTGATGATCTTCTTGCTGGTGGTTTTGGGTAAAAACTCTTTTCATAGCTCAGAAGCCTACTAAATGGTGAAAACAATCATAAAGAGTTCCCCTGTCCAGTCGTGACTCTAGGGCAGTGACTCTGGGGGACATGTGGTGTGCATGCATGGGGGCGGGCATCGAGTGTCAAAAGCGCATATCAAGTTCCAAAGCGTGCATCCCCACTCATGTGCCCAAAATGTAATGCACACATGCCCCCACACATGCGCCCCACCCAGGTGCATGCACACATCTCCCACATATGCACCCCCCCCATGTCCCCCAGCATGTGCCCCACTCCACACACATGTGTGGCAGAGATCTGAAGACCCGCTGGCTGGCAGGAGGCGTGCACACATGTGCGACAGAGCTGAGCTGGGATGATGGCTTGCATGCCCACAGAGAGGGCTCTGCATGCCACCACTGGCACCGTGCCATGGTTCACCATCACAGCTCTAGGGAGCAGTACTCATCTCTCCAAAGGCACTTCCATGGTCATGTGGCCAGAATGAGTGTATGCCACGGTGCATGGAGTGCTGTTACCTTTCCACCAAAGTGGTACCTATTCATCTAGTTGCATTTGCCTGCTTTCAAACTGCTGGGAAGGCAGGAGCTGAGGCAATGAATGGGAGCTCACCCTGTAGTGCGGCACTTGGGTCTTGAACCTGGCCTGTAGCTTTCCAGCTGACAAACACCACATCTTTAATGGATGAGCCATTGCACACCCTTCACATTTAGTGGGCCTCAGTAGGCTTAAAGAGTTCCCCTGTCCACTCATGACCAACTCAAGGAGACAATGCTTATCCCCGATTCTCAGCTGAGGGAGCCTGTATGGTCTGAGAGATGCTTCCATCATCATGTAGTCAGCATGAAAATACAGAACACAGTAACCTTCCCACCAAAGTGGTACCTATTTATCTACTCACATTTGAATGCTTTCAAACTGCAAGTACTCGGCATGGCTAGTCTAGTGAAGAGAAGGACCAGGGAGACATGATAGCACTCTTCCAATATTTGAGAGGCTGCCACAGAGTGCAGGGGGTCAAGCTATTTTCTAATGCACTTGAAGGCCAAACAAGGAACAATGGATGGAAACTGATCAAGGAGAGATTCAACCTAGAAATAAAGAGAATTTTTCTGACAGTGAGAGCAATCAACCAATGGAACAGAAGTTGCCTTCAGAAGTTGTGGGAGTGCCATCACTTGAGACTTTCAAGAAGAGACTGGACTGCCATCTGTCAGAAATGGGGTAGGGTCTCCTGCTTGGGTGGAGGGTTGGGCTAGATGACCTCCAAGGTCCTTTCCAACTCTGTCAAATCTGCTAGGTTGGTAGTAGCTGAGGCAAGTAATGGGAGCTCACCCCACCACATGGCATCCAGGTCTCAAACCCAGCTTGCAGCTTTCCAGCTGGCAAGTTCAGCATCTTTAACCACTTAGCCATCCCCCCTCCAATTGATTGATTATGTGCCATCAAATCAGTAGCAAACTCTTAACAACTAGAGAGATAGATTTTCTACTGAGTATTTTGTCCTCATCATGTCCTTCAGATCTTCCAATGAGGAATCCCCTGTTACTAAGTCCATCCACCCCACTGCTAATCATTTTCTTCTTGTCCTTACTTCTACCATTCCCAGAATTATGGATTTCTCTAGAGAGGTATGTTTTCACGAAATGTGTGTGATAATTTGACCCCTGGTTATGTGTGCTTGACAAGAGTTCTGGTTGATTTATTTGATACTCTATTGATTTGTTTTCATGGCTGTCCAGAATAATCTCAGGAGCCTTCTCCAACACAGAAGTTCAAAAGCATCAACAATCATCTAATTCGGCTTCTTTAAAAACCAAATTTGTGTCTTGTCTCCTCTGAGCTTCTTTCTCTGAGTTAGTAGTGTCTTGATTGGAGTATTGTTTACTTTCTGACTGTTGGCCTGATATGGTTCTAGTGTTCATCTCGGTTCATCTCTGCTTTTTGTTTCCTTTTTAACTTTTTGATTGTCTCTTTTTGGTCACAAAACCACCCAAAATGACTACTTACCAGCCATCAACACCCAGATACCTCAAAGAAGGAACTATATGGCTTGGGACCGGGGTACTTGCGGGAACATCTCTTGCCAGCATCGAATGTCCATTGCCCAGTGCGTGCCTATTGGGGTGCCATCGGCTAGACAATGTTGGCTGGCGACCCCTGGGGGTAGGGCCTTCTCTTTGGGAGCACCCACTCTATGGAACCAGCTGCTCCTGGACCTACGATTGGCCCCCAACCTCCGCTCCTTCCGCCGTGGCCTAAAGACATGGTTATTCGAACAAGCCGGCCTCGACCGAGAGGGGGGGAGGTGTTAGCTTTTTAAATGTTAATGTCTTTTGGGTTTTAGGTAATTTGTTTGGCTTGAATTGGGTTTAATAATTTTTTAAATAATTCTAATCTTTTGTATTGTGTGTTTTTATGATGTGAGCCACAGTGAGTCCCTCGGGAGATAGGGTGGCATACAAGTCCAAACAAACAAACAAACAAACAAATAACTCAGATAAAGAGCCAAACAGAAAACAGGACACTAAAGGGTGGGGTTCAAATTTTTTTAACAACTGGTTCTGTGGGCATGGCTAAGTGGGTGTGGCCATGTGACTGGGTGGGCGTAGCTTCTTCTTCTTCTTTTGCAGCACTCCTCATGCTCCGTTTTTTGGCCTCCTGGGCCTCAGGGAAGCCTCCTGGAGGGGCGTTTTTGCTCCCAGGAAGCTTCCCTGAGGCCCAGGAAGGCAAAAAATGGAGCACGGGGGGGGGTGTCACAGCCCCCCCCCCACGTGCCCCTTTTTGCCTCCTGGGCCTCAGGGAAGCCTCACGGGTGAAGCAGTGAAACAGCAAGACGGATCCTGGCACAGCTGATCATCAGAACAACTGATCATTGGGCGGGGGAAAAAGAAATAACTTAAGGAGTGACTGGGCGGGGGAGAATGCAGTCAGTGATGTTGAGCATGCATGCGATGTCGCACATGTGCAATACGGGCTGACTGGGCAGGGAGGGGCAGGCAGTGAGGGGCAGGGCCAGCCCGGCACATGATTGGCCGGTTCTCTGAACTGTGCAGAATCATAACAACCCGTTCTATAGACCCGGTCCAAATCGGTAGAATCCCACCCCTAATCAAGGAAACATCAAGAACCCTCCCACCAACATTGACAGAGAAATCGTATATAAATTGTATCATATATACAATTCTTTTTTATATAAACTTTATTAAATTTTATTAGCTTAAAAACATAAAACATAAGAAAAGAGAAAAAAACAAAAAACATATAGACAAACAACATAAGACATAACAACATTAGGAAAAAAAAACCATTAAAAGTATATCATTCAAAGACAACTTCTTGTGGTGGCGATTATGTAACAATCCTATGTGCAATAACAACAGATATTAACTTTTGAAAAAATATTTTTTGTTCTATCTATATTCTATATTTATTAATTATCTATCTTTACCCAGTCTCTGATCTATCCAACTATACCATTTTTCCTATACTTTGCAAAATATCGAGTCTTCTTTGTCTTTCAAACTCGATGATAGTTTGTCCATTTTGGCACAGTTCATAATTTTTTTGTATGACCATTTCATCTACAGGTATAGCAGCTGTTTCCAGCATTGAGCAAAAGTAATCCTGGCGGCAGTTAATATATGTATTAGTAAATATTTTGTGCTTTGTACATATTTTTTTAAAGAATTCCCAATAGGAAGAGTTCTGGTTCTAGATCTATTTGTTCATTAGTAATTTCCTGAAGCCAATTGTGAATTTTAAGCCAATATTTCTATATATACAATTCTTTATATATAAATATAGAACAAATATCACTCCCTTGTACCGCTGATGAGATTACCTAGATGATGAAACATCAGCAAGAAAACAACCAAGCTCAGAGAGCACCAAGAATCTTACAGTCTTCCTCCTCCTCCTCCTCCTCCTCCTCCTCCTCCTCCTCCTCCTCCTCCTCCTCCTCCTTCTCTTCTCTCTGCAAACTCCATTCCCTTTTAACACTGATGTTGTTACCTATTTGGGCAATGAAACATCAGCAAAAAAACAATCAAGCTCAGGGAGCATCAAACCCCCACTGTTGCCCTCCTCCTCCTCTTCCCTGCACACCCCACTCCCTTTTAGAACTGATGATGTTACTCAGTCGGGTCATGAAACATCTGCAAGAAAACAATCAAGCTCAGGAGAGAGCCAAGGACCCCCTCCTTTCAAGCCTGAGCTACAGTGCTTCTCTTTTTCCACAGAGAATCATTTTCTACAAGTAGCCATGCTTGAAAAACACCTCTGCATTTAGAACAATGCAAAACCTGAAGCTAATACCACATTCCTATCACATGCATAACGGAACGAGCCAAATGGCACGATGTCTTTTAAGCTTAAACTCCTGGAATAGATCCCTCAGAGGCGACCCTCATGCTTCAAACATGGTTAGATGTAAAGGTCTGCAGGACTGCAGGAGAGGTCTGCAGGAGAACCCTTTTGGATGATAGTCTGCTCAGGCAGGGCTGTTTGATTCACAAAACAAGTCCTTGTCCTACAATTGCTCCCAACTGTGGGATTGTGGAGTTGTGACCAGTGGTGGAATGCTGCTGGTTTAACAACCGGTTCAGTGAGCACATTTAACTGAAATTGGAGCATTTAGAAACTCAGCTGCTTACCTTTCAAGTCAGCAACAGTAAGTAGAACAGCGTGAGAGAGGAAAATGAGCTGTGCCACGCAGTTGAGATGAGCTACAAAGCAGGAAATAAAGTTCAGGTGGGTGGGCCGGGACAGCTGATTGTCGGAACAACCAGTTCATTTGAACCAGTACGAACCGGCAGACTCCCATCACTGGTTGTGACTAGCTTCTCCCCTCAGTTTTTCCAGCAGACATCCACATGTCCCCTCAGCCGCAGCCTTCTGAGGAGAGCTTTCATTTGTTCTTCGACGTGTTTTATTTTAACTTCTAAAATTGTGTTTTCGGGCAACTCATTTTTGAGTTCTGTTTTCGGGGTACCCACTTAAGTTGGAATGGTGGGATATAAATCTCAGCAATGAGCAATTCGGCTTATCACCCAGATCCATTTTACAGGTAATCCCCGACCTGCAATCACAATTGAGCCCAAAATTTCTGTTGCTGAAACGTTTGTCAAGTGAGTTTTGGCCCACTTTACGACTTGCTACAGTGGCTATATCCCTACGATCATAGGATCAGAATTCAGGCCCTTGGCAACAGGCTCATATTTATGACAGTTGCAATGTCCCAGGGTCATGTGACTTTTCTTGCCACTGTTGTTAAGGGAATCACTGCAGTTGGTAAGGTAGTAAAATGGTTGCTAAGTGAGTCTGGTTTCCCCATCGACTTCGCTTGTCAGAAAGTTGCAAAAGGGGATCACGTATCCCCAGGACACTTCAGCCACCATAAGTATGTGTTCTGTCTCCCCTTCCCTTCCCCCAAAAGGTAAGGGATTCCTCACACACACACACAGACAGGCACGCTGGCTTGAATTTCAAAAGGTAAACTTTCTGTAGCTGATAAGATTCTTGGCAGCCAAATACGCTATGCCTACCAAGTCAGAGCTAGTAGAACTTGTAAATTATAGTCTTGCTTACATAGAGAGAATTGGATTTTTATTCCAAAGTCCATAAGGTAGTTCATGAAACAAGTGTTATTCTAGATTCAGTCCAAAATAGCCACCAGAAGACACAAAGAAATTCTCAAGTTGTTTAAACTTTGTCACGTACAGTTTGAAGAGTAATCGCACCCATTTTTATCCCTTGTGGGGTGTGGCTCAGTGACTCAGCTCAATCTCTGGCCCTCCCACGCCTCCTACGTTGCTGCTGATGTTTCTCCCTACGACGCTGCCTGGGGTCGAGCCAGGATTCCTCCTCTTCACTCCCTATCTGTGGTTGCTCCAATATGCTTCCCTCCTGACTTATCTCAGGCTGTTCCTCTCGGCTTTCCGATCGAATCTGAGGCATTGCCAGGGAGGAAGGTCCTGGGGAGGAAGGCATTGCCAGTTCCTCCCCTTCATCTTCCAGGTCCTCTTCCTCTGTCAGCACAGGCTTGGGAGTCAGGGCCACAACAAGTATGTGTCAGTTGCCAAAAGTTTAAATTTTGATCATGTGACCATGGGGACACTGCAATAGTTATAGGTGTGAAAAATGGTGATGTCACTTTTTTCAGAGATGTAACTTTGAATGGTTACTAAATGGTTACTATTTCTCTCTCTCTCTCTCTCATCTATCTATTTCTATCTATCTATCACCTATGTCCGTGATGGCGAACCTATGGCATACAGAGCCATTTTTGTGGGCACACGAGCCCCAGCCAAACTTACCTGCAATGTGCATGCGGTTGCCTCCCAGCTGGTTTTCGGCCTGCTTGACACCTTTTTCGTCCTCCTGGGGGCTCGAGGGAAGCCTCTCCAGCCTTTGGAGACAGAAAAATGGGCCTTTTGGAAATACCGGAAGTGCTGAAACCAGAAGAGCTGAAACCGGAAGTGCCAAAACGGGCCTGTTTTTCGGCCTACAAAGGCTGCATAGGCTTTCCTCGAGCCCCTGGGAGGGCGAAAATGGCGTCAAATGGGCCAAAAATTAGCTGGGAGGTGCGCACATGCACAGGGGGGTGAGGCTCATTGCATTGTGGGTGCTGGCGTGCTTTTGGCACACCACAACAAAAAGGTTTGCCATCACTGACCTATCTATTTATCTATTTCTATCATCTATCTATCTATTGCTCTAGCAGTCTAGGTAGCTCTCTGTCTGTCTCTATCTGTCCATCTGAATGTCTATCTGACTGTCTATCTATCTATCTATCTATCTATCTATCTATCTATTTATCTATCTATCTTTCTATTTATCTATCTACTTTCGACGGATCTATCGATCTACGGCTATCGATCGATCGATCGATCGATCGATCTTTCGGCGATCGATGATCTATCGCGATCGATCGATCGATCGATCGATCGACGATATCGATCTCGGTCAAGATGATCGCGTTCTTCTATCTATGATCTATTCTTTATATGCTTTCTGTCTATCTATAGATCGAGAGACGATCATCTATCTTCTATATATTTATCTCTCTTTCGATCGATCGATCGATCTCTATCATCTACGTCTTCTGATCTCGATCTATCTGCTTTCGATCTATTATCTTCTATGCTTTACGATCGATTTATCTATCTATCGATCATCTATCATCTATCTATCTATCTATCTATTTATCATCTATCTTTCTATCTATCTATCTTCTATCTATCTATCTATCTATCTATCTATCTATCTATCTATCTATCTATCTATCTATCTATCTGCATGTATATGAATATGTCAGTCTTAAGTCTTGTCCTTCTTCCTTTTCTGATCAATATAATTTTGACTCTTCTCTACCCAGCTTTGAGACTAAAATCCCTTTTTACTCTTTGTACATTTCTAAATTCCTACAGTACCTCAGACAGAAGCAGGGAAATCCTTCTCGACAACCCACTACTTTCTGATGTTTTATCAATATCTGTGCTTCTCAGCACCTCCAGTTTGATCTGAATCTGTTCTGTGTTCTCAAAGGGAGAAAACAAAATATGTGTGACTTTAAAGAAAGGTTCAGATTCCTGTTGCCTGACGAGATAAAATGGACTGTGGATTTGTGCACAATAATCATTGTGGGGTGTTTTTTTAATTTGTTTGCTTTCTGGGTGAGCATTGGTTTTGCTTGTTCTTACTCAACTGGAAAAGTTGAACGTTTGCTTTGAAATGCTATTTCAAAGAGAAAAAGAATTTTTTTTATGAGTGGTACATGATGTGCCTGCTCTGATTTAAATCTGAGGTGGCCAAGAAGAGAGTGAATATCCTGTCATTCATTCCACAGTCCTCTTGCCAAGAGCTTGCAGATTTCCTGGCTTCCTTTAACCCCGATGAAGTCGTAAGGGAAGACATCAGGATGTAGACCTTCCCATATAGTTTTTTTCAGACTAGGGAGTGTAGCCAAACCAGGAAGTCTTTTTGGTAATGAACAGGCAAAATCTACAGCAGAACCTCTCACTATCTCCAACAGTGAATGAAGCTTAACAACTTCTCTCAAATGAATTAATTCACTCCCTTCCAGCACTGATGATGAGACATAGTTGGGTTATGAAATTTCTGCTAGAAAACAACCAAGCTCAGAAAGCACCAAGAATCCCATAGTCCCTCCTCCTTCTCCTCTTTTGCAAAACCCACTCCCTACCAGCAGACTGATAATATAGTGATAGACAATCTATCATTCTAGAATGATAATGTCTGTCTGGATCATGAAACATCTGCAAGAAAACAACTAAGCTCATAGAGCACCAAGGATCCCATAGTCCTTCTCCTCCTCCTCCTCCTCACAAAACCCATCCCCTTCTAGCAGACTGATAATATAATGTCTAGAATGATAGACAATCTATCATTCTAGAATGATAATGTCTATCTGGATCATGAAACATCTGCAAGAAAACAACCAAGCTCACAGAGCACCAAGGACTACACAGGTCAACCCTGAACTAAAATTATGCTCTTCTATTGGTGACCATTGGTCTACATTGGTCTACAGACACTCTTGTTATAATTGGCTAAATCTATGCAAAAAAAAAGACCAAGTGGTTTATCGATTCTGCCCTTTGAGTTTTTTTATTTATTATTTTATTTAATTTTTTGTCAGATGATGGACATGGATTTATCATCAGCCTGTTTGAACTGCGTTACTGAAGACTGACAAACTACTTCTGCTGGAAGTTGGTTCCAAGGTCCCACTACTCTTTCTGTAAAATGTGACATTTGAACTTCCCTGTCAATTTGAGGTTCTTGATTTCAAATTTATATTGAAATACTGCTCTCTCAAACCTGATTCGCACCCTTAATGTATCCAGAGGTGTCAGGCTGTGAATCAGGTTCTAGAAGGAAATATTTTCAATATTCATAAAACCCCTTTCTTATTTTATATTTAAACAGTGCATGTATATAAAGAAATAAATTCCACTGTCTGTCTTTCTGTCTGTTTTTTTCTCCATCTCTCTCTCTGTCTCTCTTTTTCTATAATGATAGTTGCTCAGTTTCTGCCTGGTGGATATTACTCTCTGCCTTTTCAATCTTCTATCTCCTTATGGAGCATATCTGCACATGGTAGAATTGTCCCTCCTGCTTTCCTGTCTCCTGCTTCACTGTTGTTTTTTTTCCTGCATATCCTCCATCCTTATTGTCTAAACTGTCAGTAAACTATCTCAGCATCTCCAGCCATCATTGCTTTGCATTGATCACTGCTGTCCATGATGGCCTAGGATGTTTTGGTGCACCTCCATTTTTGTCAAAAACTACACCAGTTTTTCCCCATATCTTCAGTGTTCTCAAAGCATGATGGCCATGTTCATGGTTAGGGGACTGGAGGCTAAAATACAGAAGAATGGTTGCAAGAATTGGGTGTTTTGTTTAATGAAAAGAAGGACTAGGTGTGACATGATAGCAGTGTTCTTCCAATATTTAAGAGGATGCCACAAAGAAGAGGGGATCAACTTATTTTCCAAAGCACGAAAAGACAGGACAAAAAGCAATGGATGTGAACTAATCAAGGAGAGAATCAACCTAGAACTAAGGAGAAATTTCCTGACAATGAGAACAATTAATCAGTGGAATGACTTGCCTCCAGAAGTTGCAAGTGCTACAACACTGGAGGTTTTTAAAAAGAGATTGGACAGCCATTTGTCTGGAATGGTATATCATCTCCTGCATGAGCAAAAGTCCCTTCCAACTCTATTATTCTGCTATGCTTTCTTTCTAACCCCATTCCAAGTTAAATAAAATAAAATCAGTTTTCTACTGACTGTCGCTGCCGGCATGTAACTGCAAAAGTTGTGTAAATTTATGCCTGCAAGATTTACAGAAGCATTCAGATTGCAGACGAGAGTAATGGCAACTATATATTTTTTTATTGGTTTCCTCGGCATCCAGGGCTGTAACATTGATCACGAGGCAATATTCCAGCATTCATAGAGATGTCAGATGTAATTCCATCAGAAGAACCATTAGAATAAATGCCTGTTAAATTATAATGGAATTAATGCGGAATTAGATATTACAGGAACGTTATTATCAAAAGCTGGCCTGGTGATTGATGTGCGATTCAAATGAGAATACCAAAAGGAATTAAAGTCAGACCTGATTAATCCAAAATAGTTTGCAGCCTCCATTTTTATGCAGATTGAAATCCGTTATCCTGCTGATAAATCAGCAAGCGTGGTCAGCCGAGCCGTAGTGTGGAAAGAGGCTTATCGGATAGCCTTGTAGGGTGTATGCAAAAGTGTCTTGCTGCAATTTTCTGAGCAGTAAAACAGACTAGAAATATGCTTCCACACTCCATCGAGCATGGCCAGTGAAGTGGAAACCAACCTCCTCTTCCAGAGACCTTTTATTAACTCTTTTGAGGACAAATCGTCTTCAGAAACGTGAAAAAGCAAGTAACAGAACATAGAACATCAGACAATAAGGTCCTTCCAAGATGGAGGTATTGTGTAGATCTTATACTATTCTGGATAAATGGCTGTCCAGTCTCTTCTTGAAAACCTCCAGTGATGGAGCACCCAGAACTTCTAGAGGCAACTTCTGTTCTACTGACTAATTGTCCTCACAGTCAAGGAATTTCTCCTTAATTCCAGGTTGCTTCTCTCTTTGACTAGTTTCCATCCGTTATTTCTTGTCCTGGCCTCATGTGCCTTGGAAAATAAGTTGTTCCCCTCTTTTTGCAAATATTGGAAGACTGCTATCCAACAAAATGAAATTCAGTGTAGATAAAAGTAAAGTCCTACATTTATGCAAGAAAAACCACAAGCACACATCTAGACTGGGTGAAACCAGGCTCAATAGCAATAACTGTGAGAGGGATCTTGGAGTCTTAGTGGAGAACCAGCTAAATATGAGCCAACATGTGCGCAGAGTCAAAAAGCCAATGCAATCCTAAGTTGCATTAACAGAGGGATACAATCGAGATCCAGGGAGGTACTAACATGACTCTTAAGCTTAGTAAGACCACACCTAGAGTACTGCATCTAGTTTTGGTCACCAGATTATAAAAAAGATGTTGAGACTCTGGAAAGTGTGCAGAGAAGAGCAACCAGGATGATTAGGGGACTGAAGACTACAGTATATGAAGAACAGTTACAGGAACTGGGCATGGCTAGTCTAGTGAAGAGAAGGACCAGGGGACACAGGATAGCAGTCTTCCAATATTTGAGGGGCTGCCACAGAGAGGAAGAGGTAAAACTATTTTCTAAAGCACCCGAAGGCCAAACAAGGAATAATGGATGGAAACTGATCAAGGAGAGATTCAACCTGGAAATGAGGAATTTTCTGACAGTGAGAGCAATCAACCCATGGAACAGAAGTTGCCTTTAGAAGTTTGTTTGTTTATTTATTTATTTATTTATTTATTTATTTATTTATTTATTCGACTTATATGCCGCCCCCTCTCCAAAAGGACTCGGGCTCACAGCTAAAAATACAACAATAAATTAATTAATTAAAAGTATATTAAACAAGTTAAGCCAATTGAAAATTAAAACCCATAGTTAAAATAGGACCAACCCCAGAGAATCAGCACAGCCCAGATTGTAAAAAGAGCCAAGTCTTCAAATCGTGGCGGAAGGTGCGAAGATCGGGGCCAGGCGGAGCTCCAGTGGAAGAAGATTCCACAGAGTGGGAGCCGCCACAGAGTAGGCCCTCCCCGGTCGCCAAGCGACATTGAGTCGCAGACGGCACCCGAGGAGACCCGTCTGTGAGCCCGTACAGGGCGGTTAGTATTTGATGTTGGGAGGAGCCGTTAAATAACCTGGACCCATGCCATGCTGGACTTTGAATGTTAATACCAGAACCTTGAATCTCACCCAGAGGGCAACCGGAAGCCAATGCAGGTCGCGCAGGAGGGGTGTAACATGGGAGTATCGGGAAGCTCCCATCACTACCTGCACAGCTGCATTCTGCACCAGCTGAAGCCTCTGAGTGGTATACAAGGCAGTCCTAGGTAGAGAGCGTTACAGTAGTCGAGTCGGGAAATAACGAGTGCCTGAGTGACTGTGAGCAGGGCATCTCGGTCCAGGAATGGGCGAACTGGCGAACCAGCCAGATCTGGGCAAAGGCCCCCCTGGCCACGGCCCCCACCTGCTCCTCCAATTTGAGCCGTGAGTCCAGGAGGACCCCCAGGTTCCGTGCCCTGTCCACGGGGCAACACCTCCTCCCCATGACCAAAGATGGAACATCCAAACTGGACCGAGATGTCGGTATGCACAGCCACTCTGTCTTGGCTGGATTGAGTCGAAGCATGTTCCTGTCCATCCAGATCCGTACCGCCTCCAGACAATGGGACATCACGGAGAGAGCATCACTGATGTGGCCTGGGGTGGAGATGTATAACTGTATCATCAGCATACTGATGATAACTCACCCCAAAGCCACGGATGATCTCACCCAGCGGCTTCATATAAATGTTGAACAGGAGGGGTGAGAGGACCGAGCCCTGGGGCACCCACAAGTGAGATACCTTGGAGTGACCTCTGCCCCCTGCCAACACTGTTTGCGAATGTCCTGAGAGGAAGGAGGAGAACCACTGTAAAACAGTGCCTCCCACTCCCAACCCCCCGAGATGCTGCAACAGGATACCATGGTCGATGGTATCGAAAGCCGCTGAGAGATCTAACAGGACCAGGACAGAGGAAAACTCCTGTCCCGAGCCCTAGAGAGATCATCAATCAGCGCGACCAATGCTGTCTCCGTGCTGTACCCGGGCCGGAAGCCCGATTGGTACGGATCCAGGTAGTCCGCTTCCTCCAGGAAAAGTGGCAATTGCTGGGCCACCACATCTCAACAACCTTCACTAAAAGCGAAGGTTGGAGACCGGACAAAGTTGTTCAACGGCTGGGTCAAGGGCAGGCTTCTTCAGAAGGGGCCTCACCACGCCTCTTTCAAAGTGGCAGGGAACAGCCCTCCCTTAATGAAGCGTTGACCACTGCCCGAGCCAGCCACATGTGACCTCCCTGGAGGCATAAACCAACCAGGAAGGGCACGGGTCCAATAAACATGTGGTGGAGCTCAGCCACCACATAATCCTGTCGACTTCATCCTCAGAAACAGGATCAAACTCAGTCCAGATAACATTGGCCAAACCACTGCATCCCCATCCTCAGGCCACTGCAAGTCCGGCGCAACCCTTCCCGGATCTGAGCGATTTTATCCTGCAGATACTGGCCAAATTCCTCAGCTCTGCCCAAAAAGTCCGCCACCCCCCAGCTGGAGGAGGGAGCAAGCAACCCCAAACAGGGCGGGCGGTTATCTGCGGATGCTATGAGGGCAGAGAAATAAGATCTTCTCGCCTCCCTCACCGCCACCAGGTAAGTCCTAATATGGGCTCTTAGCTGGGCTCGGTCAGATCCAGAACGGGTCGCCCTCCACCTGCTCTCTAGTCCCTCCTGCGATGCTTCATCTCCCGAGCCCTCGGTATACCAGGCTGACCGGGATCTGCGCCGGTAAGGGGCATGGGGACAACCCTGTCGAGAGCCCCTGCAGCCGACTGTTGCCAGGTAGCCACAAGGACCTCGGCAGGACTGTGGGTAAGGGATGCAGGAAAAAACCCCAGCTCTGCCTGGAACCTCTCAGGGTCCATCAGGCCTGGGGGGAACCATCTAAGTGGCTCCTCATCCCAGCGGTGTGGGACAGCTTGATGGAAGACCAGCCGCAGGAGATAGTGGTCTGACCATGAAACGGGGTGGGTAACTATGTCACCCCCCCAGACCACTCCGCCACTGCTCCGAGACAAAAACCAGGTCAAGCATGTTACCCCCCTCATGAGTCGGGCCATCAATTATCTGGGTCAGACCCATGGCCTCCATGGAGGCCATGAACTCCTGGGCCAAACCCGATGCCAGTCCCAAGGAAGGCAGGTTGAAGTCACCCAGAACTATAAGCTCTGGAAACTCCACTGCCACCCCTGAGACGGCATCAAGAAGCACAGGCAGGGCAGCTGAGACATAGCTGGGGGACAGGTATGTAAGCAGCACACCCATCCGACCTGCAGGCCCACGCCTCAGGAGGAGGGATTCACACCCGCCTATCTCCGGGGCAGGTACCTCCCTTGGAAACAGGTCTCCCTAATGACAATAGCCACCCCACCCCACTTCCCTGGGGTCATGACTGGTGCAACACCCGAAAACCTGGGGGGCAGATGTCAACCAGAGGGACTCCACCCTCCGGCCCCAACCAGGTCTCGGTGATACAAGCCAGGTCCCTGGGGAGGTCCGTGGCGAGCCAGGAAGTTGTGGGAGCTTCATCACTAGAGGCTTTCAAGAAGAGATTGGACTGCCATGTATCAAAAATGGTGTAGTGCTTGGGCAGGGGGGTTGGACTAGCTGACCTAAAAGGTCCCTTCCAACTCTGTTAATATCACTCCTATTCCTTCTCTTTGATCTACCTACCAATTACTACATCCTACCTAGTGGGATCAAGAAGAAAGGCTTTCTCTCTTGTGATTCCTTCCCTGTGGAACATCATCCCTTGCTTGGACACTCTTTTGAAAGGCCCCAAAGACATGGTTCTGCCAACAGACTCAAGACAGGAGACCTTATACCATTCTGACCTTATACTATTCTGTTCTAATTCCTCCAGTGTTGGAGCTCCCACAACTTCTGGAGGCAACTTCCACTCCACTGATTAATTGTTTCTCATTCTCAGGAAATTTCTCCTTAGTTCTAGGCTGAATCTTCCTTTATCCTGTTGCTTCTTGTCTTGCCTTGAAAAATAGGTCAATCCTCTCTTCTCTGTAACAGCCCCTCCAATATTGGAAGATTGTTATCATGTCACCCCTCGTCCTTCTCTTTGTTTGACTAGACCTATTTAGTTCCCCCTATTGTTCATCATACAGTTTACCCTCCAGGATGCTTTTGGGAAACCAAAATGGGTCAGCATGTTGGATGAGGAATAAGACAAATCTGATTTCAATCCTCTCTACCCCGGGGACCTTTGAAGTTCAGAGTGAACATGGAGTAACAGAATAATGGAGAGGGAAGGGACTTTGGAGGTCTTCTAGTCCAACCCCCTGCTCAGGCAGGGAATACTGTACCATTTCAGACAAATGGTTGTCCAATCTCTTCTTTGAAAACATCCAGTGTTGGAACAACTTCTGGAGGCAAGTTGTTCCACTGATTAATTGTTCTGACAGGAAATTTCTGCTTTGTTCTAGATTGGTTCCCTCTTTGATTAGTTTCCATCCATTGCTTCTTGTCCTGCCTTCAGGTGCTTTGGAGAATAGCTTGACTGCCTCTTCTTTGTGGCAGCCCCTGAGATATTGGAACACAGCTATCATATCACACCTACTCCTTCTTTTCATTAAACTAAACACTTTCTCCACCTTCTTGGGAAGTGACAGCAAACTAACCTGGTTCCATCTACCCGTCTTACCCACAGTCCCGAGGGAAAGGTTGCATACCAGCATGAAGAAATAATAATAACATTACTTACGCCGGGGTTTTAATTGAAACATTTCTCTTCGCTGCTTATTCTTTTGATAATCCTATTAGCCTGTACATTTTAATTTATCTGTGGATGGATTAGATTATTATTCTTTCTATAAATAAAAAAGCAATGATTTTTTTTCTCCCTACGCTCAACTGAATATTCTCCCATTTTTCCCCCTGTGTTGCATTAATGAAAGGATACATACAAATACAAGCAAAAAAAAAACCCAAATAAATAAGCAGAACTGTGCCAACTTCCCATCACCCTCTGTCTCTCCCCAGCAGATGTAGACATGCTGACCTCTGCAAAATACACAGAGCTGTCTTATTTTGCTTTCTGTTCATTCCATCTGTTTTTTTTTAAAGCAACTGGGGATGGGTGACTGAGTGATTGGCTGGGAGATCGTTTTGTTATTGTTTCATTCCGTTTATTTACCTCTCTGATAGCAGCCCAGTGCAGTTTGGCGATAAATTGTGCAGCCCGATAAATTTCCCTAAATAAATAAATATAGGATAGGATGTCTTATTAATATTTCATCCATCTGCATGACTTTCAACCTCTTTGTTTGTATGATAACAGCTCACTATGGATTCCCTGCTTA
Organism: Naja naja; assembly: GCA_009733165.1. NCBI lineage: Eukaryota > Metazoa > Chordata > Lepidosauria > Squamata > Elapidae > Naja > Naja naja. Next base: position 302,094,194 of record CM019149.1, read on the forward strand.
CCACGGACAAGTTTTTGCTGGGTTGGATGGTCTACGTTGGGTCTTTACAAAATGTCAAGCAGACCTTTGAAAGTCTGCCTATCTGTCTACCTACCTCCCTAAGCTGACATAAAAAAAGATGTTGAGACTCTAGAAAGACTGCAGAGAAGAGCAACAAAGATGATTAGGGGACTGGAGGCTAAAACATACTAAGAACTGTTGCAGGAACTGGTTACATCTAGTCTGATGAAAAGAAGGACTTGGGGTGACATGATAGCAGTCTTCCAATATCTGAGGAGCTGCCACAAAGAAGAAGTGGTCAAGCTATTTTCCAAAGCAGTTAAAGGCAGGACAAGAAGCAATGGATGGAAACTGATCAAGGAGAGAAGCAATTTAGAACTAAGGAGAAATTTCATATTGAGAACAACTAATCAGTGGAACAAGTTGCCTCCAGAAGTTGTGAATGCTCCAACACTGGAAGAAATTGGATAACCATTTGTCTGAAATGGTATAGTGTTCCCTGCCTAAGTAGGGGGTTAGACTAGAAGACCTCCAAGGTCCCTTTCAACTCCTGTTATTCTATATTATAAATACCAGAGAAGAACCTCTAAAAACCATAAGAACTTCTAAAATAAAAGATGAAAGGATCTTTTTTATTATTAAAAAGAAATCCCACTGCAGGTCATGTTAAACATAAACCATAAATGAACCGTCTAATAGGGATTCTCAGTCATCCAAGATATGGTTGTCCCAAAGGTACTTTTTCAAGAGGCAACTGGACTTTTTTGGTGTTTTCTTTGAAAACGTTTTGCTTCTCATCCAAGTAGCTTCTTCAGCTCTGACTGGATAGTGGGGAATGGATGGATTTATATTCCTTGCAGACAGTTTTTTATATTCCTTGCAAATGCAAATGATCAGCTGTCTGCAAGGAGTATAAATGCTTCCATTCCCCACTATCCAGTTAGAGCTGAAGAAGCTTCTTGGATGGGAAGTGAAACATCTTTCAGAGAAAAACCAGAAACTCCCATTGCCTCTTGAAAAAGCACCTTTGGCACCTAAATGAACTGATTTGGAGGGTTTGGGTACAATCATCAACCTGTGTTTAGATCTCTCTAATGCCCAGATCACTTGCCACATCAATTTACCTCCTAAATTAATCTTGAAGGAGCTGCTACGTGTTGCAAAGGTCAATGGAAAATGAAAATGACTGATGACTCACATGGGCTGAGATCTGGGACTTTCCAGCCTTCAAGTTGCTTCATGGCAAATGAGACAATGGGTCATAAATAACAGCTAAGCTGTCTGGAAGCTCCACCCAGGAGGACGATCAGTCATGGAGGAAATATGGGTTTGAAGGTAGCTTGTCTACCTATGTAATGGAGGAAAAGAGGCTCTTCTGGGTCCTTTTCTCAACAGAATCAGAAAACTATTTCCATCAATGTACCCAAGATAGAGAATATACAATGTGGCCAGCATCCTTAACAGAATAACAGAGTTGGAAGGGAGGTCTTCTAATCTAGTCCAACCCCCTGTTCAGGGAGGAAACCCTTTACCCCAGGGGTCCCCAAACTTGGCAACTTTAGGACTTGTGGACTTCAAGTCCCAGAATTCTCCAGCCAGCAAATCTGGGACTTCAACTCTACAAGTCTTAAAGTTGCCAAGTTTGGAGACCTCTGCTCTACCCATTTCAAACAAATGTTTCCCCAATCTCTTCGTAAAAACTTCCAGTGTTGGAGCATTCACAACTTCTGGAGGAAAGTTGTCCTCTAATTAAGCGTTCTAACTATCAGGAAATTTCTCCTTTGTTCTAAGGCTGCTTCATGTTGCATCTTTGGGATGGGTTCTTTTTTTTTTTTAATTACATTTATATGCCGCCCTTCTCCGAAGACTCAGGGCGGCTTACAATTTTGGGGATACAACCCAGTGTGCTCAGCAATAGCCTTCATTCCATTGTATATGCCTGCTTATTACTAAGCGGCATTTTTACAAGGTCAGCTAATTGGTCCCAACAATCTTGGGTCCTCAATTTACCTACCCCGAGAGGATGGAAGGCTGAGTCAACCTTGAGCCTGGTGGGATTCGAGCCTACAGCAGTTGTAGGCAGCTAGAACTTAAGTGCAGGCAATTAACAGCCTGAGCCACCCAAGGCTCATCTTTAAAATAATAGTTTGCATTATGTCCTGTAAATGTCCATTATCCATTGTCTATGATCTGTCTCTATTAATCCTAAATCTATTGACCCTAACTCTCAAACACGGCCCCAAAACTGCCCTGAAAACAGCATGAAAAACAGCCTGAAAATGGCCCCAAAAATGGCCCCAAAAATGGCCTGAAAACGGCCAAAAAATGCCCAAAAAACAAGCATGCGTGCACTGCCCAGCTGGTCTTCAGGTTTCCGGTGCTCCTGCCTGCACACATGCACGTGCATGCGTGCATGTTCCAGTTTGCACACTCAGTGCCAGAAAGGTTCGCCATCACTGCAATATACCATTTCAGACAAATGGCTGTCCAATCTCTTCTTAAAAACAGAATAACAGAATAACAGAACTGGAAGGGAGTTTGTAGGTCTTCCAGTCCAACCCCCTGCTTAAGCAAGAGACCCTATAACAGTCCAGACAAACCTCCACTGATGGACCACCCACAACTTCTAAAGGCAAGCCATTCTACTGGTTGATTGTTCTCACCATTGATGGTTCTCACCCGCTTCCGGGTGGGCTGGTCTCCCACTACCTGTTTCTTTTAAAGATTTGTTCCCATGCTGTTCCTCTGCCTTCCCAGCTGTTTGCACACCTGCATACCTTCACGTTTCCCAGCTTCACTTTGTCTTCTTTGACATAAAAGCTGATCCCCTTCCTTTTTTCTCCACTTTTAGTACCAACATTGTTGTGGTACTGGAATGATCAAAGTAAAAAGGAAACAGCTGGTTGTTTGACTCCAATTTCCTCCATAGGCCTAGGGATGTTTTTTTTTGGTATTTTTAGCAAGAAAGAACTGATAGTTCAGCTCCATAGAAATGTGTAAAGGGGAGGAAGAGGAGGATACATTCATCAAGAGTCAAGAATCATCAGGTACAACACTTAATAATAGTCATAGGGTACAATAAGCAATCAGATAGATAGATAGATAGATAGATAGATAGATAGATAGATAGATAGGAAAGAGAAAGAAAAAAGATACATTCGTTAAGAATCATAAGGTACAACACTTAATGATAGTCACAGGGTGCAATAAGCAATCAAATCATACTAGGAAACAGTCAATAAAAATCGTTAGGACACAAGCAACAAGGTTACAGTCATAAGTGGGAGGGGATGGGTGATGAGAAGTGATGAGAAGATTAATAGTAATAGTAGTGCAGACTTTGTAAATAGTTGGACAGCGTTGAGGGAATTATTCGTTTAGCAGAGTGATGGCGTTCGGGGGAAAAACTGTCCTTGTCTCTAGTTGTTCTGGTGTGCAGTGCTCTATAGCGTCATTCTGAGGGAAGGAGTTGGAACAGTGTATGTCCAGGATGTGAGGGGTCTCCATATAGTTCAGATCGTTCAGCTCCATAAAAACATACAAAAGGGAGAAGGAAAAGCATGAAAAGGAGATGGAGATCCTTGGTACTGATCCCCTTGTTGATCTACTCCAGGGCTGTCAAACTCGCAACCTGTGGGACAGATTCATCGTGCGCTGGCCATGCTCACCCCCATTTTAGAGGAGGGGGAATAAGTCACAATATATTACGTGACAACGCCATGACGACGTGAGTTTGAACACCCCTGGGCTAGTCATATAGACAAATAAGACATGATGGATGAAGGAAGGTGTGAAAGCCATCCTATCTTTAGAGGTTAGGCAAAGGTAAAAGCTCCTCTTGCACCATACATGCTAGTCGTTTCTGGCTCTAGGGGGCGGTGTTCATCTCCATTACAAAGCTGAGGAGCCAGCGCTGTCCAAAGACGTCTCCGTGGTCATGTGGCTGGCATAACTAAATGCTGAAGGCACACAGAACACTGTTACCTTCCCACCAAAGTGGTCCCTATTTTTCTACTTGCATTTTTACATGCTTTCGGACTGTTCGGTTGGCAGAAGCTGGGACAAGGAACGGGAGCTCGCTCCGTTACGCGTGCAGGGATTCAAACCACTGAACTGCCGACTTTTCTGATCGACAAGCTCAGCGTCTTAGCCACTGAGCCACCACGTCCCTTTAGATGTTACTCTATGACAAATGCAAACCAAAAAGCACACAAATTCCTTGCAAGCAAAACACCCCCATACCTTCTAGATGACCTCCTTTCTACACATACGGTGCCATTCATTGTTTTTGTTTTACATGAGGGCCGTTTTGAAAGTGATCTTCGCAGCCACAGCCTGAAAGTTAATTCTGTTATATTAATTATATCTGTAATTCTGTTATATTAATTACATTGTGAACAGCTGGGCCTCTGTGCTTTATTTGTTCCAGAGAAAGTATGTGGGAATTTGGCATCAACGGAATTTTAATTATTTGGAATAAATTAAAGAAGTGAAGAAGGTGGATTATGCTTTGTTGTTCATATAACATGCGGTTATATTGTAGGAAATAGACAGGTTCATTTTTATCACATTCATTGAAGAGCCCCAAGCTTCCCTATTTGATAACTCCCTTTTTCATATTATGAGCTTAAGGTTTAGGTTTAACAGGTTAAAGCAATAACAATAGCAGATAGATTTATATACTGCTCTATAGTGCTTTACAAACCCTCTCTAAGCAGTTTACAGAGTCAACCTCTTGACCCCAACAATCTTGGTCCTCATTTTACTGACCTCGGAAGGATGGAAGGCTGAGTCAACCTTGAGCCAGTCAGGATCGAACTCCTGGCAGTGGGCAGAATTACTCTGCAATGCTGCATTCTAACACCACATCACCATGGCTCTTAGAAGAAGGAAGGAAGGAAGGAAGGAAGGAAGGAAGGAAGGAAGGGAGGAGGAGGGAGGGAGGGAGGGAGGAGGGAGGGGGAGGGAGGAAGGAAGGAAGGAAAATAAGGAAAGATTAGCAATAGCACATAGACTTATATACCGCTTTACAGTGCTTTTACAGCCCTCTCTAAGTGGTTTACAAAATCAGCCTCTTGCCCCCTGGGTCCTCATTTTACTGACCTCAGAAGAATGGAAGGCTGAGTCAAGCCTGAACTGATCAGAATTGAACTCCTGGCAGTGAGCAGTGAGTTAGCCTGCAGTACTGCATTCTGACCACTTTGCCACCCTGGTTCCTTCCTTCCTTTTTTTTCCCCTTCATTTTTTTCCTTCCTTCTTTCACAATAGCACTTAGTCTTATATACCGCTTTACAGAAATTAAAAATTAAAAATACAAAATTAAAAGTAAAGCTTTCTTTCCCCTGCCCATGCAGTCCATCACATGGTCCAATCAGGTCACAGTCCAAGGGTCATTTTGTCTCAGATCCCACAGCACCTGATGAGAAAGTCCTTGGTTCCCAGAGGGAAGAGTTTTATTTTGGCTACAAGTCCCCAGCTATCTCTATCTCTCTACCTCCCACTTCCTGTTCCCACACCGCAACCCACCACAGCTGTGGCAGCCCTGAAGGTGCCAGGGAAAATGGCTCCAGGGCTGAAAGTTTTGCATTCTAACCACTGTGCCACCAGGACTCTAATATCACTCTGTTTTCTCTAACTACATTGTTTTGTGGATTGTGTGCCACAATTCCCATGCTGATCCATAGGTTAATCGTTTTATGCATACAGTCAAATGTTGAAAGTCCCTAAGGTAGCAACCTGAAGTCGCCTCTCCACAGGTATTGTGGAATGATCACATCTCATAATTTAGACCAGGAAAAGAGCTAATATGGTCTAATATTTATGGGGTCCAGACTAGAAACAAGGAGATAATGAGTTCTAGTTCTACCTTAGGCATGAAAGCTGGCTGGGTGACTTTGGGACAATCATCAGGAGAATGTGAAATCTAGTTCCATCTTAGACATCAGCTCGGTGAATTTGAGCCAGTCACTAGGGGATGTGAGTTCTAGCCCTGCTTTCGGAGTGAAGACTGACTGATTTACTTTGAGCCAAATACCAGGAGGCTGTGAATTCTACTGTCATATCAGGCTCAAAAACCAGCCAGCAAGCTCACCAGGAAACTGGTGAATTCTAGTCCTGGGGCATGTAAGTTGGCTGGGTGACGCTGGACCACTCCTTCTCTCTCAGCCTAACCTACAACACAAGATTGTAGTGGGAAAAATAAGAGGAAGAAGAAGAACTATGTATATTTGCTGCCTTGGGATATATCAAGCATGGGAAAATGAATATAAAGGTATTGTATATTGCAAGCTTAAGCTCTCTGGAAGAATCTGAACTACTAACAGTCAAAGTAAATTGGCATCAGATGAGAGTCAATGGAATTCAAGGTGGGCTGGATTTAGATCACTTGCAGTATTGAAGAGACTTGAAACTAATGACATGCTTGATTCCTCTCTCAGGCTCAGCCTGGTCATTTCCTACAGTTTATTTATCAAACATAATAAGGTGGGGAAGAAAGGAAGGAAGAAAAAAGGAAGGAAGGAAGGAAGGAGGGAGGGAGGGAGGGAGGAAAGGAAGGAACGGAAGAAGGAGGAAGGAAAAAAAAAAGAAAGAAAGAAAAGATGGGAGGGAGGGAGGAACGAAAGGAAAGAGAAGGATGAGGAGGAAGAAAAAAAAAAGAGAAAGAAGGGGGAGAGAGAGAAAGATAAGGAAGAAAGGAAGATAAGTAAGCTAGAAAAAAGTGGGATAGCTAGCACCACCACCAGATGGGCCCGCAACTGGTTGACAAACCATACTCAACAAGTAGTCCTTAATGGGTCTAAGTCTACATGGAGGGAAGTAAGCAGTGGGGTGCCACAAGGTTCTGTCTTAGGCCCAGTACTCTTCAATATCTTCATTAATGACTTAGATGAGGGAATAGAAGGGGAACTTACCAAATTTGCAGATGATAATAAGCTGGCAGGAATAGCTAACAGCCAAGAAGATAGGCTCAAGATCCAGATGGATCTCAACAGACTTGAACGCTGGTCCATATCTAACAAAATGAAATTCAATGTAGAGAAAAGTAAAGTCCTACACTTAGGCAAGAAAAACCCAAACCAGGCTCAATAGCAGTAACTGTGAGAGGGATCTTGGAGTTTTAGTGGATAACCAGCTAAATATGAGCCAGCAGTGTGCAGCAGCAGCCAAAAAAGCTAATGCAATCCTAAATTGTATTAACAGAGGGATACAATCAAGATCAAGGGAGGTACTAATCCCACTCTATAAAGCCTTAGTAAGACCACACCTGGAGTACTGCAGCCAGTTTTGGTCACCATATTATAAAAAAGATATTGAGACTCTAGAAAAAGTGCAGAGAAGAGCAACCAGGATGATTAGGGGACTGGAGGCTAAAAGATATGATGAACGGCTACAGGAACTGGGCATGGCTAGTCTAGTGAAGAGAAGGACCAGGGGAGACAGGATAGCAGCCTTCCAATATTTGAGGGGCTGCCACAGAGAGGAGGAAGGAGTCAAGCTATTTTCCATGAAGGCCAGACAAGGAATAATGGATGGAAACTGAACAAGGAGAGATTCAACCTGGAAATAAGGAGAAACTTTCTGATAGTGAGAACAATCAACCAATGGAACAGAAGTTGCCTTCGGAAGTTGTGGGAGCTTCATCACTTGAGACTTTCAAGAAGAGGTTGGACTCCCATCTGTCAGAAATGGTGTAGGGTCTCCTGCTTGGGCAGGGAGTTGGACTAGATGACCTACAAGGTCCCTTCCAACTCTGATTATCTGTTATCAGTTAGCTCTCTAAGGCACAATGCATGAACCTCACAGGAGTCCTTGTTACAAGGATGCCCTTATATTTACCCACAATATTGTATATATATATATATATATATATATATATATATATATATATATATATATATATCTGTCTCTAGTTGTTGTTGAAAATGAAGCTTCTCCCCCACCCCGCCCTGACAGCCTCTGCACCCCCTGTTTTCTTCTCTCGAACAACACTAATTTGGGGCGAGTTATTTCAGTATTATTACTCAGTGGCAATTTAGCATTATTGACTCTGCCATTACGCAAGGCAATGCTGTGCAACCATTATGTCTTGTTTACAGTTTATAAAGATGCTAAATATGGAGTGGGGGAAGCTGGATAATGTGCCGGGATTGTGCACGGAATAGATAAAACGTCGCAGCTTCGCTTCTAATAGCTGCAGAGGAGAAATGAAACATGAGCCTTAGGAGCCGTTCGATTCCGGAGGAAAGGTAGCAGACAGCTTGGGCAACGTGTCTTTGGGGCTGGTGGGAATTCTGTCCCCCAGAATGCCCCTCTCCTCCTGCAATTGGTTGGCCTTAAATAATGACTTCTTCAAACGTTCTTAGAATTCAATAGCCAATGGCCATGTCTTAATAAAATTGAGTTGTTTTCCCAAAAATATCCTCTTCCCCTTCCCGCTCCTTCTTCCCCTTCTTCTTTCCTCCTCCTCTTCACATGTTTCTACAGAGCTAATTCTCCTCCTCCTCCTCCTCCTCCTCCTCCTCCTCCTCCTCCTCCTCTTCCTCCTCCCCCCCTTTCCTTCTCACCCACCCCTTCCTCCTAAACCCCATGCTTTTAATACAGTCTCCTTCTGCCACATAAGAAATGGCAAGTCAATACCAACTTTTGAAAAGGTGTTAAGGATGTCTTGCAACCCTGTTGCAATTCTAGTTGAAAAGTTACCTCAATGCTAGGAATACTTTGCACCCACTTCTCCTTCTGCCATGGGGAAAATCAATGGACAGTAAACTTCAACTTGTCTTCTTTCCTTCTGAGACCACCAGATCATTCTGACTAGTTGGAGAATGAATCTAAGAGAAATGCCGAGAACACACGGATCTTTAATTGGCTGCCAGCCACCAAATTGGAAAACGACCAATAGGATCAGTCATCCTGTAGGAACCTGTGAGACCAGTCTGATCTATTTAACAGGCATTGTGCTTCTAAACATGTTTTTATTAGGGAAGCAATTGAGCGAACACAAGGAATATGTCGGGAAATCAATGCTGTTCATTGCTTCATAACTACATCTCATCTTCTAAAGTGGAGCGTCATGGGATGTTGGCAGATGAAGCTTTTCCTTCTGGATGCTGACACTTTATGCATTACTGGAATAATTGGAAATCACCCAGCTTTCAATCCTATCAATAAAATAAGGCAGTCCAGTTCTACCTTAGTTCTGCTAACCTTTTTATTTCCTTGTTTTGCAACAAAATGATCAGAATCAGAATGGATCTGGAAGGGACCTTGAAGGTCTTCTACTCCAGTCCCCCTGTTCAAGCAGGAGATGCTATACCATTTCAGGCAAGTGACTGTCCAGTCTCTTCTTAAAAATACTCCACTGATGAAAAAGCACCCACAATGTCTAAAGGCAAGCTGTTCTACTGGTTAATTGTCTTCACTGTTAAGGAAGTTTCTCCTCAATTCCAGGTTGCCTCTCTCCTTGATGAGTTTCCATCCATTATATCTTGTCCTGCCTTCTAGGGCTTTGGAAAATAAATTGACCCCTCTTTTTGTGGCACCCTCTCAAATACTGGACTATTGCTGTCATGTCCCCACTAGTCCAAACCCAAACCCTGCAACCATTCTTCATTTGTTTTAGTCTCCAGGTGTGATCAGGAGATTCTTCCAGTTGTCCCAAAATTAGGGACACAGCCATTACAATTCTCTGGATTGCATTTTATTATTTGGTCTTATATGCCGCCCTCTCTCCCAAGGGACTCAGGGTGGCTCACATAAAAACAACCATACAAATTACAAAAGTTAAAAAGAATTAAACCAAATTCGACCCAATAATCATTAAAACCCACTAACAAACATTTAAAATATTAAAACAACCCCCTCAGTCCTGGCGGCCTGTTAATAACCAAGTCTTTAGGCTGCTGTGAAAGGAGCGAGGTTGGGGACGCAGCTCCAGGGAAGCTGGTTCCACAAAGTGGGTGCCCCCACAGAGAAGGCCCTCCCCCTAGGGACCACCAGCTGACATTGTCTAGCTGACGGTACCCCAAGGAGGCCCTGTCTGTGGGCGCGCACCAGGCAATTGGTATTCAATTTTAAAAGGTTGTGGTGTAGGAAAAGAACAGTGGTGGGCTGCAAATTTTTTAGCAACTGGTTCTATGACTGGGTAGGCATGGCCAGTTGGTCATGTGACTGGGTGATTGATGTTAAAAGAGCTTTGGTGGCTCAGGCTGTAAATGCCTGCTCTTAAGATCCAGCTGTCTACAACTACTGTAGGCTCGAATCCTGGCTCAAGGTTGACTCAGCCTTCCATCCTCTCGGGTATAGGTTGAGGACCCAAGATTGTTGGGGCAATTAGCTGACCTTGTAAAAATGCCGCTTAGTAATAAGCAGGCATATACAATGGAATGAAGGCTATTGCTGAGCACATTGGATTGTGCTCCAAAAATTGTGCCCTGAGTCTTGGGAGAAGGGCATATAAATGTAATTAAATAAATAATAAATAAATAAATAATCACACCAGGCGGGGGTGGGATTCAAATTTTTAACAACCGGTTCTGTGGGCATGGCTTAGGTGGTGGGTGTGGGTTGGTGGTCATGTGACTGGGTGGACATGGCTTGGTGGTCATGTTATTGGCTGGGTGTGGCCAGCTCAATATCACTCACATCAAGGCATGCATCTCCTCGCCTGGCCTCTCATGACTGTGGGAATGCTGAAACAGTTGTAAGTGTGAAAAATGGTCATAAGTCACTTTTTTCAGTGCCATTGTAACTTTGAATGGTCACTCCACACAAGCAAAGTACCAGCAAAGGAAGGGGAAAAAAAACTCCAGAGACGTTCCTGAGACAGGAAGTCTAGTCCTGCCAAGAATGTAATAAGGGTTAACGGAGAGGCAGTTTTTGTAAGCAACACCAGAATGTTTCCTTCCTGCCTTCCTTACAGGATTAGGCCAGTAATTTCTTCTAACAACTGGTTCTCCGAACTGCTTAGAATGTTAACAACCAGTTCTAGAGAATAGGTGCGAACTGGTAGAATCCCACCCCTGCACCCAGCCCCACCTCCCAGCCACTCAACTCAACTGGCTAGCCCTGTTCCCACCTGTTTTGTTTTGTTTTTACAAAATTTTATTAAGTAAATTATTAAAAACATTGGACATGGTGTAATCATCCCGACAATCCTTGTTGTCACATATATTATGGCATAAAATACATACTTTAAATACATTTATAAGCTATACATTTCTATGGTATTTCCCAGTTTTAGTCATCCATTCTGCCATCCATATTCTATTTTGATTTTAGATCCTTCCTTTTTTCTCACCATTGAAAAATTTATCCCATATTTTATAGTATTCTATATCATCCTTATCTTTCATTTCCCAAGCTAATTTGTCCGTCTCAGCACATGACCATATCTTTTTTGTTACATCATTTATTTTTCCACATTTGGGAGAAGGCCAGCCTTGCTGCCATAATCACATGTATTATTAGATATATCTCCTCTTTATTGTATTTTTCTGTTATAATTCCAAGTAGGGAAAATTCTGGTTTGAATTCTATTTTATGACCTAACATCTCCTCAAGCCATTTCTGGATTCTCTGCCAAAACTCCTTAGTTTTCCTATATTTCCACCATACATGATCATTTTGGCTGGAAAAAACAGCCTGAAAATGGACAGAAAAATGACCATTTTCAGGCTGTTTTTTCCAGCCAAAATCACCCTGAAAATGGCCTGAAAAATGCCCTGAAAACAGCCTGAAAAACAGGTCATTTTCCAAGCTTTTTTCAGGCCGTTTTTGAGACATTTTCAGGCCATTTTTCCCAGCCAAAATTGGCCTGAAAATGTCCTGAAAAAATGTCCTGAAAACAGCCCAAAAACAAGTCATTTTTCAAGCTGTTTTCAGGCCATTTTGAGACATTTTCAAGCTGTTTTTCCAGACAAAATCAGCCTGAAAAATGCCTGAAAAATGCTCTGAAAACAGCCCGAAAAACAAGTCATTTTTCAAGCTGTTTTTGGGCCATTTTTGAGACATTTTCAGGGTGTTTTTCCAGCCAAAATCAGCCTGAAAATGGCCTGAAAAATGCCCTGAAAACAGCCCGAAAACAGGTCATTTTTCAAGCTGTTTTGAGGCCATTTTGGGACATTTTAAGGCCATTTTTCCAGCCAAAATTGGCCTGAAAACAGTCCAAAAACAGGCCATTTTCAGGCTGTTTTTGGGCTGTTTTTTGCCCCAAAATGGCCAAAAATGGTGCGAAAAACAGACAGGGAGGGGACAGCCGGCGGTCCAATTTGCCAATTCTCTGAATCGCACAGAATCAGAACAAGGGGTTCAGGCGAACCCATCTGAACCTGCAGCAGCCCACCTCCGGAAAAGAAATTCTAGAGAAAAGAAGGACCAGGGGGACATGACGGCAGTGTTCCAGTATTTGAGGGGCTGCCATGAGGAAGAGGGTAGTCAAGCTTTCTCCAAAGCACCAGAAAGTAGGATACACAAACACTCATCTGTGGGCAATGCCCATCCTCCAAAGCAATGAGACAGAGGTGTGGAGAGCCTGAAGCACAAGAGGCCCAGGAGAAAACAGAACAAAGTGCGTGTTAGTATAACTAACGTTTGGGTTTGTAATATATAAGCCAGGATTGAAAGTGTATGTCACTTTAAGAGTATCCGGAATGTGATTGGCTGTGGCTACAGCAACCGGCCATAAGATGGAGCCAGAAACCTGGTTCTCTCTCCCTGCCCTCTCTGCTCTATCTCTGTGTTGATTGCCTACTGTTTATGGTTCTCCGTGTTTTGACTTCGACTATTGGATGTAAGTTTGCTACTGTTTTGACAAACTGTGAACTGTGCCTGCTGATTGGTAAGGACAAGGACATATTGATATTTGGAATAGCATTAAGATACTGACTGACTTGTTTCGTGTATGACTCGGACTGTTTTTGGACTCTGCTAAATCCTCACTGATAGTAAGACCAACGTTTCCTGTATTCAGTTTGTATCCTTGTGTCAAGTGTCTTATTCATTATCTCTCTACTCACGCTTTCCTGGCTGCACTCGTTTCTCCTCACGGAGATATATACTAACAGCACCTTACAGATTAACAGAGTTGGAAGGGACCTTGTAGGTCATCTAGTCCAACCCCCCGCAAAAGCAGGAAACCCTACACATTTCTGAAAGGACAAGAAACAATGGATGGAAACTAATCAAGGGGAGAAGTAACCTGGATTTGAGGAGAAATTTCCTGACAGTGAGAACAATTAATCAGTGGAACGACTTTGAACTTGCCTCCAGAAGTTGTGGGTGTTAAGAAGAGACTGGACAGCCACTTGTTTGAAATGGTATAGGATCTCCTGCTTGAGCAGGGGGCTGGACTACAAGTCCTCTCAAGGTCCCTTCAAACTCATTATTCTTTTCATGTTTAATATTCCTTCCCACCCACCCTTTCTGTGTATGAATGTCCTAAGAAAATGTTGGAAGTTAAAACCCACCCCTCTCCTAGGAAAATGAAATACAGCAATAGCACTTAGACTTATATACCGCTTTATAGTGCTTTACAGCCCACTCTAAGCAGTTTACAGAGTCAGCCTCTTGCCCCCAACAATCCGAGTCCTCATTTTACCCACCTCGGAAGGATGGAAGGCTAAGTCAACCTTGAATATTAGGATATGTTAAAAAGGCAGACTATTTCCTCTAGCAGAGAAGTAGAAACTCAGCCTCCACACCTCACCTTTATTAATGGGCCATTAAGGCCTGGGCCAGTCTATTCTACATAACAAAGGTCTACCTCCTTCAGACAGAGCCATAATAGGAATTGCCCAAAAGCCCTTTCATTACATCATCACCCAAGAGATGGGCCATCTGCTAAAATAAAGCCAGGTCATGGCACACACTTCAAAGTACATCAGGAAGACTGTCATTGTGGAGTCCGTCTGGCAAGAACAAAGAATGCTTATCCACAGGAGACATGCATTCTTTGTAAATCTTGTAACAATCCTGGCTAATTGGAAAGCTGATAAAAGTAACAGGAGTTAGCCAACTTGCAGACCTCAGCTAAAAGTTAGGCCTGCAGCAAATGAAATGTGTATTAGATAATTCTTAGGGCATTCATTAGACAATAGCTGGGAATAGGGACAGCTAGAGACCAATAGAACAAATTGTAGAATTATTACTAAAATGTTTATTAGGTGATATTTCTTATTATCTCGCTTTGCCCCACCTTCTCCTTTAGTGAAAATGTATAAAACTTGCTCAATCCTTTGTTCTTGGCATTTTGACCAGGAGCCCTTTTCCTTGGGGTACTCCAATAAAAAGCAATCAGAAAACCTGCACCTCGTGTCTGGCGTCTATCACTGGCTTTGGCACCAGGCTCAGACCCGAATTGGGGACAACACAAGCAAGAGTCAACCAAGCCTAGGACTCAAAAGACAACCTACCAAGTTGCCCCTGAGTGGCCCCATGGGAGTCTGACAACCAATCAGAACACAAGCTCAAATTCAAATCCCAACAGAGGGCATAAAACCCAGGGACTCTCAGCATCTCTTCCCTTTTCACCCAGGAGTTCCCAGGCATGTGATCCGGTCCACCATTAAACCATCTTTCCAAGCAGTCACCATGTTCCCAGTGTCTTTTTCCCCACTTGGAAATGAACCCAGAAGGATATTTCTTCCAACAAAACTTGCAGCTGTTTTCCTATTTAAAGAGGGAGGTTCATTTTATTTTGACTTTGGGTTATGCTGAAAGTTATGCTCATTTTGCTATATTTTACCCTTCAGAACGTTAGTTCCTGTTATTCATTCTGGGTGCCTTTTCAAGCTAGCCTGGCTCCCCAGAGACTAACATGTTGCAGCTTGCAAGGGGGGTGGGAGTGGATATCATTTCCAGGTCTGCCCTTGGGGTACCTATTTTATCACTCCCTTGGAAGTAGGGAGAGGCCAGGAATGCAAAGCTCTGTGAAGCTGCTAAGAAAAAGAAACAGCAATAACCATTTCACTTGCACGCCAAGGGTTTTAAAATCTGCTGGGGTAAAATTAACTCGGCAATTAGCAGTGTGAATCAGTGCTCTAATGAGCTCGAGTCCTATAAAGATTTGAAAGAGAAAGAGATGGCTAATTATAATGGATGGGGTGGAGATCCTTAGCAACCTGCTTTCTCAGGGAGCTGAGGCTTGAACACAACAAATATTTGAGATTTCATTTTCCGGCTGGAAACTGATGGCATCAGACCCCAGAGAAATAAGTGGAAAGCAAGTGAATGAACCACTGATTCTAGTAGCGGGTAACTGCATCTGAAATAGTATATAATAAATAAATATGATAATGAAGACTTTTGACAATGGATAGATAGATGATAGATAGATAGATAGATAGATAGATAGATAGATAGATAGATGATAGAGAGAGCTAAAGAGATAGAGATAGCTAGATGGATTGATGATAGATAGATGGATAGATGGATGGATAG